>JAVJGJ010000034.1:23944089-23968421 GCA_035590215.1 Microhierax caerulescens
GGGGTTAATGCTCATTCAAGGAAGGTTCAGATTGTAGCCTTTAGAAATTTCATCTTTGACCAAATATGTCGAAAACTGTCAGATATCTCTGGTTTTCCCGTTCCTGCTGCTTCCCCATTTGGTAGCACTGAACTGCTTTCCAACATTTCCCAAGCTGAACCTCAGTGCAGACCTGGGAAGAGGCAGGGGTGGTACCACCAGCTGTCCCAGTTCCCCACACAGGAAAAAGCGTGGTGGCTGCAGGACCTGGTGGCAATCAGGAGGCGAGCCAGTGGAAGGGCTGAGAAGAGCACTCAGCTTTTTTCTCTTTTTGGCGCTCTGACTCCAAACTTTTCCGTGTATGTCTCCTTGCAAATCAGTCATGGTTAGAAAAGTTATCATCTATCCAGGTATTTCATACTTCTTCCTCAGTCAGTCCCAGAGCCAGCTTGCTCAATAAACAGAGTAGGATTCTTCTAGCTTGACAGGAGGATAAAAAAAATCCAGCTCTTTCTCACAATTCCCCAGCCCTCACTGGGAACAAAGGAAAGCAGAGTTCGATATCCTGCCTTTCCCTAGCTGTGCTGGCCTGTGCCTTCCAGAAGGCACAGGAGAAACCTGGGCTGCCCAGCACAGGAGGCAAGCAAAATACCCTGGGAGAACAGTGTGAACAAAACATCTTCCCTGGTCCTCCTTCTGCTTTAGGCTTCATGCAGTATTTTGGAGATGACCTACTCTCAACTTTAATTTGATGCAGCTTTGACTTTTATTTTCCCATTCTCTCAACAGCATGTATCAAGGTGATTTCTATCTGTTGGTAAATATTATTTTTAAAGGGTCAGTTTTAAAGTCTTCTACAGATATTTATAAGGAACCTTCACCATAGGCTTAGGTTTGATCTGTGGATGTCACTGAGAGTTCTGCCTTTTAGTTCAGAGAAAGTCAATTTAAATGCACGAGGAAGAAAAAGAATAAAAGATGATGGACTTGATTCTGTGTTACTGAACAGGCACTTTGACTGACTTCATCACGAGCAGAATGAGACCTGGTTAGGGCAGGAGGAGATGCTGAAAAGACCTGATCGAGCAAAACACTTCAACACGTTTTCATCTTTAAGTATATAAACAGTCCCACTGAAATCTAGGAAATACTCATGTGTTTAATGTTAAGTATTCACTTAAGTGCTTTGCTGGATCAGTACCAAAATGATTATTTACAAAGTGCTGTCAAATACATCAGACATCAAGAAAATACTTTTCCTGATAAAATCCTTTGGCTCAGAATATCCTATGTGACTGCTTAGAATTGCAGCAAATATTTTTTTTCAAATAGATAGAAGACACTACATTGAAATTTTCTCTCTAGACTCGGGATTAACAACTGTTCCTTTGTTCTGTTTCCTGAAAAGGATTCAACACCAAGTGATCTTTAAGAGCACGAATCTACAGCCATTGAGAGCTCAAATGTTATTGTAGTCCTGTGGAGCCTGCCAGGAGCAGAATCAAACATTTTTTGCCATTAATCTCTAGTAAAATAAGGCCGACAGCACACATTGCTTCCACTCATTTGAGGCAAGTTGCAGGCATAACCCATTAGGCAGTTGCTTACAGTATTACCTGGATTGTACAATTTCTTTTGTGCTATCCCAGCTATGAGGTTATTAATCTGTTCGTGATATAGCTGCAGAAGACCTGCCTTACTTATGTACCATGAATGTTGAAATAACAAAGTCCTTTCCAACCTCAGTAGCCTGTATGGGAAAATTAAGAATCACTCTGGCAGTGCATTTAAAATAATTTAAAATATTAAAAAATAATCAAAAGCACAAGGGGCATCCCACTCTCCACCTGGGACAGAGGCAGCTTGGTTAGCCCAAGGCACGTCCAGCCTTGGTGTGAGCGCTTGTGCATGGGGGTATTTGATCTCCTTACTGTTCCTGCCTAATTGTGACAGGGAGGCAATGATTCAGTGGCAATGAAGACCGTGTAATTTGGGGGAAAGAAACATGTGAGTAGGTGAGAGAGATCTTACTTGAATCTCTCCTGGATGCTGCCACTGAGGGCACCATGATGTGAGCTGATGGGTTGTTAGGCTCCAGCAAGCTGGTACAGCAGACAGCCCCGCGACCCCCCACCGTCAGCACCTACACATGGTTACAAGGCAGAAGGCTGTAGGAAGCCAGGCATCATTACTTCCACCACCCACCGCTTTTCCTCGTTACTTGACTGAGTCTGTTATTCTTAGATTGCCTCGTGCTATACAGAAGTAGCACATTTCATAGAATTTTAAATATTTTGGCCATTTTTATCAGTCTTGGAGTGCTAACTTTGCCTTGTCTTGTCAGACAGACTTCTGAGTTCACATGGGTGGGTTAAGAGGCTTTAAAAATTGCAGACATGGCTATAGAAAATGTTTTCACTTTTATCTATTTTGACTTGGAACAGTAAGAACATCTTCCATCTCTTGTTGCATCGTTTGTTGTATCCTTCTGATTTGGGATCACAGTTTGCTTAACTCTCCCCTGTACCTCTCCTTGATGTTCAATGCTCACGCGGCTTTTACCCAAGAAAGCCCAAACCTCACACGCTCCTGGGAGAGGAACTGCCTGGCTCCTTGTCACTGCCTTCGGTGAGTTCTGATCAAGCTTACGGCACAGATTAGTGAGAGGATCCTGTTCTGTTCATGTTACCCTCCATGCCTTGTCCTAGCGAGGGGGGGAACTGATTGAACATCATTACCTCTCAAGATGAAAGCACTTAGGAAAAAATGAGTTTGATCTATTCCTGGCATATGGCAGGATCCACCGGGCAGTGCCTGCCACAAGTGGCAGCAGGCCAGCAGCCTCCCGCACAGAAAGTGGCAGACCTGCACGGTGGCTTTAAAATGCCTTTGTTCACACATTTTGAAACAAATCTTGCTTTAAATGCAGGGCTAAGCAGATGTCTTAAGCAATATTTCTGAAACACAATCACCTGGAATATTGTTCCTCTCTCTCTTTGCCCAAATTCATCCCTGTGACCTCCAAAGAACCACTAATGTACATTCCTTTACAAATTGGAGACAGATTTTCAGGACAGCCTGGCCTGTTCACGCACCTTAATGAAATAACTGAAGTGCCTGGTCCTTTTGACCACAGACAATCATGGAAGTGCTGAGAACTTTAAGAAACTTAATTCCTAATGAAACACACATCTGTACCATTTATCATGTCTTACAGAATTTTATTTTGGGCAGAGTTCAAAGTTCCTCTGGAGCTGGGGAGCTAATACATGGGGCTGTGACTTCTGAGTTCCTATTTGAAATATGGTCCAAGGCAGCAATACTGACAGCAGATCCATTTTCCCAGGTTATAGCTGGGAGAAGCCTGGAATAAGGCCACTTCCATTGCCAGACAGGGATGACCACCTAAGGTGAGATACCAGAGGCTGACAGAGATTCATTTGCTCCACTGAGGTCCATGGGCACTTTGCTGCTGCCTTCAGCAGGCCAGCACTTCACCCAGGCTTAAAAACACAGCTGATGTGTGCATGTTGCTGTTTGTTGGAATACTCCAAGGATCTCGAGGAAGCATCAGAACATTTTGGTTTATCTGAAGTTTCTAACGTTACTGGTCTTTGTCCCATCTTAGTGGGCACAACTCTTACTCAGTGCGTGTTGGAGGTCGGTTTAAGTTCTTATTTCCATCACTGGTATTTAAAGACCCTGTATCGTATCTAAATAATATCATAGAAGAAAGATGTGTCATGGCTCAGCTAAGAGTGTGATTGAGGAGGTTAGGTTGTGCTGACTGTAGTAGGAACTGCTGGGGGGAGGAAACTGCCCACTGGAAACTTCAGTAAAACTACACATCTATATCATGTTGTTACAGTAGAGGTCACAAAAACTCTGATGTGATGTGCTAGAGGTGTAAGACTTTGCACAGTTTCTTTTTAAGCATATTTTCACTGTTAATTGGACACTGAGTCCATTCTTTCATCAGGTAAATATATTGTATGACTAAAGAAGTAGTGTATTGTGTCCTAGATCTTCATCATACTTGAGGCAGTGTGGTGCACTTAGTACTGCACTAACATATTTTGCCTTTCCTGAAACTCTGAATAGCAGCCCACACAGGCTGGAGCGTGGGCAGCAAAACCCTGTTCGGAAGGGAGCTGACCACTGACTGCTCCAGGGGGCTGGAATGTTTCTAAGGAGGAGCAGCGAGCAAGGACTATACAGATCCACTACCACAGAGCTTGCTGATAACACAACCTTTAGCCAGCAAGAGACTGTGAACCTCCCAAACGCCCTGACAGTGTATTTAAGCTGCACATGAGAACTTATTTTTCAGATTTTTTCCCTTTAGTCCCTTACCCAGCCTTTTTGCTGAAAAACCTTTGCCCAGGCAATTTCCCAGCCATCAGTAAGCCAGTGACCAAATGCAAACTGCCCAGTAGTTTAATCTCCCTATGCACACTGCACCAAGATAACACTGGCATGGGAATGATGCAGGTTGAGTCATTCCTCTCCGGTCCTGAGTTCTCCCTACAGTGTCCCTGTCTACTGTCTTGTCTGAGCTCCTTGATTCCCTGACCTGAGCACAGAGCTCTCCCTGCAGAGCACCGCATGGGCCCTTTGTCCCTTAAAGAGCAAGGCAAGCTTCTGAAGTGGGCAGCTTGGGCAAGGTGAGATGGATCAGATGTGTCCTTGGGCTTGCCCCTGGTCAGGCACGTCCAGGCCTGCCTGGTCCATGCTGCGTATGTGCATTTTCTGAGGAAATGCCCTGACTCTCTGGAATAAGGAAGAAGCATGCCTGTGTAATCAATTAAAAGGAAAACTAGAACAGTGCATCCTCCCCAAAGGAGACAGTAGAGATTACAAGTATTTGGCAAGGGAAGCCTCACTTAGATGACCTGGGAAAGCAAGCCATAAATAGCAAAATGGTTGTAACACACAGGTGTGGAGGGTTGTCTACCTCCTCTTCCCCTTTGTTTTTTACAACTACTAAGCACAATGATGGGAAAAATGCCAGCTAGCCTGCAGGGGAGCTATTTACACATGGCACTGACACATCTGGGCAACAGCTACGTCAACGGCTTCTCACTCCACCTATTCTGAAAGGACATCCTACTGAGGGTGACGTGACAGCAAAGCCCACCACAGCCGGTCCAAACCCAGCTTCTTTGTGTAGAAAGTTAAAATGGTGGTGGTTGATTAGCTCCACATGTGATAATGAGTTTGTGTAGGGTATCTGTTCTCTCTCTGCACTGGCCAGGACTGAATGGTCAGCATTCCAGTGGATGCCTCAGGATTAAACTGCAGAAGTGAAAGAAAAAAAGCACTTTGTGCTCATATACAAAAGGGAACTGTCCCTGGGTCATCCATTGCACCAATGCTGTAGCAATCACTTGCTGTAGGTAACCACCTCCTTGAAGTACCTATTGGTCTCAAGTCTCAATTTTTAAAATTTTCTGTTGCATGAGAAATACCAGAATGCAGTAGGGTAATGTGCTTCTCATGGATTGAGGGTCCATATCTTAAAGACTGTAACTGAATACTTCTTGTGCTGCAATAGCAAATAGTGCAATCTACAGCACAGGTAGCCTGAGGTGATAACACATAGAAAGAATGAAGAAATTTAAGGACAGCAACGATCAGTGAGTTTAGGTGCAGGTATGAATAGATTGCCACAAGAAGTTGTAATAGATTTCATTCTGCTATTAGTAATATACTCTTGACTTTAAATCACTATATGGGTAGCATAGTGTCTCCAGTGAATCAAAATAAAGATATTTTTTTTTTAGTGCAGGAATCTGAGGTGACTAGGACAGATGTAGCATAGTATCTTACTATTAACAAAGGTGAGTATAGTTTAAAGAAAACACTGAGAGGTCTATGTTCACCAGGTGTTCTTCTGCAGCCCAGAAGTAAACTGCTGGTGAAACAGGTTTTCAGGGATTTGCTTCCTGCTTGCCTTCAATTAGTATTGAAAAGTTTGGGCTTATAGTACAAAAAAATGTATGTGACATTATTACAGGGCAGTAAATCTTGGCATAAGGAGGCAATAGAGACTCCTAGCCTTTCTGCACCCTGAGCAGTATTTCTGGAATAGTGCTCCCATGGGGAGCAATGTGTTGCATTTATATCTCAGGCTTTATCTTTGCTACTTTGGTTCCAGCCTTAACAGCACACATAGGAGCACATGCAGATATACACAGATGCACACACACACGCACTTAAGTTCTTTCAGCCCAAGTGAATGACAAGAGCCCAGAAAATGAAGGAGGTATATGCAGGCATATGCATTATAGGAGACAGCTGGATCAGACAAACCATTTTGTTTCCAGGTTTCTGTTTATCAGTAAATCTTACACTGTCTGTACAGAATATAACTAAATCTGGGGACTCAGCAGCACTTTCTATCTCTTAGGTCTAACTGTCCAGCTTATTAACTTCTTAAGCCCACAGCAGAACAAGGCTGGTGCATGCAGTGCCCTATTGCCAGCATCCTTTTGCCTTCCCCAGAAAGCCTTGCTCGTTATCAGAATCATTCTGTAATTGCCACCCTTGGGACCGGTTTGCAATCCTTCTCCCCTGTAGTTGCAGCAAGCCGCTGTCTTTCCACCAACCGGAGGGCAGCCTGATGGTATTGTTTCTTGTTCCTTTTTATCTGGAAGCCAAGCAGCAGATTCCACTCCTGGTGTCTGGTCTCCCTCCCCTGAGCCTGGGACCATGCTGGCCATAGCTGGCTGGAAGGGATGGTGATGGGTAAGCCATGCCTTCGTAGCTTGGTTAGTTCCTGCAGAGCTACACTTTGCTCATTTTGATGGATTTTGTTTCATGTTTTTTATTCCATCTAGACACAGTTGTAACCCTTTATAAATAAACTGATGCAGTGTTGTGTTCTAACCTACATAATGTCAGCATGAACTACTAATTTTGTGGTCTTGTTTGTGCCAAACAGGCAACTGACAATGAGCCACAGAGAATGTAAAGCTGTTGGTTTATGATTTTCCTTGCAGAAATTCAGCCTAGGCATGTAAGAAAGCTGGTCCAGCATTATCAACGCACACTTGACATTTCTTTCCAGCTAGTACACTCTGTGATCCCTTGAAGCACATACTCTGCAGTGTCTAACAGTTTTGCTTAAAGCAGAGGCTTTTGGATGTGTTACAAATGTGGAACAAGCTATGTGGATTTAGAAGAGCTGGAGGATGAATGCTGTGTTTGCAAACCTGCAGCGGAATGCTAGGCAAAACGTCCATGTTGGAGAAAACACAGCTTAAAAGGAAAACAGAATTCCCTTGCATCAGAGTCTCTGTCAGTTGTCTGAGAACCTTGTTTATACTATTTTCTTGGAAGCCAAGAGTTTCAACCAATTATTTAGAGCTTCCTTCCTCTTTACTAGTGCTGCTCTCATCATCTCATCATCTGTTTTTCTGCTCTATTAGAGCAGTTTGTTGTTAACAAGATAAAATGCAAACAAACAAAATGAGTATGTCTATTTCAAATTGATTGCCACCATTCCGGTCCTGCCTCATAACTGATCTTTGAGTACATTAAATCTGTACTGTCTGCTGAACATGGCCTGAACTGAAGTTGGTCTTCACATTGTAGCAAAAAAACCCCAAAACCAACCCAAACTGTTTTCAGTCATTTTAGCCTGGGTGAAATAATTTCAGAGGAAATGCAAGAAGTTAATGTCCCAAAGACCACAGTAAAGCCAAGCAGGTGATGATGTCCATAACTTTACCACAGGAAAAAGGAAAGGCAAATGGTTGTACAGTCTCTGGCAGCCAAGGAACTGAAAAATAAACAAGCAGGCTGCTCTCCCTGTTTTTCTTTTAGTGGTGGTTAGTCCTTCCTTTCCATTTTTTGATCTTCCTAGAGCACTGCAACCCCTCAATGGCCTCAATGCCTTCAGGGAATTGTGCTTTTATAAGACAAGACAGTTCTGCATAGTTATCCCGGCGCAAGCAGTCCAGCTGCTGTCCTTGTACTCTGCACTGTGCTCACGTGTCAGATGCCTCTGTCTCACAGGCACAGGAGTGTAAGTACCCTGCTGTGTATCCAACGGAGCTCGTAAGATTCTCCAGCCCTAAAACTTAGCTGTCATAAAACTGGACTCAAGTGCAATGGGAAAACTGATCAGAACAAACAAGAATGAGGGTGGTTCATGTATAAATAATCCTGTTAGACCTGAAACACAAACACATCCAGTATTAGGTCAATGAGCCATATGACAAACAAGAAGGAAATTTGAATTGGCTGGTTTTACTCTCCAGTGTAACCAACAGGCAAGAGACAACAAGGGCCAGGAAAGGATGTCTGAGAATGAGATTTCTGCGTGTCTTTGAGCTTCCACAATCTTCTGGGCTCTGAGATTTGTGTAAGTCCAAACCATCTGTACTTTTTGGTGCCAGGCCTGAAGAATCAGAGACCTGATTCAAGGAAGGAGGAATCAGAGTGCGTAATAGTGCTGCAGAAAAGGCTGACATTTTCTCCATTATCTTTTTGGGGAAAAGATTTAAGAGCTCAGAAAAACAATGATCTGAAAGGAATCTGTTGCTTTCACCAGTGCAAGAGCAAATATTTAAAATCCCACTGAAAAATCCCAGTGGGTTTCAAAGGTACTGAGTGGGCCAATGTAGTATTTCCAATTCCTTTTTTTCTCTGCAAAGAAAGCCTCTTTTCAACAAACTATCTGTTCTTGTTCCAGACCGCAGTAATGACAATGCAAATCTGCATGAGCCGACTATTGGGTAACATGGGACATGTTGCCTCTGTGCTGTCTTACCTATCTGTCTATCTGCAAGGAGGTGCCAGGTCCTGCCTCATGTTTACTGACTGATTGCTGCCTTCGTTGTGTTGACTAATTTGGCAAAGTGCAATACAATTCCTTACCCAGCTCTGTCTTCTTCTCAGCCATGCAAGAACATTTTGCATGCCATCAGTTTCAGGGAATGCTTCCAGTCATTTTTAAGGGTGGGACCTTACTGATTTTGGATGAAATTGTAAATTTAGTGAGGAAAATGGAGGACAACAGCAGCAGAGACTACAATGTAATAGTATATAAAATAAATAAATGTTGAGGAAGGAATCAGAAACACCCAACAGAGAAAAGAGACCTAGCATGGCAGTTCTGTCCTTCCTTAATAATGGTTGGGGTGTTACTATCTTGAAAAATCTGTCTTTTCAAGTAGAAAGAAAATTCCTTTTCCTCTGTGTAAGGCTACTGGCAAAAAAGACAGAATTCCCTCTATAAAGTTCCCCAATCCCTCTAAGCAGGCCAGCCCCTCTGCCTCTGTCAACAACTCTTCCCCTGGAACCAAATTCTGGCAACAGGCAAGCTGGAAGACATGAGCACTTTCTACAGCAAAGCACCATGTCCTGGCCAACTTCCACTTGCTCTGTAAAGCAGGAGGATCCAAGGATGTGCCTGAATTCTCCCTAAAACCAGAGTCACTCTTGCATTTATGTCCATGACCTTGAGAATCTAATTTAACAGCTTTCTGTTTTGAGCTCAGATATTTTGCAGACTTCAGTGGCACACTTACCAAACAACCCAGCGTGGTGCTGACTGCCCATACCGAGCTGCCTGACTACCTCCTTGCTTGCCAAAAACAGCTCCTTGACTTTCTTTACAGATGCAAAAGGTCCTGGCAGTGCTGCTGGTACTTGCTTTTTGCAAAGCAGGTGAAGGAACAAAGAAAAGCAAAAAAAATGGGTCTCTGTGACTGCTTCTTACATTTGTGGCTCATTTGGAAAGTACGCTGCTAATGGCTTGCTGCCTTTGATTCCTGTCACTAGATCTACTTCAAATGTTACGGTGGCTAATACAGCTTTTACCATCACTGGAAGAATGAGGAAACATAATAATTATAAATTAACTCAAAAATATAAAACCCTTTAGACAGGCTGTCAGCCAACAGGAAGGTAGACAGGCAGCTTGTAGGTGCAGACAGGTAAACAGATGAACAGAGAGATATGATTTTAGCATCTAGGGTCTTCCCACCCTTTTCTATAAAGCACCCCGAGACACAGATAGAAAATCACTAGTGTAAAGATTATTTCTATTTCAGCAGATGGGTCCTGGAGTCTGCAGCTAGACATGCTGCAGAGGAGGTTTCTCCATTTATCCAAATTTCTAGCCACTGAGCTAATGTAACGTGTATTTAGGCATCTGACTCTAGGCACGTAATGTATTGGAAATAATGGCCTTGAGACTTCCAGAACTACACTGTTCTAAAGATAGTTTCTTGTGAAACAAACAAGTTAAAAAACTTCAACTTTTGCAGAATTTAAATTAAATGTATCCTGAAGTATCATTTTATTTTCAGTCTAATGAAGTTACTGGGTTATAGCTGATGGAAGAATTTATTGTACTGGGTTTTTTTAATTTTTAAAAAGAAATAAAGGCAGGTTAGAAATCGGGTTTGCCTCAGTTAAATCCATTCCTCTAGAGTAAGTTCTTCTGCCTGACAGTATTCAAAGACTATAAAGATGATTTGGCATCAATGTTTTTTAAAGGTACATTATGAACACCTGAAATACAACTCTAGCTCAGAAAATAATAGTTCTTTTAGGATGAATACATAGAAAGACTTTCAATTCCATCATAAACTGCCAGCCTGTGTAGGCTGGTGACAACAGGGAACAAGCAGGCAGTGCTGGGCTGTGATTGTGGTGGCTGCTAGAACTTGTCTGAATCTGGTCGTGCCTCCTCTACAGCCAGCCGGCCCCAGCTCTGCCCGTGCGAGGGAACTGGCCGTGCCCAACGCAGGACCCTACCTGCTGTCTCAGAGTCACTCTGAAAATGATTATGTGATTAATCAGATTAATATGCTGAAAATGGCATATTAACACCTAACACATTATTCCTTAATCTGCATTTTAATTCAGCCTTGTGCTGAGGTCTTATGCCCAGAATTTGCATGTGTTTTGAAGTCTCAGTTTTGTTCACTACCACTTTATATTTTTGTTTATACTTTTACACATCCCAACATTCATTTTTTCTGCTTCTGATGCGTCTGGAGAACATTACATAGTGTTCCTTGTTAGTCCGTCTCGCAGTCACAATATGCAGGAGCAGTTCAACAGTCAGTGTGCAGCCATGGTGAAGAAATAAGGGGGGAAATGGCTTTTGCAGGTTGTGTTCAATAAGAACACCCCAAACTTGTTCATTTGGGCTCCTTGAGAGAGAAGTGTTGAGAATTCACATCTGAACTGATCTCATAAAGCCTTCTGGAGGAAAGTCTGCTATTGCCACAGCCCTGTCATCATTAGGGAGTTGGGTGTAAAGCAAGATTGCCTCTTAAGGCATGCACGTTGGGGAGAAGTGCCTCAGTAAACCAAAATGGTCTCTGATTTTCTCTAGTGTTTTGACATAACTACACATCACCTGTGAGAGGCAAGGAGCCTGGTGGACTCTCCTCTGCCACTACAGGACTCAGCAACGTACCTGACAGAATAACACTCCAGCACCAGTCCAAGGCATGTCTGTGAGCATGGGCACTCAGGCCAGGACTCCAAGCCACCACAATCAACTCGCACTGTTGGACAAAAGAAATTGGAGCCTGACGTAGGCAGGAAAGGGAAAAGAATAGGACTTTTCCATTTCCCCCACCCTCTGATCTCAGTTGAGGATCAAGTACATGGCATAGGCCTGAGAGGATCTGAGCAGCTTCTTGTTTCAGAAAAATTGCAGGAAGGATTTGCATAAACTAGCTGAGGAGTTCTTTGCTCTACAGGGCGGACAATTTCTGGGGGGAGTTCAAGCAGCTAAAAAAGATGACCAGTTTGCTAATGGTAATTCAGAAAAAGCCAGCTTATATAATGCAACAAGACAGGATTTCTAATGTCTTGAAACATTAGTTTGGACCATAGTTAAAAGCAGGACATTTCTCTGACTTTGCTCCTCTTGCAGAAAAGCTCACCATGGAGTTTACAACTAGCATGATCCATTCCTGCCCATATCAACAACTGCCAGGAGACTTTAACCCCTTCCTGCTCCCAGTGCATCAAGAAAAAGGCTGCAGGTACGCAGCAATGCTGAGTACAGACTATTCCTGCTTGAGAAGATGGGCGTTCTCCCTGAGTATCACAGGCGGTTTTTCAACTTAGTATGACATGTCCTTGTTTTTCCATGCTCTGGAGTGGGCATCTCTTATTTGCACTATGAGCCAGTATAATTACCCTCCCTGTAAACAAAGAGTTTAATACACTAAGGGGAATTTACTTAACTTGGGTCATGGCAGATTTATAGTTTTTAAATGGAATGCCAGAAGGTTGTTGGCACTTAGAGAATCCTGGTTTGTTATTTCATAATCACAAATTTATGGTTCCCACAGCATATTGGTTTTGTCTTGCTGTTCATTTATTGTAGGTCTATTAAGCTGTCACTGCTTAGCTTTGAGGCACTGTACTGTAATTCTATCCATCACTGTGACTGTACTTTTATTCTTCTGGGACTCTTTTGATGGAGATCAATATCAGTGCCTTGGAGAATATATAAGGAGCATGTTCTGCCCTATGAAGCAGGCACAGAAAAAGCAAAGATTGTGAATGAGCTATTGTCTGGGGAACACGCTCCTTACAAGAAAGATCAATCACCACCAGCCCAGGTGTTGGGTCTTTTGAGCACACATGCTGATGAACAGGATCCCATGTATCTAGACCTTCCTGCACAGTTACTTACTATTCCTGTTGGCAATTTTAGAAGAGAAACCAGGGTTAAAGCAGGTCATTGACATTTAGCTCCCCTGGAAAAATAAAATCACTCAGAAACCTTTGTGTGTTCCCTGCCTAGACCAGGATTTTGCAGCTTGTTCTTGTCCTTGACTTTTTCTCCTCCTAATGAACACTCACATTCTTCACTCAGTTCCAGAAAAGTAGCTGCCTGGTCATTCCTGTGAAGATCAAGGTAAACCGAAGTCCCATGCGGGGCTGCTTGCTGCATGTGAAAACATCTTGAGAGTGGAGCAAGAGCTTTGCTTGAGGAAAGGTTACGTGTGTGTAATGATGACACAGAAAGACCTGGACCCAGGAGTGCCTCCGGTGGCAGCTCCCAGCGTGAGCAGAGGTGAGGTGTCCAGGGCACCGTCTCCTGACGGGGATGCAGATGAGAACACTGGAAACAACCACAGGAGCCCATGCCCAGCTCTGCACCCTGCCCGTCCCCATGCTGGGCCAGCCTCACAGCCGCAGCCAGCGCTCTGAACAGCTGAGAGTATTTGTGTTGGAGTACAAACCAAATTAATTCCATGTTTGCTTACTGCACAAATCACTAACTCGGGAAGGCCAAATGGTACTTCCTCTTCCTCTTTTTCAGCCTCTTTTCCTAAGGAAATTATATTAATTGTCATGCTGTCTGTGTGTGTATGCCCATACACATGCAGACGTGAGGATCTTTTCACTACCTCCAATTTTTTTGACAGAGAAGGGCTGTTCCCAGGGGGGGACATGAAGTTAAAACCTAACTGTGTTGTGAAAGAAGTGTATTTGTAGGGTATGGGGAACCTACTAATGACTCACTGGAGGTGAAAATCTGCAATGTGACCTCAGTCCCTTTTAGGCACTGAAGTAGTCACTAAAGGAAAGGTATTACACATCCATTCAACATGGGAAAGAAAAGCTTCAGTTAAAAGTTCAGACTTTTGAAAATGCCTTGTTCACTAATGCCTGGTAAGGTGCAGATTGTATCATTGCCTTAACACACTTCACTTAAGAGAGTACTAGTTCCTTCAGACTCATTTGGAGTATCAACCACATTACACACATCAAGAGGAGACTGGACATCACTACTTCTGGTTCTGGGGGGATTACTCTGCTCATTCTATATGATGTGGATGATATCTCAGGGTTATACAAATCAGGAAACCTAATGCAAACTTCATCTTTTCAACAGATGTTCCAGCAGAGCCTGTATTATAGAATTTGAATGTTAGAGTTTTTAGTTGTTTATAAATTCAACTATTTCAAGTTTTCACACCAGTTGACAGGCAGCAACACTGAGTGGTACTGGTTCTCAAGTAGAGTAAGCATGAAGGAGACACCAAGGCATGTCCTTAAGTCTAATGAGCCCTCAGTAAATAACTGACCCAGCATGTCACAAACCTCCATTTAGGAATATTTAAAAGTAAAATCATACAAATGATCACCCAAATCACTTAGTTGCAGCAAAGCTAATGGTAAAAATAGCCTTTGTACCTTGATTTTTGCATGCAGCTGAGCAATTTATGTATTTAAGGGGAGTGCCAGCTTTATGATTTCCTGTGACTGGATGACTGTAACACTGTCACTCTGATGACTGTACACTAATGTTTATGGATAGGCTGGTATGAACTTCTGTCACATATATCACATAATCACAGTAGGAAGACTGTTTCTGCAAGGGGCATTTATAAATCCCACTGACAGTTAAGGTGCAATGCAGACAGACAGACTTCACCAGGGAGGCTGAAACTGTTAACAGAGCTATTCCGTCCCATTATTGTGAGATTCTGCTCCAGACTTAGGGATCACTTGTCTACCACAAAATACCTCTCTATCAGCACATCAAAATCTTAAATAGGCAGCATTATCAGCAACATTATTTGGCTGATTTAAATCTGTATCTGACCAAACATCATCTGTTTTGTCTGAGGCTTCCATTTTCCACCTCTGAAAGGACTGCTTCACGGCAGAGAAATGAGGGAAGAAGCCTGAATTTATCTAGCTGAAAGTGCCATGAAATTGACTCTGTTCTAAGTAGATGTTAACCTCTTTCAAACTAACTGATACTTTTTATCATGCATACTTCTCAAGAGGTTTCTGAACTGATGAAATATTCATCTCAAATAGTCTGTGTGGAGATATGAAACCAACACCCATGCTCAGATCCTCTTTCTGTCATTCTGCACAGATTCATCATAATTCTCAGCACATACTGAGGATCAGGGACACAACTCTGAATTCGGTTGCCAGTTAAAAAATGTAAGTGTTCTATTATAGACAATTTACTTCATACCTCAGGCTCTTCAGTTTAGTCTTGAAACCTAACCATAAAATGTTACTAATATGTACAGAACTTAACATACTAAGCCCAGGTCAATCTATTATGCTCATTTAAATTCAGGAAAGGTTGTTAGTTTAACACAAACCAAAACTCCATGCCTGGTTTTGTCACTGGTCTGAGAAAATCTGTTTTCTGTTGCTCTTTTAACCTCCAGCTTGTAACTTTTCTTGTCTCTGAATGCACTCTTCAGTATAAACACTGTCCACAGGTACAGTGCCTCGAAGAGGCTGATCTGAGTTAGATCCTGGGCTCTCTTGGAACACTAACAATTACAATATGCATACTCAACACATATGCTAGTTGTATTGCAGTTTTCTGTCTTCCGGCATAGAGTGGGGGAATGTCTAAGCTCAGGCTACTGGCCTGACTATCTCTTTTAGTAGCAAGGAGGATTGTCCACAACCCAGGCTTATATGCAAGGCAAAAAAAATCTTATTGTCTGTTACACTCCTAATTATTCAGAAGTTCCTGTTTTCCCCCTACAAAACTGAGAGAAGAAACTAAACAAGGTAGGAATTTCAAAGGCAATTCCCCTGAGTGCACCATATAGACTCCACAATTTGAGGTGCAGCATGATCACTTTATGTTCCTACAAGAAAATTCAGAAAGCAGAAACCTTGTCTAAATAAAGACAACCTTGGCAAAGAACATTGTTTCAGCTAGTGATTTCTGTCAAGGCAGCCTGTGGTCACAGCAAGGCCATACAGCAGGAACAGAGAGCAAAGAAGCAAAGAAAGACATTTCTGTTGAAATAAAAAAGAGAGAAAATGCAGCTCAATGGCGAGAACCACATGTAACTGCCATCAGGAATGCCCTGTTACTGCATCTGAAGAAACACTCCAGGTTCTAGACAGGCTCCTCTCCAGAGGAGAGGACTACATACTACATACATACTACACACATAATAGTGCTGCATATTTAATAGTGCTACATACAGCAGACTATGCACGTTACTTTTCTTATAGGATCTGAACTTCCCCTGAAAATTTTGTACGCCTTTACAAATTTAAAAGAAGTTGGATTTCAGCTTCATGAAACTCAGAGCACAGAGGGTGAGCACCCTGTTCCAGATAGAGATTTGCCTCAGATATCATTTGGTATGGCAGCTTCTTCCAGTCATGATGTAAATTCTTCAAAAGATAATAAACTTTTTTTTTAATAGTTAATCCTGCAAAGGATAATAAACAAAGACAGCTTGACACACAAGTCTTCTTCCTGATCCAGCCATGTGGGCTGCACATAGGCTCTAGACTCATCTACTTCTCTAAGTCAGTACCTTGGAAAGCAGAACCATTATGCAAAAATTTCATTGCTGCTTAATGCAGTCTCTAGATCAATATAGTCCTTAGATCAAATATAACTGCAGTCAACTGTAAGTTCTGTCTGTGAAACTTATCATAGTTCCTTCTGAACATGGGATTGGCACGGCAACTTTCTTCTGAGATACGCTCTGCAGAAACTGGAAATAAAAGAGCTAATAGCTGAGCAACTGCTTTTGCACTTCAGCAAGGGTTGACAGTGACAGGGGTAGACAGAAAAGTTTATCAGACTGATATTTGAATGTTCTTTCTTCTCCTGAAACACAGTTTTTCCTACCTACACAAAGGGAAGAAAAGTGTAAGTGTGGTGAGAAGGGACAGGGATCCCACCTAGGCCCCATCAGTCTCTGCAGGCAAATAATATCCTTTAAAAAATGCTGCCCTAACCTGCAGCTCATCACATATCTACATGGCCCCCAGCCTGCTCCAGAGACTTGCATGCTTAACTATGCATAGGTTTCTGCAAATTTAGTTGTTCACCTACAAGAAACAATAAAGTGTTAAAATTTAACATTAGAAATATTTATGCCTTTCCTCTTGTTGAACGCATAGGAAGTTTGTCCATAACTTCCATTTAAAAAGGGTGTTAGATAGGTTGGGATTTATTTTAGGAATTCTCTTTGCCTTTTTTCATTAATCTATTGTGGAACTCCATTTAAAAAAAAATTCTGTGAGAAACTGTGATAGAAAAAAATATCCAGAACTCAGAATATACTGTTCCCATAATGAAAAACCATAAATTCCTAATCTTCAATATCAGGAAAATATATCTTATTCTATTGAGTTCAGCAACTCATATTTGATGAAAAAAACATCTTATTAAGTTCAGCCCATGGTCGACAAAGAAAACTAGTGTAAATATAGCATCGAGAGTGAAAAATTCATTCTCTGTTGATGTTGTCTGTCCCAGGTTTTAATCACTTTGTTGTTAAAAAGAAGTCCCTTTTTCTTATTCAAGCTGCTGACTTTGGAGTGACTTCCAGCCATTGTCTCTTTTTTTCCCCATGAGACTACGCAGGAATGGGCCATATATGCTACACAAAGAAGTGTTTATTTTTTTTTTTTCTCTTTTCTCTGTTGTCTTTTTGATTAAGAAATTAATTGAATACAACTCTAAGGACATGCTCCTTTGAAGAGGTTGTAACATATATTACAAAATTCTCTTGACTTTGCAGCATTTCTGAAGCTATCTGATATACAGATACAGAAGTTTTGTTAATCTTAGAGTTGGTGACATACATGACTTCTTATAGAAGCCACACATGACAAATTACCAAATAGGAATAACATGTTTGATAATATAGTATAGATCAAACACCCTTTCTCCTCCCTCTCCCAGTGTATCATTATTTTTTTTTATTATAGAGGTGCTCTGAAAACAGAACCCTCAAGGGGTTTTGATCCTCAGATGCCTGACCCAGCATTGGTCTTACAATGCTGACCAAAACAGCAAGGTAGCAAGGTCATATACTTCATGATGTCCTATCAAGATTCAGAATATGGTCCCATGGGCCACTGTGAGGTATATGCAATTACAGAGGGAAACAGAGCATTTTCTTCCTTTGGTCAGAGGGGTTTTGTGGCTTAGATGAGAAATACTACTGTGTTCAGGGAAATTATGTAATTGGAATCCAGTTTCTAAATTTGTACTGGATTCCCACTTAAAGTTCTGAAAGGAACAGCAAAAAGTATCCAACCCAAGCTCAGGAATGAATACAAATGAAAAAAAGAAGCAAATACCATAATTTATCTGGGTTGTACTCACTGCAAAATGAACACTAAATTCAATAGGATAAGCAAAACATTACAGTTTGGTTGGTATTTTGGAACACTAACAACAGGTATCTTGCAAAGAAGACTGATTCATCCAAGTAGTTGGAGGATGGGAGCCATGTACAGGTTCTGAAGCTGCTGATCAGCATAAACAGGCTGTAAATTTAGTAGGTAATAGTGCAAGTCAGAGAAAAACAGGGAGAGAAAACAAAACATATGGTCATAGTCTGAAAAGTGGATGAAAGTTTGAACTGGGAAAACAAACCCAGTAATTCAAATACTTGCTTCTGCTTAAGCATATGCAATAAATCACATTGAGAAGATCATGTATCCTGAAAACTTGACATTGTTTGTGGGCAAACAGTTCGGGAGAGACTCAAATGGAAAAGTGAGTTCCAAGTACCTCTGAACTTGATGTAATTTGCAAATCTGCATCACTACCAAGTAGGCACTTGACTTAAACTCTAAAAGAGCCCAGTTGCCAATCTTGTTGCTGTGACTGCTCTCTAACAGTGTAGGTTCTGAAGTTTCCTCCATCATCTGATGAGAGCTGACACAACTCGGTGATTACACCTGGATGTTAAAATGCTGTGAACTGGAGCCCTCTGTTCAAGAGCTTAACCAATACCGAAGCATGAAAAAAATTGTGTAGCACTGTAGATACATGAGTGATGTTCCTCTTCAGCTGACAAAATGGCTGGTACCATATGCAAGTGGTTTCATATTAAAAGGTTTCTGTCAGGTAGGCAGCATGTTATAGAAACCTTTTTATTTTTTGTATGTTACCTGGTGAGGTATGACTTCTCTGGAGGGGATTTTGCACCTCAACATAATTTATTTTTGGGTTTTCTGACTACTAACTTCTGTGGTGAGTGAGAGCATTTGTCTGAAAATAATCAGAAGTGAGTAGTTTTGCAAGCCCCTGAGCAAGAGATCACTGAACAGCAGAACATATCCAGTACTGATAATTAATCTCAGGTATCCCTGGGATCTCACTGCAAAAATATTTTCCTGGGAGCCAAAGACCACAATAACACAGGGCAAGACATAAGCAGTGATGCAGTTTTATTTGCACAAAATGATATGGTAGTATGAAGTTTTTCCCCTTGGTGAAAAAATTTAGTGGGGAAATTGAAGTGGACTGAGGTTGTGGAGTACTGACAAATGCTTGCAGTACTCTGAATAGCAAGGACATATTTTGAGCTTTATCATATCTCTAGTTTGCGTCCCTTGCCTTCAGAAGAACGATGTTTGAGACATTCCACAATGCGCTCCCACTAGGGCATGTTCAGCTCTGCATGCTCACTAAATGGCAAGGCACGGTGGCTATTTGGGCTACTGTGACTAGAAGCAAGGCACATGCTGAGCTTGGGAACGCATGACCCAGGAGCACTGTGTTCCTCAGGCAGCACAGTGAAAGCACCTGCTTATACTGAAAAGAAGGAACCAGTCTGGATCTGCTAAACCCAGTGTGGCCTTGGACTCAGTAAGGAAAATAAGGGTTAAATGCACAACATCGATTTACAACAGCCAGCTAAATTTCCAGGTAGGCAGAAGGGGCAGGTGAGGCTGGCATTCAGGGGGCGGGGGGGGGGGAGTTGATGCTGGCAGATGATAAGAAGATATCAGAGTAAGGAATTCAGCTTGGAGTAAGCTTTCCTTGGGAAGAACTATCTGTATTTGCAAGCACAGTGCATATTGATTGTCCACAGCTGCAGACAATGGCTGATCTACCTCCTGCTTGAGCAGAAATCATGGTCCTGGAAAGTATTTGTTTTTCCAAGCAAGTATAGAAATCTTACATGGGCGTAGCTGGGTGCCACAGTCACAAATACAAACCAGAATTCATAGTTAATTGTTAGTGTAGCTTTTCCCTTTGTCCTTCTTACTTTGCCTTTAAACAGACTTAATAAAGGCTGTTCATTACTCAGATTTATTCTGAAGGAGTCTGAACTTCCCCAGCTCACTCTTTAATCATTCTCTGGCTTACACTTTTGCCTTTCCTTCCAAAATGCTAGTAATAAATAAAGCTGTTGAAATGGTCACAGCACTGTGGCAAGCCTGCTAGTCGATACATCTTTTTGTATTTGTCTCTGGTTTGTTTTTCTTTTTCTTTTTCTTTTTCTTTTTCTTTTTCTTTTTTTTTTAACTGTCTGATATATAGCCTCTGTATCTCTTTATTTCAGAGACTTGAGAACTTCAGTAGTTCTCAGTGGGCATTCTGCCTCAGAAGACATCTTATGAAATGTCTGCTAATAGTTTGTCTCTAATATTAGTAGCAATGACAGTTAAATAAGAAAAGCAAGAGAGCAGCTGCTTGATGCTTGGGCCAAAGGACAAGGAGTCAGGGAAATGTGCTGCTTTATTTGTCTTCATCTTGTCTTCCATAACTGAACATGAAGAGAAGGCACGTCCTTATAACTGATAAAGATTTAGGGCACAAACTAAAATACATTTAAACCTAAGTAAAAACTTTTTTACTGTAAGGATGATCAAGCACTTGAATAAGTTGCCCTGAGAGGCTGTAGAATCTCCATCCTTGGTGATATTCAAAACCTATCTGGACATAGTCCTGGGCAGCCTACGCTAGCTGATCCTGGTTTTGGCCAGGGGATTGGACTAGATGATCTCCAGGGGTTCCCTCCCAACCCCAACCATTCTGTGATTCTTTGGTATGTCTTCACTTGCGAAATATTAAAACACGTATGCTGCATGCTGTTGCTTTGATACATTATTTTCTAATCTGTAAAACAGCCATTACTTATTCCTTTGCTCTGGTAGTGACTGGAAGTCTTTATTTACAAGTTTTATTTTTAAAATATGTTGTAGGTTTTGGATGGAAGCTAGTAGAAAAGTTCAAATCACTTGGCTTCTAGCTATCTGAATCATTCATGAATTTGTCCATAATATCACCTGCATTTACACAGACAGATGCAAAACAAACTCAAGACTTTCCATCTTGATGAAGGTAAGCAGAACAGTGTCAGGACAATTTTAGGGACATGGGTCCACTGCAGGCTGACTTAAGACTCAAACAGATGAGAGATTTCTTCACAACTTTGTCTATCCAGCTACATAGTATTAGTATCACTAATAATAATAATAATAAAGTCTTATTATTAAGGGTATTTAGGCAGACAGAAGCTTAAAAGATTCCTCAGGTAAAAAAACAGGATTTCTAGAAATCTGTGATTGACTTGAGAGTGGAGGAACCAATCAAGATAGATGTTCATTGGCAAAGGTATAGAGAAATGTCACCTGCCTGGTTCCTGGACCAGCCTGGTCTGCTCAGGTCCCCAAGCATGTATGTTACAAGAATGCATTCCAAAAAAGGTAAAGCAATTGCTCCCTTTCCTATAAATCTGTGTTCAGATTTTTTGTTTGGTTTGGGAGGTATTTCAATAGCTATGTCTTTTTAAAAGTCAGGCATTTCAAAAAGTCAGGTGATGAGCACAATGCACACAGTCACTTAAAGTGTTTTGTTACAGTTGTTAAAAACTAGACTGGAGAAATAATGAAATCTTTTTTGCAGAAATTTAAAGAAGCCCAGCAAGTGTTGCTCTGAGCACATGACTCAGAAGACAATGAAAATTAGTTCCACTGAGAACTCTTGACTATTTTTGGAAAGTTTTATTCATAAATACCAAACATTAGTACTTTCTTCCTCTTTGCAATTTTGTACCCTGCATTTGTACTGGTGACCTCCACCTAGTTCACGTGTAAGTAGAGGAATCTGCTCTGAAGTGAGATGCAAGCATGATTATTATACAGCTTCTGTGGCTAGATACTTCTGAAACTATTCATATTGTTATACTGTCAAAAAATGTTCAATCATATACCCAAACTCACAATGTTGAAAGTAGAATACCATGATTATTAGTGGGTATTGAAGCTCTTTGTGTATGCCTACAGACACTTTCTTACCCCTGCAGTTCTCAGACCTCAGCTGGCCATGTGCTGATGTTGTCTTCTCTTTTCTTCAGGTAAATCTCTCATATTTTTATGCCAAAGCATGCAAAGCAAAGGGGGATCACACATAATTCCAAAACAGTAACTGAGCCATCTACACCCAAGAAACTGTGATCATATCAGAAGGCAGCTAGTATATGAGACTGGAAAAAAGGCTCTAATGTAAAGAGAAATCATCACTACTGTATATTCTCTCTGCTGCAAAGCAAGAAAACAATGCTGGTATCAAAAAATACCTGAATGTCTGACTGAAACAGGAGCTATAGCAGCAACAAGGGATAACAGAACCCATTCATCAAGATTTTTGTCAATTTGGAAAACTGAAGGCTGGAAAGGCTGCCAATATCACCAAAGGTTTTCTCAGGCAAAGCACAGAACAAAGAGACCTAATTAATAACCTCCTCCTTGAACCTCTGAAATGATGGAGCCATGACTAATTCATTGCTGTGGTAAGTTCCCCTGGACTGATTGTGCCTGCTGTACTGCTTTCCATGGGTGGAGTTCAATCATATGCATGAGAAAATGTTGGTGGAGAAATTTTATGCTGAAAGGGTATTTGAGCTTTTAAGGTATTTAGATTACTGGAAAAGAGTTATTTTGTACGCATTGCTTCATCCAGCTTGTGCTTTTAAATTAATGAACTCTATTATGCAATTGTAATCTATATTTTTTTTCAACTGCAAGCATTCATCAATCAAAAAATAACACTGACCTGACTGAAGAAGTACTGCTGGCAAACTGTTTCCTTGATCTAGATATTCACTGAAGCCTGCAGCAAACTCCAGCTGCTTGAATAATGTTCAGAGACCTTACACATTTCCAAATCATCAGCTTGGGATTGTTCTAGGATATTAATGAAGAATGGAAAGAACATTATCTCTTTAACAGAAAGCTGTCAAGCACTGAAGAGAGTTCATTTGTTTGGATTTTTTCTGGCAAAGATCTTAAAGCTAAAGCCATGACTTCTTTTGATGCTGCTCGCTAAGTATTGGGCAAGTCTTCACCTGAATTGCCTGCAAATCAAAATGCCAAGGAAATGCAAGGTCCTAGTATACGCTCTAATTATCTTCCAAGCACTCACCAGATTTAAAACTTTAATCCATTTCTCCACTGTCTGCCTTGGTCAAGTTGCTTGGACTAACTGTAAATCAGGCATAATACTAATATTTACTCAATGACTCCTTAAACACATGAATGAAAGCATCATAATTAGTCCACATGATTGCAGTTCTCAAGGTACAAGGCCTTGAGCTGGTTTCCAATCATCTATTCATACCTGATAATATGTTTTCATAAACACTCAAAGCTGTACTCACAGAATCCTTTATACAGCCAAGCCAGAAAAGATTTTGATTTTTCAAAGGAAACAACCACCACCAGCACCACCCCAAGGCATTGTAGGACAGCTTACTGAAATTCCCTGGAGGACGTGAAGAAGCCTAGACAAATAACTTCTGCTAATTGCTTCTTGAGACTTGGAAAAGATAACATTAAAAGGAAGAGAATGTTAGTTTCACTGAAAACAAAAGCAAAACTTGTTCTAAAGCCAGAACTGACCTGGCATTTCTTTCCAATATGTGCAAAGGATAATAAAATGAAACACCAAGGAAATACAATTTCTCACAATCATGTTCGTAATTACATCAAACTTTCTAAATGAAGCTTGGTGAATACATTCAGTGAATACAGGACTAAACATGGGGGGGGGGAACAGAAGTCATGTGAGTTTAGATACTACAAAGATGAAAACAATTAGGGGTGGCATCAACATTTACACAGAGATTTTCCAACAAGAATGACAAAGTACTTCACAAACTTGAACCACTTAAACATCCCTTGAAAAATTTGAGGAAATATATCCCTTTGAATGGGAGATAAATGAGAAACATAACCTGGAAAGCCTGGGCATGTCAACAGAGGTGAAGGAAAGATTCAGTGGCAAAGGCAGGAAAAGCCTCCTGCCTTTCCCATTCACGATAAAGTTGTGTTGGCATAAAACTGAAATAAAGCAGCTGTGAGTCAATGCTCTAATTTGCTGCAGGCATTACCAAACACTGAATATTCTGATAAACTCTTTTTATTTTTTCTTTAGTAAAATGCCTTATTCAGAACAGCACCACTATTTAGGGAAGATGTGTAAGCACAGATGTGAGAACCTGTAAGCAAAGACGGTTCACGGGCATGTTTTAGAATGCTGTGAACCCAGAGTATTTTAAAAAAACAATGCTGCATTAATGCTGTGCTTAAGCTGTAAATTA
>JAVJGJ010000034.1:23973552-23993035 GCA_035590215.1 Microhierax caerulescens
GGGATGGGATGGGATGGGATGGGATGGGATGGGATGGGATGGGATGGGATGGAATAAACCTCTGCCTGGGAAGCTTGGTAGGTGCCTTTTAAATGTTTACTGTCTCGGTGCCTGTTTCACTGACCATACAACTTCAGTGCCCATTCTGTTTGATTTCTTTTTTAACTGATCATTTTTATTTATTTCAAATCCATGAGAAAACAAGTGATGCAGATAACCAGGGACACTGGAAGGCAAGCTGAGTAGTGTAGCTGTATTTGGAGACAGATCTGCCACAGGCATCTATACAAACTAGTACAATAGCACTAGAATTACCTCTGTGGCATGGTGGAAGAACAGAGTGAGTTTCTTTTCCTTATTTCATTTTTCCTAGTTCTACTTTCACCTTTAAAGCAGTGCTTTGTTAGTTATGTCACTTCTTATGCTACAGATCTACTCCCATTGTGTGCTCAGAGTCCCACTTCCTTCCTTGAAGGGAAATAAGATGTCACTACCATCTGTCCTGATCAGCTTTGCAGGCAGCAGGGAAAGACTATTTCCTTAGGCACATCTTCCATTGGGCTGTTGGTTTCATTTCATTGAGGTGTGTCTGTGCAAACCCATAGGGATTAGAGAGTTAGCTGAAGTGTCGCTGAGTGTGAAAATTGCTCAGTATTGTAACCAAATAACTGAGGCAGAGTTGGCAAAATGGACACCCCCCATTCTAGACTGATCCCACCACTGATGAAACAACTGATGTGACTTAAAACCTAGGAAAAAAAAAAGTCACAGGCAGAGGAAAACAAAATATTTAGATTGATTATCTTTCAGTAAGGATGAAACAAAGACGACTTAAGTTCCATGCTATCCACTGATACTCCTTGGTCTCAATTTAATCTTTTGCTTTATCTTGTACACTTCTTACAGCACTGATGTCTAAGCACCAAGCAAATCTTAAAGAATTAATATGTAGACCATCTTTAAGGGAATTTGCTGAGTAATTCCCAAATTATTCTTCCTTTGGTTAATTAGTAAATCCTTTTATGTTAAAAAAGGGGTCTTTCCGTGCTCTGCTGGGATAAAAGTTAACAGGTTGTTTGTTACCTGCCACATAAATTGCTGCACCAGGGTCTACCCTTCCTTTTGCATAAATATCTTTATCATTCAAGTATGAGAAAAAGGAAATAAAGCAAAATTCTGCCAAAAAAATCCAACATGTTTGCAAGGTGAATGCTTCCCAAAGCTTGCCAAGAACAGATGTTCAGTCACTTTCTTAATTTAATAAACAATGAAAAGTGACAGAAGTTTTATGTTACAAAACAGGGAAGATGCTCTTTAACCAGGCTAAACCCACTAAGACACACAGAGTTTACAACAAAGATTAATTTAATCCTTTATCTTTTGCTTAAATAAGCAAACAAATTTGTGTTTAAAAAGTAACTGTGTCAGTGCAAAGCCAGCTACATCAGAATGAAGCTGAGAGAGTAAGTTTTGTGGAGATATTTACTGATTACAGACTTCTCTTTAGAAAGCAAAAGTCTGCAAAAAAAGCAAAACCAAATGAGACAAGATAAATGAAGATACAAGAATAAGTAATTTAAAAGACAAGAGAGCACAAAAGATTTCCACAGCAAAGAAAGAGAAAATAGAGGGGTTTATTCTGAAATCTTCCTGAAGTGACTATGTGGACTGTAGCATTTCTCTCTGATTACTTATAAAGATAAGCCATAGCACTGCATGTATCAGATGAAGGGCTGGATATTTCCAAACATCCAAATCATTCCCCCAAAACAAAGTCTGATCTATTGAGAGTAAACATTACATCATCATAAGAAATAAACCCCAACAAAATGAATTAGGGTGCCCCTAAGAAGAAATGCATACTAAACATCCTAAACTTTTCTGGTCAATCATAAAGATACCCCGTAAATCTCCAGTGAAACACCAGAACCTTCTGTCAGCTTGCAAAATTTCAGCATGAGAGAACGAGAAGCTTACAGGAAATACTGTACCAACACTGCTGCAATGCAGGAGTCTGATTTAGGATGTATCAGCATTTCAAAGGAGACAAACAACCTGACAAGACTCTAATCTAGAAAATCAATAATGACACTGGCCAGCAATTATAGAGAAAGGCAAAAACATATATGATTTTGAGGCCTCATAAAAACATGAAAGTTATCCTATTTCTGGCACATCCTATGCATGAACTCAAAAGATCCTTGATAACTTAGCTGGAAACTCCTTAGACACCATTCTTCATCACTGAGTTTGTAAACAATGGCAAACACACTTGACAGCAGTCGCTACACCATGATGGTTAGAAGAATGAGTTGACATTCCTTACTAATTCTCCTACAGCACACCAAGAGCACAGGAAAGAGTACTGCAATGATACAATATAAACAAGAGCATCACAGAAAACCAGAAGGAGCCCCAGCGACCAGATAACCCATCTTTTTATCACAAAACAAGTTTAACCAAAATGAACCACTCCTGACAGATGCAGGTCCAACCTGATCTTAGAGTAGAGGTCACCACCTCCCCAGGCAATCTATCCTAATGATTTGATTGTCTCTAGCCAGTACGTTTTTCACTTTGTCTCACTTTAATCACTCTCGCTGCAGTTCAAGCACATTATTTCTTGTCTTATCCAGCATGAGCCCAAAGAACATATTATTCCCTTCTGTGCAACAGCATTTTATGTATTTGCAGCAATCGTCTGTCTTTATAGGTCATAAAGACAGGTTAAAGGATCTCTGATGATTTTTGTTATTCTGTCTGCAGGCCTGCCAGCCAGTTCGTATCTTCTTTGGAGAGTAGCCCCAACTAAGCATTTTATTTGAGGTTTTACCAAAACTCAGCTGAGCTACAAGATTACTTCACCTGTTTTACTGGCTGTATTCCTAAATACAAATCTTATTGTCAGTCTTTTTTAAAACAGTAAGACTTTATTTTGTGTTCGGTTCGTGATCCACTGTAACTCCATGTTCTTCTCTGGACAGCCATTCCCTCTCCACCTTAGATCTTGGCAGTTGGTCACTCCTTCCCAACTGCATGGATCTCTACTTGTCCTCTCTGTTCTACAGCCTACAGTTTCCCAGTCATTCTTCCTATTTGCCAAGAGTATTAAGAACTCCAACATTGTCTTCGAACATCTGCCATGTTGCCTACTTTTTACAAAATGGCAGTTTTTGCGACTGTCATTTCAGTAAGCTTACCTCTCATTTTTTCATGCAGCATACTGAAGGAGACACTAATGTAGTCGAGCCTAGAACAGATGACTTTGAATTCCCATATGAAATATTTCATCAATAATTGCTGATAAAGCCTTCCTGGGTGCTGGTTCCAAACACTTTTGTGCACAGTAAGTTGCCTAGTGATCATGTTTCCCTAGCTTGCTTACAATAATATCCCATGATACATGTCAAACCTCAAATCACCTTTTGTCGTTCTCCCTACCCATAATGTCCATTTAGCATGTCATTACAAGAAATCTAACAATTTTGACATGATTTATTTTTAGCACCTCCCTGTTGATGGCTATTCCCTACTGTTATCTTCCAATACTTCCACTCTTCTGTTATTTACTTACAGCAAAGACAAGAGAATCATGTGGGTAATATTAGCAAATTCTTGAAACTTGGGAAAAAAGAGTAGAATCAAATTACAGCCAAGAAGGAAAGGCTTTGGAAGGATGATGGGTTTTTTGTCACTGCTGTTGCTGTGCTTGTGTCAAAGAAAAAAGTACACTTTTTAGGAAACATGGTGTCAGCTGAGAAATCAGAACAGTTATGTTCCAACTAAACAGCGGTGTAGCCAGAAGTACACCAAGGAGTGTGGAATGGTTGATTTGTGCTCTGTTTAGTCATGGCATACACAATGTATAGAAAACATATACCTGATAAACTGGTGCCTCAAGCAAGTCCTGTACCAATGTCAAGAGACTACTCTGAGTGACTTGTTACGAATTCTGGAAGTCACAACATGCAAAGACACACTATAAGGCAAATGTTTTAATCAGTCACACTGCATGAGAATCCTCAAGGTGATGAACCAAATCCAAGACTGTTACAATGTGATGTGATGGCCTTGGGATACAGAGCTGTGCACACATGCATGCTCTCTCCTTCAGGCTCAGCCTAAGCTGAGCACTTCCACGTGCAATGGCATTCACGTTGGCAGGGAGGACAGCACGCCTGATTCCTCCAAGGTACACCCAGATTTTACCTACTCACATTTTCCAGAAATCCTGTGCTAGGTGGATCCCATATCCTTACTGGCTGTAGTTCTAGCAGAGGAAAGGCGCTTATCACTATTAAAGTGATAGCATATGTCTGACAGTCCATTTTATCAATTAAAACAAAAAGCATTTTAAACCCATAGACAATGTAGGTAGGTCACAGGTAGAATTCAGACTGGCACTTGATTTGCCTAGCTACCTAATCAAGGTGCTTAAGCTGGGTGTGAGGTCAACAAGCATGGAAGGATGTCTAAGTGAGAGTGGGTAGGAATGCTGCTTGAGAAATATGAAAAGGTTTGTTTTCTAGAACTTCCTTTTCTGTAACTCTCAGCTTCCAGCTTGTGTATTCCCTTCACTTTAACAGTATTTGCCTTTAAAAAAAATCTGCCTAAGAAAAGCTAATTTCCTAAATAGAAGTCTGTTATGCAAACATTCAAAGCTCTGTTTAGATGTTTTCCCCATAAAATTCTGTATCAATCACCATTTTAGTATGAAGAGAAGATATAGCAAAATGGATTTGCAGCCACAATTTGTCAGACAGTTGCAAGTTCAAAGGTCTGATTTAAAGCACGATCATTATTTTTAAGAAAGTTCTAAATCTTTTGACAATTTTTCCTCTTCTTACTACTACTACCACTTTCCTTGAAAACTCTGTTCTTTAGGATGTAGTTTGCCAATTGTCATGTCTCCACCAAAAACCTTTCAGTAAGGTCTATTAAATCTTGAGCTACAGGGTTCAAAATCAAATGGGATCCCCGAAAGTTCCAATGCATATAAAATCCAGAGACATACTAGACTATAGTCTTCTCTCCGAAACCTTACTTTACATTTTTTCACACATAGGGAAAAGATGAACCCACACCTACTATATAGACTCAGAAGAACTAAGGACTCTTGTGCTGAGCTACAGACCTTCTTTAGGGCCATCCGAAAGTTGCACAGACAAATGGCTATGAAGTGCCTTCTGGTGCTTTCAGGACTTGCCTGATTCTTGACATTTGAACATTCTCAAGTGCTCTAAGCTTCCACCTGAAGAACACATGTACAAAAGCGTTCACATGCTGAATGCCTGAAGCTCTTTTGGCTGCACTGTCAGTTGCCAACCTTCATGCACCAGGTGCTGCATGTTGCAATATTTGCATGTTGCAAGTGTTTTCATGGGTTTCCCACTCAATGTTTTGAGCTTCAGTCTGCAGCTTGCTAAAGGGCATCCCAGAGCGATATTACAGTAATGCAGCATGCCATAGGAACTCTGATAGCAGATGATCTGGATGCAATGTGGCCATCGTGTTAGTGAAACAACAGCAGTTTAGCACATAGAATCAAACTGTGAAGTAGCCAATTTTTTTTATATTACCTACTTAAAATGACCTAACCAGCCAAATGTAACCATGTAAAGAGTGATCACATTTTAAATCACATATGCATAGAGCTATTAACAGGCTGCTGCCCTGGTTAAAGTATCTAAAAAGACATGTAAATTTATATGCATATGTGGAAGAACATGGAGTTGTCACAATAGTCTTTAAAAACAGGTTAAAATAACTTTGGGAATCATATAAATACAGCTGATCCTGTATGGGGAACAGGTTATGTAGGTGCTCCTTACAGCCTAACAGACAAGTCAAATTTTCTTTGGGCAAAATTTAAAAGCAAAATAATGTAATGGGGAACCAAAAAAAAAAGAAGTCACAGAATAAAGCTGGTTCTCCAGTACCCCCTGAAGATCACTTCTCTCTTACCTGCTAAACTACAATGGACACCTTTAAGCATCTTCTGAAGAGATGAAGAAGAGAGTATCAGCCAGGAAAAATAAATCTGAAAAAATCCCAACAATTTCCACTGTTAGGAACACTTGTAGCAACCTTTCAGTAATCCTAATTTTAGACCATTTTTCTATTAAACTTTGCAAATTATATAGTTTAACAGTAAAGTTATTTCATTCACCTTGACAGGAAATGGTTTCTTTGCGATTTCCCCACTTTGGGTGTATGTTGGAGCATCTTTCTGGAAATGCTGCACTTAATTTGAACATCTCACTAAAGGTGATATGCACAAACTGCTGCAGTAAGCAGAAAATCCACATTCCAGCAAAGTACCATAGGCAGTCTGTGTACACCTAATGAGTATGACTAAAAAATAAAGATCAGAAATTTTGTAATGGGCATTATGGCTGCATGCTGTCTCGTTATTTTTCCTTTTGGGAACAATGAGGAAAGCATTTAGCTAAAGCATTTGCATAGGTAATGTTGCCTTTTACTTTTGTTCTGAATTGACAAATGAATGCATTTTATGCATGAAATATGGAGCATAAGTATTGCTCCATCAAAGGGAAAACATTACGGTAGCGGAGAGTTCAAAGATGAAGTGGGGATTAAAGGGCCCTTAAGTCTCTTGCATTGGTTTTAACAGCATTTACTCACGAATATTCTTGCATACTGATAGACTGTCTTTCACCACAAGTTCTAAGTGCAGACTCTAGGACTGCTGAAGAGGAATATAGCAGTATGGCAATATTTGGAAAGATTACAGAAAATTATATAGAAGAACTGGGACTGGGGTGTGTGTGTGTGTGTGTGTAAAGTTTTAGGTCTGTTTGTTCTGCTATCAGCAAATTGAGAACCATCAGAGGAGGGCATAAGTATAATTTCAAACTGTCATGAAGGACCTGGAAACCCTCTGTTTCATCTGAAGGACCAGGGGACATCTGGCATGTGAGGAGTTCTGGGTCACTTTGCTCACTGTTTCATCTTAGTTCTATGGACACTCCATGCAGATCACATGGGATTAATATAAAGCCTTTGGTGATCATCTTAACTTCATTCAGTTTCGATTTATGTTGCTTATCCTGGTATCTTGACATTTATTTACACAGCTCTCCATGTCCCTACACTTGCTTTGCACAACAGGGCTACTCTTACCGATTTTCAAATGAGCACAACTATTCCTGTACCTCCGCACTACTACCCCATCACAAGGAGGTGGAAGATGGGGTAAACTTCTGGCACTGGAAACAGTTCAGCAGCAGGGAAGCTGTCCTGGATGCTCCAGAACAGCTCTCAAAACACCTTACATGAGCTGTCAGCCACAGCCATGAAGAAAAACGCCTGTAGTGCGTTTCAAAGGGCAGTGATCATTTGGTCAGCCAGCCGTAATTTTTAGGCATTCCAAATGCGAACAAAAATGGATGGCCTATTTAATGGATAAGGAATTGGCTGGATGGCTGCATCCAAAGTGTTGCAGGCAATGGCTCTATGTCCAACTGGAACAGGTTGCCCAGAGAAGCTGTGAATGCCCCATCCTCAGAATTGTTCATAGTCAGGTTGGATGGGGCTTTAGGCAACTTGATCTGTGAAGAAAGATGTCCCTGCCAATGTCAGGGGGGTTGGACTAGATGACCTTCCAAGGCCCCTTCCAACCCAAACCATCCTATGAACCTATGAAAACCAATTCCTTTACTTTCTACATAGAAATGCACTTCTGTTTCCCAGTGATGGGAATCCATTTGATTCAATATCCAACCTCAGTTGGTTTCAACAAAACTGCCCTCTGCCACAAAGTACAATTCAGCCTTGGTGTGAGCAGCTAAGACAGCAATATGGTGATTTCTCAAGCCCTTTACATCCACCTGGTTACTTCCTGGTGCTCCCTCCTTTCTGCACCACACTCCCACAGCAAAGGCACCTGCGTGCGAGAGCTTTGGCCAAATGAGTAACATTGCCCTGTGTGCTTTAGACTAGACCCATTCCCCTTAGGCAAGCAGTTCCTGAAGGGCCACAGGGAACGTTTCTCACACCCCACAAATCTGTCAAGGGTTTTGTCACTGTGGTTGTAGGTGAGGAAACAGGGTGCATGCAGTAACCATAGATAGTGCTGCATATTTATGTGAGGATTTGGAACTCATTCCAGAAGCAAAGCACAGGCCAGTGAGTTGCACACAACAATGATACCTTTTATGTTATTTAAGGTGAGGGTTTTTTTTCTAGAAGTTACCTATTCACAGGTCTACCACACAACTTGTGAATTGCAGGCTTCATCACATCTTGGTTCTGATAGCTCAGAACACAGCAGCAAGTGCCCACCTGAGAAAAACCACTTAAAAGCTGCATTTCACAGCCAGTTTAAGTCAAAACACCATTTCCTTCAGCTCAGCCACATCAAACAAAAATCAGTGTGCTGCTACATACCCGCAGAGAGGTGTATTGTCTTTGCTGAGGTTCAGCAGGAATGAGCTGTAGGTTTAACAGCACACCAAAATGTGCTTCACAAAGGAAAAAATCCTGCAAAGTGCTCTTGACCATCATCTCCAGCTGAAGGTGGATGAAGAAAATGGATATGTGATACCTTACTGAATGGGCCCTGTTTGATTAAAAGCAACACTGTGCAACCAAAAAGAAAACTGTCTGCGGAGCTTGCTTCCGATTTAAAATGTGGCTCTGAAGTCCACACATAAACAGTGTCTGTGCCACTTTTTTCTCTCAGGAAGCGACATGGTCCCACCACTGCTGCCACATTATGTGGAACAGCAGCAAGACAGGAAAGCTGCTGAGCAACAGCATGCACTGTGCTGCCCACAACCAGCAACATTTTAGGTCTCTTCTCCCCACGCCAGCATTTTCATTCCTTCATCGTCCTTCCTTCTGCCCCGGCTGCCACCTTACCGCTTGACAAAGAGCTTTTTCTGTGTGAGAGCCGCTTGAGGGTGCAGTCAGACAGAGGCCCGAGGCTGAGGCCTGTGGCCCGGGCCCGGCTGCTGGAGCGATCCTGGCGCAGGGCTGGGCCAGCAGCGGCAGTGAGGCGGCCCGGGCCTGCGGGGGCCGCGGGGGCCAGCCGGGCTGCCGGGCCCGGCTCTCCTCAGCCGCGCTGCGGCCATGCGAGGCTCTCGCTGCTCTCGGGCCACTGCTGCAGGCCAGAGATCGGTGCATGAGTGTGCTGTGCCCCTAGGCACATCAGTCCTTTGGTCTGAGCCCAGTGAGCGTTATTTGCTATTTAATGGCCCTCAGGCTGAGCGAATACAGCGGGAAAGCTGCATAAAAATAATCTTCTGAGAGCGCTTGCAGGGACCAACGCGGGCCAATTACTGCTAGAAGCCCTAAAATCCACGGTTTAACTCCATTCCATTGAACTGAACAAAGAGTCACACGCGGTAGCTCGCTCCAGCGAGCCGCGGGCCCGGCCGCCGGAGGCAGCGGAGCGGCAGAGCCCCGAAGGGCCGAAGCGTCCCACCACGGCCATCCCCGCTCGGCGGGCGTGGGAGCAGGCCGCGGGCGCGGCAGGCAGCAGGAGGGGGCGCGGCGCCATCTTGTGCTGCCCTGCGCGGAGCGAGGCTGCCGCAGGCGCGGCCCGCCGGCTCCTGCAAGCCCGTGCAAGCGGTGTAGTGACAGCGCCGCGCGCTGTGCCGGTTGCTGCCGCTGTCGGAAAGAGCTAAAAGGGCCAGGTCTGTCATGAGCGTGTGGTGCTCATATAGCTAGTAATGCTGAAAAGCCGGGGTGAGACGTGTGGTGGGGCAGGGAACCCCCCTATGGAAGCGCTTCCACAAAACGTGCTCCCCCATCTCCTTCCCTTGGGGCAGATGCTGTGCCTCCCCTTGCCGTGCTGGCTCCATAAGGCCGCCCAGTGCCCGGGCTCTTGCTCCTGTCTCCTCGACAGTCCCCACCGTGACTCCCTCTTCTCACTTCAGTGTCCCGGCCTGGAAAAGCAAAAGCTGGCTGGCTGCTTCAGCCATGTTCGCATGGCCGCCGCAGCGTTCCCCCAGGCCCAGCAGCAGTGGGGCAGCCACGCCAGGCTGCAGAAGGAGGCCCTGCACTGTGGGCAGTGCGGGAGGGAAGCATGGCGTTCTCTCGTTTCTCCCAGGCTTGGCAGGCTCAGGGGTCGCTCTGTGGGCTGTCTGTGTCGTGTCCCCACACAGTGGCACACAGGGCAGCTTCACGCCATGTTCTGGTGAGGCCTGGGGTGTGCTGCACCAGGGACATGGAAACAGCCCACCGTCTGATGCAGATTTGAGGGACGCTGGAAACCAGATCCGAAAATTCAGAAATTGTTTAAATTATCATCTGAAGAGCCAGAGCTGCAGATTGCTGTTAATAATGCCAATCTACTGCCCAGGGTGGCAGTGTTTGCTTCATCTGTGTGCTGGCATTGTGGCTTTACTATGGACTAGTTCCACCACTAACACCATTCCCCACTGTTACGAACACTGCTTTTGCACTTTCCTCACCTCTCATCTCAATACACTGGCAGAAGCACTTTAATTCTCCTTGATTTCAGTTTTGGGCTGAAGAAACAAAACTGAGTTTCAGTTTGGCCCACCTAAGCACACCACTGGTGAATCTCAGCACAAATCTTCCAGTTCTCCAAAAACTCCTCTGATTTCATTGAGGACTTGTAGAATTGAGCACAGAATGCATGAATTAAGAAGGAGTGTCATAAAGCTTCTCACCTTTTTTCCCTTTAGAACTTTCTCTGCCTCCCGCAGACCTGAACTGCTTCCACATTAGTCGGAGGGAGTCACTGCAGAACAGCAGGCAGCATTCACTGCCACTCCACATGCGCTTTGCATAGCTTTATGCTTCTTCCAACCCTGCTGCTAGTTCTGGGCGTGAAGCAGCCCAGCCCTAGGCACCAGGCCGTAGTGTATTTGTGTGCAGCAGTGCCACTGGAAAGCAAGGCTGGCCTGGCAGTATAGGTTATTTAATTCATCTTTAGAGGTTCTGGTGCATGACATCAATATGAAGGCTTCAGCTGCAAAAAAAGGGATTTTACATTCCATTTCCTTGATTGCCTTGTAATGTTTAGGAGTTTGCTTAGAAACTCAAGAAGCATATCAATCAGCAGGCTCTCTTGCTTTCAGCTTTTCAGATCATGTTCTTCCCTTTCCTCCATAATTGCAGCACAACCTTCTGTTACCTTTTGCTCTTCCATCAGTAACGTGTTTGTTTTAATCTCTGCTGGGTTTACATTTCAGCTTTATTTTATTGTAAACTATGATCTAAAGTCAGGATATCTGTTATCATGACTTTTGTGCATGTTCTAACATATAATTCAGCTGTGGAGCAAGAATCCATCTTTGGAAAATAAGTTCTCTTTTCACTTTACTGTTTCTCCAGTCGTGTAATACTGTGATGGGTGTCTTCCACTGAACAATAAATCCCCCTTGACACATGTCCTTAAGAATGGTGGAAATCACAGCTTAAGTCTGCCTCCATATGGAAAAAGAGCAGTCATATCAAAAGATACTAATGGTTAACAAACATTCTAGGGGTGCTGGGAACCAAAGTTCTTGATAAAGCTAATGAAAGAGGTGGCTACCTCTCAGTGGAAAACATCACTACTCACCTTTTTGTAACAACAGTATAAATAGAAACCATTGCTCAAGATGAAATGTTTCTTTGCAAGTCCTAAACAAGAAATAACTGTGGCAAAACAAGATGTTTTCTTAGAAAACTGGCTACCAGTGCTTGTGGGTAATTGCAGCTTTGGCTTTGTGTCTGAGCAGAAGGGAATTGGAAAGCCTGAGAATTCATCGGGAGTTTGATGCAAGGAGAGAACAAAAAGCACTTCAGGTAACAGAGCTGGCTAGAAAAGTGTGCTTGGAAACTGTTAGCATGGAAACTTCTAGCTATTGCTGACCTTTACCACGTTTACCTAGAGACAGAACTTTCGACACCTGTAAATAGGTAGCCGTGAACTGAAGAAAGACCTGACTTACAATATCATTTTTATGTCTTAACAGAAACAATTCCATAAGGCTTCAAGTACTAGCCATGTGGACCAAGAGGCAACATCCCTCGAAAACACACTGTCTTTTGAACACTCTCTACTGATTTCTGTACTAGTGCTCATTTCACATCCCTTTTCATCTCTCCCAACAGCATCCCGACATCTTCTGTTGCAGAGTCCACCCATATCTGCTATTCCATCCCCTTGACTCATTCCCATTCTCCTAATTGGCAACCTGGCAGCAGCACAATAGCAACATAGATCAAGCCTGAGCTCACACCTTAGCTTTTTACTTTCATGAGTGTCACTTGGGATCTCTCCTATCTATCACCAACACAACTGATTGTGCAAAACTTATAGTGACTTGGTTTCTGTAAGACCTATGCTGTCAAGCCACATCTGAGTGAAGCTAGCAGTGACTTCAGAAGGTAACAAGGAGGCTGTTAGCAATAGCTGTAAGGTCAGAGAGGCAATATAATTAGATAAGCCTTACTCACGAAACCAGGTTAAAAAGAGACATTGTTGACAGACAGTTGCTGCTGGTGTGTTGTTTCAGGGAAAGTAAACAATAATGCTGTTATCCAGTCTACCAGAATCACAGGGGAGACTAAAATACCAGGAAACAGTGCTTCAAAATCATTCATTATTCATATTTCTGAAAAGAGCACTGTGGAGAAAAAAAAGTTTTTGAACTTTCAGACTATTTCTTGGTTATCTTGTGCAAGTGGGAGGGCTTTGCTTTAAAATTCCACTTTCAAAACAACAAAACAATGGGGCTGCTATTTGGATGTAGTCATCTGGCACTGGGACTGAAGCTATAAAATCTGAACATTGCATGGTTAATGATGAAATCCTGGGTGTTAGCAACATGGAGTGCATGACAATTCAACTAAAATCCAAGGTTTTTTTACATAGTTATCTCTGTGTGCTTCCACTGTTTCTTGAAGAAACTCAGTATTTCCTCTTTCTGCAAAACATTTAACTGATTACTTTCTCTCTACAAAACAATTTGTGATACTGGGTAAGAAGAAAGTTCATTGAAAGTAACCTTTTGGGATTTTTATTAGCATCTTATTGCTATCAGAATATGGCTTTGGGTTTTTTCCCCTTAAAAGTTTATTTTTTACTAAGTTTATAACTGTGACTCTGTAAGTTTTTCTCTACCTGTATAATACCAACAAAATGGAACTAAAATCTGGAATGGTGATTATGTTCTTTTTTATTATTATTTAATCTGAGGTACGATTATTTATCTACATTAACACTAGACAGGAATGTTTTAGATATTAATGACAGAATCAGTGTTAAGCCATGCACAGCTGGGAGAAATAGGTGTACAATAGTTTATCCTTTGTGCAGTTTTAATAAGAAAATGGAAATAAGCATATAGTTTTTCATGCTCTACACCTGCAAGAGCAGTTCCCATGATTATTGATTATTACTTGAAATAACAACTTTTGAAACAACTGTTTGAAGTACAGGATGAACAATTTTCATACTGATAAAACTTTTTTTTTTGAAGTGTTATTGTCACTCACAAGCCACAGTTTAACCATTGCCTTTGATAAGATGAGGTTTAATTATAAGACTTGGTTATTTTTGTATCCAAGACTAATTGATTTCTGGAGAAAGAAGGGACAGAGAAGAGTGACACAGAAGAGTGATATAGAATTAACCTGTTATACATGAATACCCCACCCAAGAAGCCAAGAGGTTCCTGTTTTATCATTCAAATTAAAAATTATTGTAGCAAGATGAAAGTTACTTATCTTTTCCCTAGGTATTTAAATGATGTAAACAAACTTAAGCTCATTATCCAGCTCTTCAGTGCCCATATAGGGCTTAAAACCTGATCTACTTAAAGTGTCCAGGCTAGATTCCCAGTTCTCCCAAGTACCCCAGGCAGTCAATGGTAGAGGGAGACAGACAGATCTGAAGGCTGTTGTGGTGCCAAAGCTAGAAGAGGAATCTCCCGTTTTCTCCCTCAGCTTTATAGCATGCCCAGACAGGCTCCTTTGAGTTAAATGCATATCAATAGGTGTGTGAAATATCCCCCCACCTATGTTTTTTATGTTTTTTTCTTCATTATGTAGTGCTTGGATTAACGCTTATGGTACGTAGCAATTGTCCTTAAGAAAAAGGAGTTTCCGTAACAAGACTTTCTAGACAAGTGGCTTCTCTGACCAAGAGATGTCTTGTGAAACAAGACCGAGGGAGCCTTGCTCAAGGTGGAGGAGAGGGCAGTAAGGAGGAGGCCTCCAGTCTCACGGACATGCGAACGCCATACGCAATGCGGGTTTCCCCTTTCTCTGGAATGTGACCTCTCCTTCTCTAAGTCTGCTCAGCACTGACTTTCAGACAAGTTGTTTTCCTTATGACCACTGGAAGCTTTGAGTACTTAGTGCCTCTGAACAGGCAGGGCTGAAATCTTAGCTCCGCAGGAATCACTGGATCAAAGGTGAAAGTACAACTTCAGTCTTTTTGATCAGTGAAACAATCCAGCTGGCATGAGCCCTGGCACAGGGCGTGAAATGGCATCCTGTGATCAGTCTGTTGTTAGCTTTGAACGTGGCATTCCCTGAACACCTGTGGGTTACCCTCTGGCTTTGATCATTTCTGTTGAAAAACTGATACTGCTCTGCTGAATTCTTGGAACCACTGATACCTAGTGCTTTAGTAAAGGATCAGCAATGTTTGGCCAACAGAAAGTAGCTTCTGTAGGATAATATCCCAAGTGTCTAGTCTTTTACTGTGCACTCAGTGAAGAGGCACCCTTATTTTAGTGTGGTTTTTTGAAAAGAACCAGAAGCACCTCCTCGCATACTGCTCCTTCAGACTCTTTTGGCTGGAATGCATTCACCACTGTATGCTACAGCAAGCAGTAAAGCTTGCAATATGCTATGCTGCCTTTTGAGGACATTCTACATGGACAAACATACATGCTGAAAAATACAGAAATGATTCTGTAACTGAGACCTGATTTGCTGCATGTGTATTTATTTGACTGGGTCAACTGCCAGGATGTGTGTCTAATGAATGGGCTTTGGCAGTGTTTGGTGATAAATAATGGCAGTCACACGCCTGGTCTGCTCCACGAATACCCTCAGTGATTTTGGAAGCACACTTGCAATAATTAACACATTTGAACTGGTGCTATCTGTAGAAGGCTTCATGCTGTGTGGACCTTTTGTTCGCAACAGACAGCTCTGTAGCACTCTCAGCCTCTTAAATGAATCATTCCTTCACCGAGACAATTATTATGGTGTCTAACCTTCTGCACAGGAAAAAAAGTCAAGTCTTTTGATGCACTGGTACAATACTGTCCTAAACATTCTTCCTGACCCCTGTGATAGCATATGCCCCAAAGCATGTTGGATAGTAGGTCTGTGTAATTTGTTTTACTATGTTAGTGCATATGCAGTGGCAAATGTTTAGAGGTAGGCAGTTCTGGTTTTTTTTAGTGGCAGCAAAAAAAATGCCTAAGCCATTGCGATTTTTGCTTGGTGGTTTCTACTGTTCCCATATTACTGGCTTTATCACTGACTGCCATAAGAACAATTAGTGTAGGTGTTATTTCATTCTACGATGGGATCAGTGCAAAGCTCTGCTTCTTGTACTTTCACTGAACATCTTTCATTACATGCACTTCTGTGAGGCTCATTTTGATACATCTCCTTCTAACAAGGGAAGCCTAGGAATCGCTGTTACCAGAGGAGGGGAGGAGGCCGCTCACCACCACCAGCATGACATCTCCTTGGTTTCAGTTGCACAGCTTTAAAAAAGATATTTTACAAGACTGGCAGCCAGAGCTTCCTCTGATTCAGAGGAAAACATGTCTCTGGATGCTGCTTCTTTGGCTTGACATGATTTAAATCTTCCAAAGTGTGAAATGTGAAGTTTGTAAAGGGCCATAATCTATACTTTTCTTTCATCAGAGAATTCCAGAGACCTTTCTGCTGCTATCATATTGCTTTCAGTTGTCTGCAGTTGTCCTCAAATTAACCTATCTTCTTCCAGTCCTCGCTTAGAGGATGGTACATCATGATCAACTGAAACGGTAGAAAAAGGTCATTGATGTCAAGCATAGCAAAATTTCCCAGTTTAGACTGTCTGAATATGCCATGTGTTGCATATGGGGGTGCGGAAAATCAGGCCAAGGTCAAGGGTGAAGCCAAACTCTGAGGTCAGGATGAGGCAGAGTCAGAAACTGGGGAAATCCATGGATGCACCTGGCCAGCAGGCAAGGCATGGGCAGCGATCAGGAGAGCAGGACTGCAGCAGAAACTGGAGCTTGGAGCACTGATAAAATGAGAGAGAGATGACCAACAAAAAGCTGCTCACGACATTTCCTTATATAACAGGTTGGTGGGGAAGCCAGCATAGATGAGAACCTGTTTTCAGCTGGTCAAGCTTAACAGGCTTTATGTTCTCATGGAGTCTGGCTGCAAACAGCTGCAGGTCAAGAATGAATTATCAGCTGGCTAGCTGTAGGTCAGGACACAGTTTTTACACATGTTCACATCTCTCCTGATGTGGGTGGAATATATTAGGTTAGCTCCTATGTACAACACAGTGGTCCTTGGTTGCTGATTGAGCTGAGATGAGGTGGTCTCTTCAGGAACAGCAAAATTTTGAAGCCTGTGTTGCTGCTGCTTTAATTCATCGAGTTTCTATGCACATGTCTAAAATCATTAATTCACTGGGGATAAAAAGAAAAAAGGCATGATGAGAGTTACTGATGGATGACCTTCCCAAAGGTTGTTTTTTTAAGACAGCCATAGGCATCTCCAAGTAATGTTGGTGTCATACAATGTAGCTGGGAAGTTGTGTGAAAATAATTTCTTGCTGTGTTTAGCATTTCCTGTTTCCAACTGGATCCCAGATACATGCAGACAGGTTTCCTTGCAATGTTTTGGCACTTGTATTTCTCATTTGGGCCAGACATACTGGGAAAAACAGTTTTTAACTATTAAAATTTGACAAAGCTCCAGCTCATCTTGACTTTAGGTGTAAAGTAAAACAGAAAGCTAGGGAATAGATTTTATGTTTTTATTGGTGACTCAAGGTAAAAGATTCAGCAAGAGGTACCATCTGACGTGCCAAACTGATGGTGATTTTTGAAGACACATGCCTCTGTTCTTAAAGGATCTAACATCACAGAAAAGGTATTTTGCAAGAAGCAGTGCTTTAATCATTTCGTGATTAGAGATTCTTAATCTGTATCTTTGTGCAAAATGTAAACCACAACATGAGCTGACACTGAAAACAGTTAAATATATTGTGCATTACTTGCAGGATATTAGAGATGTCATTTCAAGCATCTTAATTTTCTTCTGCCTTTCCTTAGTTTTTCACATTAAAGAGGGAATAGTGTGCGAGATTGTTTCAGTCTTTCCTTCGTACCAGACTGCAGCTTGCACATTCCTGAGCAGGTTACCAATGCACACTTCCACCATGATTTGTCAGGGATACCCACAGTTCTTAAGAAACTTCAGGACACATTTGAATTCTGCAGCTCTTACCATCCACTCAACACCTGAATTAATGTGGACATCATTTTTATGTGCATAGATTATTGGAACCCGAGTGAATGGGGAGTTCACGCTGGTGTTCATGCAGTGGCTCCGCAAGCGGCAAGTAAACAGTGGTTTCATTTCATGCTGCAGCGTTCTACAGCTACTTGCCTCCACAAGCCTGCCAGCTTGCTTTCAGGCAAGGTTGGCATCTCTGCTGGGGGGAATGGCTGGCAACTGAGTGCCATTCTGAAGAAGCTGATGATATTTCCTGGAAGCCACGGGATCTATGAATTGCTTCAGTTAGTGAGTAAGACACACAGTAATCCAGCCTAGTTAGAATTCAAGTTCCACATCCTCTCTTAATGGCTTTTCAACAAAAGCACAGAAGCATGCTTCAGTGCCTTGGCCAAGAGAGATTATCATTTGCTTTACCCTGGATAATGAGCGCCTTTGTTCTATCTGAAGAGGCACATGACTGAAGCAGGTGACATTCATCTGATTCTGAGACTTGAGGAGGTTAAAACTTACACTTTGTGATGCAGCGTCATTGCCTGTAAAGCAGTAGTACACTCCTAGGATATCCTGTTACATTTGCTTGGGCTGTTTTCTAATTTTGTTATATTATCTATAGTATTATCAGACTGTCTTCATGCTTGGCAGGTTTCCCTTTGTTGTCATCCGGGTTGCACGGCGATCCCTCAGCTGTGGTCTCCACAGATGAGCTCCGCTGAAGCTGCATTGGTTTGCTTCTCTGTGATTTTGCAGATGCAGCCAGTAGTGGAGTTCAGGCACTGTTTCCTCCTCTGAACTAATAAAAAGAGTATCTCTGATGAACACTGTTGCTGTAAAATGTTTTCTGTCTTGAAGAACCTTAATAAGCCACTTCACAAGCTTCTGCAGTGTTGATTGTACATGAAATGCAAAAAGAAGAAAAATAGTAATTTTCATGATAATTCATTTCTGCAGCCATGTTTTATCATTTCCTGGATTTATATCCTGCAGTGTGATCAGAGTGACATTTTAATCTTCAGCAGCTGTGTGAATTGTCATCTTTGTAATATGGCCAGATGTAACTTCACTGATACTTCAGGCTTGCAATAAGAAATTGTGACTAACACAAACTGTGTACGTATTAACCTGCACCAGGTAGATGGTGGAAATGATACATGATTAAGCACTAATACTGGTATTTTCAATTGGAAAATAAATTAAAAAAACACAAATTCCAGAAGCAATCATAGTCCTTAAATGGCATATTGGGCGTCCAAAGCAATTTTCAAATACACCAGATGAGAGCAGGATGATGTTTTGTCTTAGAGTACAAGAAGCTTCTTGAAGCTCTGTTAGTTTGCTGAGCAGTTGTGTTTTAGGGGGGCTGCCATCAGGGGCTGGAGAAGAGGCCATCGGTGGGCTACGGATGCTCCACATTGTAACACTGCGGAGCAGAGCACAGACAGGAAAAGGAAGGGCAGGAGAAACTGTCCCAGCTGCAACCAACAAAAGCTGTCGCTGGTCCTAGCACCTCAGGATCCCCATTTGCCCTCAGGTAACTGTGAATCAGGTAGCACTCTGCTAGCTTTTGTGGGTTTGGTGGGTTTTTTTAAGGTGGAAGGTGCTTCTCTGCTCATCCCAGGTCAGAATCCAGGAGGAAGACTCCCAGATAAACGGGGGCTGTGAGAACAACAGAGTGCCTCCCCATTTCAGAGGGGAAGGCAACGGCCAGCAGCTGGGTGAAGCAGCTGGGTGAAGCAGCTGGATGGTGCTTTGCTGCCTTGCGTGGAAGGAAGTAGCTCCGGAAAGCTGGCTCAGCTGGTTAACGCGTTCCAGCTGTTCTTCCTCCCTGAGCCGAGTTGTGCAGGGAGGAAGGAACTCCAGGAGAGAAGAGTCTGCCCATGAAGGAGACTGACCAGCCAGAAAGTGCATCCAAAGCAGGGCAACGGAGCTGGGGAAGGGGCTGGGGCACAAGTCTGATGGGGAGCGGCAGGGGGGGCTGGGGGGTGTGTGTAGCCTGGAGAAATGGGGCTTG
>JAVJGJ010000034.1:24043111-24058475 GCA_035590215.1 Microhierax caerulescens
CCCACCCCCCGTTACAGAGCGCTCTGCGCTACCCCGGCTGCTGTGTTCCTCTGCCAGCAAAGAGCTGCTCACAAGTTGCGTGTTACCCTCTTTTTGAAAGTATAGGAAACAGCAGGAAGGGTGCTCGAGGCGTGCAGTGGAAATTGTCACTGTTCCTGTTGAAGTCGAGTTGCTCTTTAGGTCTTGTGAAAAGGGAACAAGATTCTTCTAAGAGATTTGGCTGGTCTCAAAAGTTGTTAACGGCAGTTAGAATAATGCCTCAGTTTTTTCTTCTGTCTGGGTCACCAGAACACATACATGCTGATGCTGAGGATGGAAGTCTGATCTCCTCCCCGTGTACATTCTCAGACCAGCCGGTACAGAAAGTTAGTGCCTGTGCCACCTTTCTGGAAGGGGATTCTTCAAAAGCCCGATTTGAAGCCTGGTGAGCCCAATGGAGATCTTTGCACTGACCCTCTGGGCTGCGATCGAGCCCTCCGGCAGGGATGGGCAGAGCTGCAGCACCCATGGCCGCCTGGTGAGGATGCAGCGACTGCCCAAGAGCAGAGCCTGCTGCAGGCGTGCGTCCTGCAACACCTGCTCTGGTACCGAGCATCTGTGCCTGCAGAGACACTGGCGACTTAAGTAATGGGAAAAAGCAGGGGGGGATCCGCACAAAACTCTCCAAGCCTTAATTTCTGAAATGAGGCGCTCGGTAGATTTTCAGCCTCGACGGATTGTTCCTAGATAAGTGTTTTTCCCATATCTAGATTCCTCTTGACAGACGCTGACACAGAAATGTGAGAAAAAAGACAGTTTAGGTTTCAGACAAAGATTCGAAACAAAGTATTTTTAAACTAGATATTATTGTCTTTCCCATCTTGTATGCTGTGTGTGTCAACCACATCTTATTGAAAAAGCAAGAAGGTTTTGTTTTCTGCCCCCTTCCAGTCACCTGTGTGATCTCCTGGGGCCCATGGCTCTCCATGCCCATGGCACCTCTCCCAGTGTCTGTTTCTTGCTGGCAGTGCCACAGCCATGTCACACTAAGCTGAAGGCTGGGCTGGCTCCTGGGCCACATGTCATTGGCAGGGGAGTAGCTATGGGATGGGGAACGCACAGGAGGGACATGGGACACAGAGAACATCCCTCCTGCTAGACTGAGAATTCTGTTTATGGGTTAAAAGGTGACACGCTGATGTGTGGAACCAATATTTCGAATTTATCATGAGTCTAAGGTTTGAACAGTCTGGTCCAATTCAACAAGAAGCTGTTGGCAGTCCTATTTGTTACAACGATAACACTTTTCCAACGTCCTGTTCTCTGGCAGTAAGTTTGCCTTTTCTGCCTGCTGTGAGAGTGAGCAGTTGGTGTCCTCAGTTCTTGTCTAGAAAGATGGGCTAGTCTCCAGTAGCTGTTGCTACCAAGAATTTAAAAAACCAGTAATCCAGAAGCATCCTCAGCCTCAGTTTCATGATCCTGGAAAGCTGAGGTGGTGCTGGCAAGAGGTAGCTCGGTGCATGCCCTCCCCTGCACTGCCCAAAGCTGGAGCTGCTGGCGGCCGCCGAGCCATGAGCGATTGCTCCGTGTGCTCCTGGCTGCTTGCTGAGCCTTGCCAGGATCATTTGTCCTGGCTCTAGCAAGCATGCTAGTCTCCAGCTACATTTGCAACCTCTGTCAAGGCAAGTTAAACAGTCACGACAATTTCAAGATATTTTTTTTTTTCCCCAGTTTGGGTATATGTTTGCCATGAAGCAGACTGAGCATCCCAGCTTGCACCACAACAGCTAGAGGCGTTTTGAGAAAGCAGTGATGATATTCCCAGTAAATAGGAGAAAAAGAGAGCCTAATAGAGATAGGAATTCCTTCTGTGGGAGGAAAGATAATGTGTATTCGATGTGTGTTTGTTTTCAGTAAACCAGTTCTTTGCTCAGAATTTTGTATTTATTGCTTCCCAGGGTCTCAAAGCTGCTTCAGTTCAAGACTGTGGCAAAACTCCAGTTGCAAGCAGAACGAAGTCTTGTATTTACTGTATGAAATTCCTTGCCCCAGGGATGTAGGAAGGACATGCTGTATGCTTATTATCATTATGACAAGATGATCTGGTAGGCTTCTGCTTTTTTTCCCCCCTGAAGTCATTCTCGTCATGACTGTGAGATTCCTATGCATCTAAAGAGTCATTTCATTATCGTCTCATGTTTTTCTTGCCTGGCACATATTATTACTGGCTTTATAACTGCAAGCATGTTCAAAGAGAAAAGCTACAAATTGAGTCTAATCAAATTTCCAGCAAAATCCCAGACACGTTATATTTCTCCAGGTGTGAGTTATTCAATTACAGATACGTGCTAGAACCTCTTGAAACACTTGAGCACTCACCGGTTGAAGAATGAAGACTTGATTCACTGCAATTGCTGCACCTAGCCTTCCTTCGTACAGCAAGATTCCTTATTAACCCTCCTGACGGGGGACAGAGACTCTTCCTTTTGCAGCTGCTCCCACTATTGCCCACTTACGCCTTGCTGCTTGCTTGGTTCCCGGGCAGAGGAGTCAGCTGCCTGCTGCTGCTCCCGGCTTTTCCTCTTGCCCCAGGTTACGGGCCCCCTGCTTGGTGCAAGGGGAAGAGGAAGGGACTGACCAGGAGCCGCTCCCCTTACCCACCCCACTCGCTCTGTCCACTTCTGTGGTGGCCAGCGCTGACCCTCAGTGCCCAGCTGGCCTGCTCCCAGCCCCAGCAGGTCCCGGCAGGCGCGGGGGGATGCAGCAGAGCACCACACACGTGCAGGTGCTGAGGCAGCTGGATCAGCTGCTGCACTCACGTCCACGCGTGTGCCTCCGTGTCTGGGCGAGCTGAACACCTCAGAGGATAGCTGTGACCTGAACCCAAGCGGAGACTGGAATCATGGTCAGCCACGTTCCCAAAGGCACGGTTCAAAGCATTCGATTGAAATCAAGCTATTTTAAAAGAACTCGCAGCAATGAAATAAATGAGTCTTCCCTTGCTTTAAGGCTCCTGTGACACTGACACTGTGCACTTGTGCCTTTGCTCCATGGCAGCCACCTCCTGTCCCACGGATGCTCGATGGAGCTGCCAGTCCTTTGTTTTCCATGTCATTAGACAAGTGTCTGACTCCTGACTGCTTTTTTACCTATCAGGAAATATTTCAGGAGCAGGAATAGCTGTATTGTGAAATAAAATGGCTTAGAGTTTTCTGCCTGTTTTCTTGGGCAAAATTCAAGCTACCTGCCTGTCTCTGCACAGACTTTGCAGGCTGGAGATATTAAAGACATTCAGCATCTTTCCTTCTTCTGTCTTACTTTTAAATGTCAGAAGGTCTTTTTCTTTCCCGGAGGGCTAGATGCCCTCTAGACAGATGAATCAATAATACCACAGATAGATACTCAGGCACCAGAGGTATTGTAACTTATGAGCTGCAAGAACTCCTCCTTTTGCTCCCAAATATTGGCATCTACTGTGTTGTCACCATCAGATTTTAAGGCACAAAATGTATAGCTGAGCCCTTGAAATATTTATTACAAAGTCTTACACCTGCATGCACTATTTCATGTGCACAGCCGGGTGACGTATAGGTCACTCTTCCCTTCTCACTCCCGAAACCCACATTTAAAAAGCTAGCTCGAGTTTACCTAGGGTGTGGGCAGCACAGCCAGGGGTTGAATTAATAACTTCTTGTCGTGGTTTAACCCAGGCTGGCAATGAAGCCCCAGGCAGCCGCTCGCTCACTCCCCCCACAGTGGGATGGGGGAGAGAGTTGGAAAGGTAAAAGTGAAAAACCTCACTTTTGTGGGTTGATATAAAGACAGTTTAATAAGGAAAGCGAAAGTCATGCACACAGGCAAAGCAAACCAAGGAATTCATTCACCACTTCCATCGCAGGCAGGTGCTCAGCCATCCCCAGGACAGCTGGGCTCCATCATGCATAACAGGGACTTGGGAAGACAAACGCTACAATGCTAAACATCCCCACTTTCCTTCCCCCAGTTTATACAGTGAGCATGATGCCATATGGTATGGAATATCCCCTTGGCCAGCCTGGGTCAGCTGTCCTGGCTGTGTCCCCCCCAGCCCTCTCGCTGACAGGGCCTGAGGAACTGAAAAGTCCTTGATTTAACATAAACTTTATGAAGCAACAACTAAAGCATCAGTGTGTTCTCAACACCGTTATCATGCCACATCCAAAACACAGCACTGCACCAGGTACTAAGAAGAAAACCAACGCCATTCCAGCCAAGAGTAGGACACTTCTGAACTGTGGGGCAAGATCTGCACCAGACCGCTTCCCTTCATATTCCTGTCCCATCCAAGCTTGGCTCACTAAGGGTGGACTACAAACCTCCACCTGGACGGAGCTACTCAGCAGCAGCCATGCGGAGGTTTTCCTAACCTGGGGTAAAAATGCCAGATCTCTAAACAACTGATATTTAACATTTAACACAGAAACTACAATGAAATTTTAAATTCATCTGCTACCTTAAGTCAAATTAAAATTCAGGTGGCAGGAACTGGGAAGTGCAGACTAATCTCCCAGTGATAATATTCAGTCACAATTCCCCAGGGTCAGAGTATGAGCGAGCATTAGCTTCCCACCTAAATTCAAACAGTGCCTTCAAACACATTATTTCATCTTTAGAGAGTGCCATTAGCATGTATTCTAAATAGCACTTACATTCATCACAAGCGAGAGCGTGAAGGGGTTTTACAAAATGGGCCTCAATAGGAGAAATAAGAAAAGAGCAACAATGCAATAGCAATTGCATTTGGTTTTCTATGGACAGTTACAATTTGGACTTTATTATTCAAAATACAAATGGCAAGTATGTAGTAGCTACTAATGATGGAACTTTGGAGCAGTTGGAAAAGAAAGGCTTTAAAATGGGTTTGATAGTTCTTGAATCTTCAGCTGAAAGCCTTGGGTGACAAAACAAAGGAAACCAATATGACATTTTACATCAGCCCTCTCCCTGAGCTGATGGGTATTGTGTAGTGACTCCACTGCGATCTGGAGCTTCAGCCTTGATTATTTTTTTTTTTCCTTTTTTACCCCTTCAGATCACACAGAATGCCACTGATAGCACGTTCAGTTCCTGCCTGACAGCCGGCCCCTTGATTTCTGTCGTGGCATGAAAAACCAGCAGGTAACAGTGACAGACGGCCAGTGCCTCCCAGTGCTCCAGCCTGGCTCGTGCTGGGGTCGGCAACCTTCTGTCCTTCAGATCGGGAAGCCCGTATGTGTGGGAAGACCAGCCCCTCTGACAGTCTCTGAAGAACTGCGTCTTTCTTTGCTGTGGTAGACTCTTGGCTCCAGAAGCCCCAAGCCTTTAACACCCCACAGCATGTGTTTTCTTCGTAGGAGATTCTTCTTTAGTTCTCCTTCATGCTCTGTGTAGGAGTCAGGACAGAAAAAAAACCCAAGCAAACCAACCCATAAACCAAGTTTTTTTCCTTAACGGAAAGCTCATTGCTAATAAAAGTGACTTGGCATCGAGTAGAAGGGGTAAGTCATTTTTCTGTGCGTGCTGTACATACAACTGCTAGTGTGCACGTTTATTTCTCCATCCCTGGCTGCAGCTTGCTCGCGGTGCACCAGCCAGTGTGCGTTGCTTTCAGCCTGCCCGTGAAGACCCAGAAACAGCAAACAGGGACACTCCAAGTTCAGGTGAGACCCTACAAAAACTACATTTAAAACCACCCTTCACTGAGTTCACAGGGACCCCTGTGGCTTTTGCTGAAACGTTCAAAGCTCCTTCACTTTCACAGGCTTAAAACTAAGCCTGTCTTGTGGGTGCATGGATGATTCGAGGCCAGAGAGCTGAAACTCTGCAAGGCAGCACCTTGCCACGGGAAACCGCTGCCACCTCCAACCCTTCTGAAGGCGTCTGAGGCCAGGAGGCAAGAGTGCCGGCAGATACCACAGAGACCTCTCATTTGCACCTTACCTGTCACGAGCTAAGGAGGCAAAGCCTGAGATTTGGGTGCATTTGACAAGGTGAAGAAAACTCAGGTAGCACCTTGGGATTTGCTGTACATTTTCCTGGCTTTTAAATAATGGCATCCTGTAATGAATGGCTCATCCTCTTTGTCCCCTTTAAGGGCCTGATTAATTTAAAGGCATGATTGGTTTGCTGGGATGACTCACATACCAAAGGAAGGGAAGAAGGGTCTCCAGAAGTAGTGGTAAAATACAGATTTACTTCAAAACTCTGTCCCTTTGTGCAGCTCTGACCAAAGGAAGAGAGGTGACAGGGCCCAGCGTTGCAGAAGCCAGCAAAGGACGGTCGTGTAGAGAAGCTGACAGCAGCTGCAGCATCCTCCCAATCTCCAGCTGGGTCCAAGTCACCCACCAAGCCCCTGGTTTGGGGACTTTGCCGTGGTGGCAAATGTGTCTGTGGGCAGCTGTTAGCAGATGTGCCAGGTCAGAAAACCTCTGAGATGGGGATCTCTGGTGAAAACTCACCCGGTCATCTGGGAAGGCTCTCCCTGCATTTTCCCCATCTTCTGGATGGGGTAGAAAAGGTAACAGAGCATCAGTGATGGATATCTTCCTGCATCGCCCCTTGGCTTGCCTTGACCCTCTTCCTGCAGGGCAGATGCAGAGGCAGGCTTGGGCCAGGGTTGCAGCTCTGCCCGTGCAGCCCAGGGTGGCCAGGGCTGGGGCACCAGCACCGGTACTGGTACTGGCACTGGATGAAGGGTGCTGAGGCTCTGGCTGGTTTCTGAACAGCAAAAAAGCCAAGCGCAGCAGTGGCATGCTCGCAGGGAGCATGGGGGAGCAAAAGCCTTCCTAAAGCTGAGATTCAGTGGGTGATGGGAGGGCTTGGAGCGGTATTTGCAAACAAACGTCAGCAGAAGCAAAAAACAATCAGGAAAGGAGGGAGGTTCTGACAGTCACTTGCTCTGAAGCATTTCATATTTAGTTTTCAGCTAATTGAGGCTCAAGGGGTTATGAAATTATTGTAATAGAATCTGAAAAACATACTCCAAATGGCACTTGCCCAGGAGGTCTAAATATAAAATTATTGATTATTATGTTTTTTGTTTTAGAAGGTAAACCTGCCTTACCACCAAGGGAATGGAAAATGGCAAACGTGGCGTCCTTTTTAAAACGGGCTCTGTCAGCAGTCCTCGTTACTTTACACCCAACTTTGCTTCCAAGCAGCCTGAAATACAGGATTAATATGCATGTGGAGAAATCTAATTGACTGGAGGAGAAGTACAGACACCTTTGCTTTGGAGAAAGGTCTCCTCATTTGAAGGAGGCAACATGGACAAGGAGGGCCCCCACGTACGGCCGGTTCAGGTCCCCGGGAAGGTTTCAGCTGGGTTTCTCCACAAAGGCTCTTGAAGAAACCGAGCTGCTGCAGGACTGTCAGCGTGCCTGCGCCACACACACAGAAAACAGCAGGGCTGAGGCTCCGAGAAGTTCTTCAGGGGAAACACTGCAGCAGAAGAGGAATGACTTAACTGATCTGAAATGAAGAGGGGCATTTTTCAGGGTTGTGCAGAGCCTTGGGTTTGCTGAGCAGCGTGGGACTTTCCTGAAGGGCTGGCCTCCAGGTGCTGGAAAAATACCGCAGTTCAGACATGTAGTTATGCAGCACCACACTTGCACCTCTACACCTTTGAGCAAACAAACAGTTCAGAGGCTTGAGCGTCTTATCAAAATGCAGCGCTTAAGAAAATTGGATCCTCAGAATCTCAGGTCTAAGGAGCAGAATAAGAGCACTGAGGGGTGATCTCTGGACCCGGTATCGAACAATAGAGGGAGGTTTCCAGAGCTGCTTGGAGACTTCGATTTCTGTAACAGTTGTGGGCAAGGTAGCGCTTTTCCAGTTTTTTCCTTACTGGTACAGAATCCTAAACAACCCAGGCAAGAAACAAGCATGCAGCCCACCCAGCCAGCATATGGCCGTAGAGTGCAGCCAGCTGGCAGCCTCTGTGAAGCGGCTCCTAGTTTCAATTATTGGGCAAAACATGTTACAAGTACACACCTTGGCTGTTTGATCTGCAGTATTTTGTACAACTTACTCAAACAGAAACAGTCGCACAGTACAAAGTTGAGGCCCATCAGTACGGGTGAAGTTGGGGCAGATTTTTTCCTCTTCACAATATTCACCGTATATTGCTTTCTATGAAAAACATAAAAAAAGCATAAATACGCATTTTCAAAAGGCAGTTTTTCCTGTTGCAGTTTGTTTCTTATAAGATCAGGTATCCAAAAGAAACCAGAGAGCTTAAACTGGGAATGAAGCCGGCCGGAGCTCGGTGCTCGGAGCGGTGTGGGCACAACGCCGTCTGCCGCCTTCCCCGGCAGCCTGGCTGCGGCGGGTTTTGCACTGCTGCTGCTCTGGATTTAAACTTAAATCTTCTAGGATCAGGGAACAAGCGCAGGAGTCGGCAGAACCAGAAAGAAAATACGTTAAGGCATACCAGCTCTTGTCGGTTCACAGGTCTCCGGTCCCCAGGCAGCGCTCCCGCAGAGCCCGGTGGGGGTGCGCCCGCAGGGAGCCAACGCAGCCCCCCGCCACCCGGGCATCGACCTGCACGCTCCCCCTCTGGCCTTGTCAGCTCCAGGGGAACACCGAGCACTTGCCAGCTTCTGCTACATTCCCCCTTTACTTAGCTTAAGGAGAACACACACAATTTTATTAAACTAGATAAGCTTGTCACAGAAAAGAGAAAAAGCACCTATCGTCAGCGAGCACAGCTGGTAAAGCCGCCCGAGCCGTCACAGCGGCGGTGGGGTCACATCTCAGCTGCCGGGGCTGGTGTGTGGCAGGAGCAGCGCTGCGTCCCCGCCACTGCCCTTCACGTGTGGCATTTCCGCAGGGGGGGGTCGCCCTCCCCAGCCAAGGCGGAAAATGTTCTCCTTGCCACTGGGTTCAAATGAAGCTTCAAAATACTTTTGAAACTCTCTGGTTTCCCTCCAGATGTAGGGGAGTTTTGCTGAGCTGTTGGGCACCCGTCAGAACAGATGAGAGGCTCCGAGCCCCCTCCCAAGCTGAGGTACCTCTGGCACAAGGAGAGGAGTCAGGAATGCTGATTTCCTGCTTCTGTTCGACTTTCTTGCTCGAGGGACTGATCTAAATCGCAGTCCTGTGTGGTTCCTCCCTTTCCAGATGTGAGAGCAAAAATTAGGAACCCCCTTCTGGCTTTTGTACTGTTTAGCCAGCAGCTAAGGGAGGCAGCAATGTCCATCGGGGCTGCGGCTGCTTACGGCACCACCGGGTTTTTCCAAGAAACCACCTGGGATAGGGGGGAAAGGAGCAGGGTTTGGGGAGAGGATGCCCACAGGGGCCCGCCTGCTCCCTCTCTGCCTGCCCTCCCCGCCGCATGCCCCAAACCCTGAAACACGTCCTGTGGGGCTGCGAAGCATCCCGAGTCAACTAGGAAGAGACCCGCATGTTGCAGGAGTCTCCCCATGGGCAAAAATACAAATGCTGAGCAAAATGTTGCTGCTGAAGGCTTTTCCCAGGAGGAAATGCAGAACAAGATTTTGAAGCCTTTGGTCGGCTTGACACTGTCCTCCTTGGTGCTGAGGCCAGCGCTGGGGCCTCTGGAAAGCCTGCCCAAATTGCCTGTTCATCAGCCTCCCTGGCAACCGGCTGCTCATGTCAGGGATGCTTAATTACAATGGGTGATGGATTAATTTGTGTATTTGGGGCTTATCCAATCTGGAATTTAGGTCCTATTCATTTTTCTTCCAGGTTTTTTTCCTGACCGATCTGATATCTCTGTCAGGAAACTTCAAATTGAAAAAGTCCCTACTGCTTCTCTCTCCTGAGACTGAGCACTTACTGTTAAGTGGCTGTGGGATCAGGTGGATGTATCTTTCAAACGTTTTTTCTTCTTTTGTGACTATAGAGTGCCTGGGATTTAAACACATGTTAATGTTCTGTGTTTTCTGTTTCACTGATTAGCTTGGCAAGCACAGCAGCCAAACCCTTCCCAGAGGCAAATGAATGGCTGAGGAGGAGGAATACTGGGAACCTCTCTTTGTTAGGTTAAGAATATGAACACTTAAAACTGAAGAGACAGGCATTTCCTTTTTAGATAGAAAATCTATTGCAAAGTGCTGGTCCTGGAGAGCATTTTTCCTTTTTCTATTCAGTTCATTTGTGCTAATCAACAGGGTATAATCTATGTGAAAGACAGTGCAGGTCAGTGACCGTGGTCACTGATGTGGCGTGCTGGGCCGTAGGGATGGCTGTCTTAGACCAGCCTAAAATTTTTGCAGTTTAGGCTGCAGTTTAGATTTGCAGACCTGAACCCTAAAATCCTTCTGTGATGAAAACAGCTATCCATTGTCAACATTGGAGACCTCATATGAGAGCAGACATACGCTGTGGGGCAGATGCCATCTGCTTATTTTTGCAGTCTAAGCCCTCCTGTTCCGATTCAGGAAACAATATTTGTTCACCTCTGAAGAGGAGAAGGTACCGAAATGGCCGTTTTGCAGCTTGCACAGGAGCTGTGAACACAGACAGACCGATGTTCTGCTTTGCTTGCTGTTCAGGTGATAATAAATTGACAGTTTCCCCATGTGCGAGGAGCTCGTTGTCAGGAAAGATCTGCTGAAGCTAGGGGTAGCTTTCCAAGCGGCTGTGTCTCCGTGTCTCCTGATCACACCAGCCAGTGTTTTCTGCTCCAGTCGATCAGGAATACTAGGAACCTCTAGTCCAGTCAATCAGGACTGCAATGAAGCGATGGAAGTGACTTGCAAAGCCACCTGAGTACCTTCATTGCTGCGATGAGGAGGATGAAGACTTCAAGCAGTGAGATTCTTCTGCCACGCTGCCCAGCAAACAATTTTCCCTCTTCTCTCTTTAGTCCACGATTGGGATCATACATGCTGGCAGCACACTGGAATGGAAAACTTAAAGAGAGAAAGAAAAAAAGCATTGTGTCTATGTGTTGGGGAAAAGGAACAGCAGAAAAATAGTATCCTATAACTTACACCTCACCACAGGTCTTCTGGTGGCTTCTGCTCCGCGGCACGGGCTGTGCTTCGGCCGTGGCTGTGGGTCAGGAGCTGGGCTAGTGGCAGCTGGCAGGTTCCTGCAGCCAAGCAGCAAAGTACCACAGCCTCAGGGCACAGCATCCTCCCTGAGCTCAGAATTATTTCAGACCCATCTGCAGCTACAGCCCTAGGAAGGTGCCTTGGTTCAGCACCTGCCAAGGCTGCAAAGCCAAAGACGCAGCAGACATAGGCCAGGGTGAAGATTTCTTGTGCAATATGAATCCTTGTGCTTTTGTATCTGTTTTATGACAGTCTTCATTTACATGGTCCAGTACTATTTCTCCATCAGGACTTCTGTTTCTTCCCCACCAGGACTGGATAGTATTTATTTAATGAGCACTTTATCAACAGGCAGTTGCTCTCTGGAGATGAGCTGTCCAGGCATGACGGAGTCTTTCTGCTGGATGGCATTCAGACTTCTTACACAGACATTTTTATTCAAAGGTATCTTGTTTTCTAAAAAAAGCTTTGAATCGATCTGTAGCTCTCACTACCAGATGCCACCCCTGGAGATGCTACTCTGGTCTGGAGATAAACAATGAATATTCAAAACTTCAAACTGGAGGAAGCGGTGGTTTCTCCATCTTAGCTCATGCCTCCTTTCTGGAAGTCAATGCATTGCAACGAAAAGCAGTTTAATGTAATAGCACTTCAAAGAACTTTAAAATCACGTCAAGAAAATGCCAGCTCCAGTCCTTGACAAGCATTTGCCCGTACCCCCTTGCACGGGGTGCAGATGCCGGGCCGAGCCAGCTCACAATCCCTGGCCCCGGTGCGGTCCCTCCCCATGCCTATCCCTGCCTGTTGGGCTGCTGGAGCTGATCCCAATTATCCATGAGCTTCAGTTTGGGGTGTGTTGACCAGCTCTTGGAGCTCAGAAATGCTGAAAGGGTTTGCATTCTCCTCCAAAATGGGACTATCTCATGGAATCAATTTCCTCTACCAAAGGCTGGGCATTAACCAGAAGAAGATAAAGTTGGCTTTGATGCCGTTATCGGCATTTGTTTGCCTGTTTCTCAAATGCTTTGAAGTATGTGAGATCTCCTTTTACAGGCTGCATCAAAACACTCCCTTTTCTACAGGGCTCAGCAATTAATACTAATCCAAGCTCTCTGACAGGTACCAAACATATAAGGCGACCAGAAGACACAGGGCAGCTCTCCACAGGCTGTGAAACTGCTTTCGGAGTTGCTGCAAGTAAAGTCTTCCTGGATGCTCAGGCAGCTTACTACTGGGGTAGAAAGATTTCCTGGGAATGTCTCCAGATAGCCTGAGGATTTGTTTCATTAAGATGCCAGAAAAACACCATCCCCATTCTTACACGCTTCCACCTTGAGCTGTATAGAAGGGCTGTGCATTCCTTTCCAAACCAGGAAAGACAGAAACAAACTTTCTTGAAGAATGTATAAAACTGTATGAGAAGTTTGCAAGGATGACCAAATGGGGATGGGATGTGGGGAGGGAGGAGGAACCCTCGCTGGCGATGGGGTGTGCTGCTGCGGTCCTTTCCTTCAAGCTCAGCCTCCTTTCCTTCATGCCTCTAACATAACCCAGTCCCCACATTTTTATTTTTCCACATCTGAGCACATGATTTGCTTTTAATTCTCTCTTCAGCATTTAAAACTGCACACAGAAATTGATGACCATAACATCAAAAACCAAAAGTAAAGATAACTGCAGATGAGCTATTATGTGTATTCATCAAGATGCTTTCTGAGGTTGCAGTCTGTATATTCTTTCCTTTAAAGGGTGCTGGAAGGAAGGGCATTTTCTGAGAATTAATTGTCTTTTAGGGCTGCAGGCAGTGGATTGCAACAAACTATTAAAGATGTTCCTCTGTTTGCAGGCTCTTTCACTACTGATGTGAGATCATCGCAGAAACAAGGAAAGAAATACCAACGGGCAATCATACTGATCATTATTTTTTTAAACACAGATCAACATCTTTAATATTGAATTACTCAATTAGAGAGCAGATGTCTTTCATTTTGTTCGTTTGGTGATGTCTAAATAACTCCTCTCCCTTCCAATAGTTCTCTGCTGTCCTGCCCTGCGTTATCTCCTGTCATCTGACCAAGCCGCAACGTTCCGCTGCCCTTTGCTCAAAATAGTGTGGTCCTGACGCAGGAGAAGTCAGGAAATGGATGATCTAACTCAGTGCATCGCCACTGCTGGCCACACAGCAGCCCGGAGAAAGAAAAATGAGTACAGATGAAGGGCAAAAAGACAGTTGGAAGCTGTTAAGCAAAGAGGCAGTTTACAGTCTACTTAATTCTGAGAGAAAGCAAAATTGCACTCCCTGGTTAGAGAACCTTCTGTCTTTTTTCCCCCGAACTGAACAGGCTTACGTGAGTGGCCGCTGTGCAAAGCCTGAGGGAGAGGCTCGGGGCAAAGCACAGGTCCCAGAAGCTGGGGAGCTTCTTCCCCGCCACAGGGAACCTGGGGTAAACCACGAGGGGCTGAATTTGTGGGAGGTCTGAGTCAGCACTTCCAAGCATCACGAAATAGCACCTCTCTGGGCATTGCAGATCATTTACTGGGCGAAGGAGTGAGGCTAGCAAAGGCAAAAAGGTCAGTTTCAGTGGCCGCAGGATGATCTGATGCCCTTGAATTCTCACAGGTCTACGGCTGTGCTCGGAGAGGCGAGAGCTGTGGAACAGCCTTACCAACAGTGGAGGAGAGAGGTGTTACGGCAAGATTCACAGGAGGGGGAAAGTCACTTCATGGCTTTGAAAAGCAGACAGGAACAGGCAATTATACCACTACGGGTAGCAAATAAGGCTCATAGTTGCAAAGGGAAATATAAACTCCTGCTGAAACTCGTGATGTGGGAACCGAAACTTTGGCTGCATCCCTGTGAAAAGCAGAGCCGCTTGCGAGGTGCGTGTGCTGACCCGGAGGAATCCGAGACACCCGCCAAGCACAGCCAGCCCTCACGCTGCCGCCCCACGGGGAAGGTTTATTGAACACCCAACAGCTCACGCACAAAGCCCAGCGCCACCGGCAGCACCACGGGGATCTGCCTCCCTTCACATGCCATTTTCCAGTGATGCACATTAGACTCCTGCGTTCCAGGCCGCTTTATTTATGCTCCTCCTGGTATCGAAGCTTACTAAAGATGGTGATTAATCTCTTTATTCCACCCCATATTGTGCAGCTTAAACCTGTTCACAGATTTTAAGGCTGTGAAGGAATTATCAGACCCCCAGGAAACACTGGATAATCTGTACCTATTCTCATGTTCTGCGGCCCTCTGGCAAATCACCCTGCAGTTTCCTGCTGGTATGGTGCTATAAAATAGAAAGGAAATTGTTTCCTTATGAATCAGGACGATGAGTATCTCTTGCTTGTTTTATCTGGCTGAGCAATTTGTTCTGGGGGGGGGGGTAGAAAATTGTGCCCATGATCCCATGAAACATCCACGGTCAAAGACCCAAAGTAAGGCAAGCAACCCCGGACTTGGGAGCCAAGTATGGAGACAAATTTCCAGCTATTCTTTCCATCTGCCACCTGTTGATTAGACCTTGCAGGCTCTGCTGAGGTGCACAGGCAGCATCTCCGGCAGCCTTAGAGGAGCGAAGCACGGAGGATCGCCTGGACAGCACCGCGTCACGTTATCGTGCGCTGCTGTCCCATACGCTGCCGTCCCTGGAACGGGGCCCGCTGGGTGCTGCCGGGACGGCGAGCGGAGCTCATTTATGGCAGAGACGCCGTCGCTGCTCTGCTCTGTGTGTTTAGAAAGTCAAGAGTTGCTGTGGAAGCACAAAGAGCAGGATGTGACATGACAACTCCTCTGCCCGTGACCTTAAAAAAAAGAGACTTATTTTTATTAACAGAGAATGAACGCTGACAAGTGTTTCTTTTCTGCTGGTAGCCATCTGTGGTTTTGCAGGCGTCGCATGCATAGGCCAGGCGGATTTCTGCCCAGCTCCCTGGGAAGCAGGAAGGCGAGGGGGCCACAGACAGACCCCTGCAGGGCTCGCGGCACGAAAGCTCTCGCCCCCTGCTCCAGCCAGGGCTGCCCGAGCCGCTGCGGGCAGGGAGCCGGGTGCTCTCCTGCACCCAGTGTAGAAGGTCCCCGTGGACCCCTGCTTGAGGCAAAGGTGGGGCTTCCCCCTCGGCCTCGTGGACGATCTCACAGCGGCTGGGTGAGAGAGGCTGCGTGTGCTGTATTTACGATGGAGCGAAAGCAAGCGTTTCCTGCAGCGCAAGGGGTAAGGTCAGCAGCTCAGCGATTTGGAAGCCTGGGTTTTGTCCCCAGTTTGCTGCAGCCCCAGGAGCAGAGCTCACCACATCGCCCTGAGCTGTGGGGCCTGCGTCCCACGGGCGCTTGCCGGGAAGGCACA
>JAVJGJ010000034.1:24065702-24081025 GCA_035590215.1 Microhierax caerulescens
TCCTTTGGCCCACGCAGCAGTTACAGGTGACGATCAGCTGCAGCCCAGCAGGACACAGCCAGGGACACCCTGCAGCCCCATCCTGGCCCGTCCTGGCACACCCAGGGGCCCCTCGGCTCCCAGGCAGCAGGTGAATTGATAGCCCAAAGGGGACTCATGAAAGGCTTTCTTTTAAAAACAGTGCCCTGGTGGGCTGGTAGGGGTTTTTTTTTCCTGTTGTGACTTCTTTGCCTATCTTAGAATCAAGCACATACACAAAAAAAAAATTTATAGTTAGAATTTTTCTTTACCTAGAAGCAGAAGTTTGGTTTTCACTTAATATTTCTAGAAATAGCAGAAACAGTTGCTTGAGAAAACAGTTTTCAGAAAAAAAAAAAAAGGAAAGCCTTCATGCTTCAGATTTGAAGCAATTTACACTTTCTTTAAAAATAAGTGCCAAAGTTTAACTCTTTTTTTTAAAAACCCACCAAACTAATAGCTCTTCACACAGGGAACAAACGCAGAGCTTTCTGCATTTTAATTGCCGGATTTTCAAGCCGCGGCAGCCCAGGCTGAAGCCCGCCAGCTGGATGGCGGCGACGGCCCCAAGCAAGAGGACGATGGCATGGGCGCAAGTCCCCCAGCCGCCGGGGGTACGGCAGAGCTATGGGCTGCCCCCGCTCAGGGTCGCGCCCCTCTCCGCTGCGCGGGGGAAGCTCTAGGTGCCTGCACTGCGCGCCCGCGGAGCAGCGAGCACAGCGCAAGTACCGGAGCCCGACACAAACGCGAGGGGGCTTTACCGGGAGGGGGGAACCGCCTGCTGTGCGGGACACGGAAAAGCCGAAAGGACACCAGGGGTGTTTGTCCCTTCAGCTAGACACAAAGGCAGCATGGTAACAGGACAAAAAGCTTTTTAGTAGACGTTTGTTATCAGAGGAAAGAACAACGTGATTTAGTTCATCTAAAAATCTCGGATCACAAAGAAAATTGAATCAACATTTATATACACACACTAATTACCAGGAACATCCGCATTTCATGAGAGCTTCCTAGACTGAAAATACCACAAACTGCATGTTGTTAGGTACCTTGCTTTGTAACTGCTGCCCGAAAGCTCAGTCAGCTCCGGCAAGTCAAAGAAAGGCAAAACTGTTTTTAATCACAATGGTGACAGAGCTCACAGTCTAGAGCCAAAACAAAGCTAAAATATAGGCTGAAAATATCTTCCAGGAGACAACAGGTATTCTGGGGCAAGATTTAAGGGTTTTTTTTCTGTTCAAAAGAGGCACCACAACTGAAGCAGAGTTATGCCAACTTCCAGCCCTAGCAGTGATCCCCGGGAGGAAGCCAGCGCTTCTCTGCAGAGAAACTAAAGCAAGAAACTAAAGTTTCTTTAGCAAGAATCTAAAGCACACCTCTAATCCTAAAAGGAGGTCCCCCTGAATACATCTGAAACCTCTTCTTGGAGACATGGGGGAATGCAAACGGCCCTTGACTTTCTGTACCTGGACTGGATTTACACTTCGCAGTGCCCAGCTCCTTCTAAATCAAGGAGATTTCCCCAAAATGCCTTTTGGTATGTACATACCTTTAGTATGTATCGTGACAAGACACAGAGGAATCTCACTGAACATCTTAGCATCTATTCTCTTAAGTTTCTTAAGGTAAGCTCATCAGTATCCATCCCACAGGGCAAGAGACCAACTCAGGACATTGGAGAAGAGACAAAACCATGACAAAACTCAGCAGAATAAGCCACTTCATGGCAAGGAGCTCACCCTTCTCCGGGAGCTGGATGTGATGGATCCGGCTATCTGACCAGAAGAGCAGGAGGAGAGCAGGCTGCTGAGGAGCCAGAGCCAAAGGAGCTGTGGGGAGCAAAGTCCTAGAAATAAGCCCTGGGTGATGAGGTGATGAGCTGCAGCTTGCTCAGGGGACGTAACAGCCAGCACCTGACAGGGATGGCCACCGTCACACCTGACAGGGTCATTGTCTTCCATAAACTTTGATTCCTTTTAAAACTCACAGTACTCAACAGCATCCACAGTCTCTGGTGATACCCCCATCCACTGCCAGCATTTGTAACCTAAATGCGTGTTTATATTTTGGAAAAAAAGTCCTGATTTTTTAAAGCAATGAGCCCTCTCATCCATTGCATTAGCCATCATCCATTGTTGTCCATCCCGATGCTAACAATGCTCTGCTTTCCCCAGGCTAGATGCACAGTTAAGCCTGCTAAATCCCAGGAAGGGTTTCTATATGTTTCTATACATTTCTATACATTATATGATAGAGAATCACAGAATCATGTAGGTTGGAAAAGACCTTTGAGATCATCAGGTCCAACCAGCACTGCCAAGTCCATCACTAAACTGTGTCCCTAAGCACCACATCTGTGTATTTTTTAAAATATTTCTAGGAACAGTGATTCCACCACCTCCAAAGAGGAGCCACATAGGGCACTCTCATCAGCTTCAACTAACACAGGACAAAAATCTTCAGGGGTGACCTCTCACCAGAACTCCACTTAAACTCCACAGAGTGTGGGAGAGAGGAGAACAATAATTTTGGGATTTGGGTGAAGTTGTTCCTTCCTGCAAAGCCCTGGCTTTAGCCTTCAAGCATCTCTCCAAACACAAGGAGCACAGCCTGGGTAAGTGGCTGTGAATAATCTCATCTGGCTGATATTTTCCTGAATTTATCAGTTTCTAACTTCTTTATGACCTTCCTGAGTAAGTACAAACATTGCAAATTATATAATTCTTGAAAACAGGAGCTGGCAATGTGCGGTAAAGCGGCTGTCAGGAGTGTCATTCCAACTTGAGATGATGGTGAGTTTCAAAGCATTTTTAATAATGCTTCTGATTTTCTTTTTATCTAAAAGGAAAAAAAGGAGAAAAACGGAAGAAATACATAATGAGAATGTGTGTTTTGCTTTTACAGTGCACTTTAGTTGAAAGCTTTGTAGCTTTTCTTACAAAATGAAATGATGAAGCCTTTTTCCCACTCGTGTCCATGGAACAAGAAGGAAGCACTCTCCCGAAAGATTAGCAGAAAGGCCTGATTCCACATCTGGAAACTCAAAAAATACACTGGAGGCACCTAAAATAGGGCACTACGGTGTAGGTGGTAATGCAGCCACCAGCCGTGGGTATTCACCACGTGATGTGCTGCGTGGTCAGTGCAGCGGCTGTGGGCTGCTGGGCGGCCAGCAGCGGGGCAGTGCCCCGGGCAGGTGGGCTCTGCCCGCTCCCACCGGGCTCACGCGCCGTGCCGCAGCACACGTGCAGCTCCAGAAAACCCTGCTGTGGCCCGGGCTTAGCTGCCTGCAAGAGGCTACGGCTGTGGGTTCAGCCTCACAGCCACGGAGGTGTTCTGTTCCTTTCCTGAAACGGTGGAAGCGAGTGGTGATCTACCGTGATTTATTTATGGTCTGACTCTGCCACCTTTCCGCGGGCGCTGGGCCGTGCCTTGCTCCGCGCAGGATGCTGTGCCGAGGCACTAACGCCCCGGGAGGAGCCTCCTTGCTAAACACAGCACGAGATTAAGGTAGAAGAAAGAGAGAGAGGAGTTCATGGCAAGTAATAGCAGTGCTCATCACTTAGAGCATTCTCAGAACTCCTGGAAGTATTTACTCACGTTACCGAAGGTGGGTAGGTGTTACTGAGGAGCGGGTCTGAGCTCTCCCCTGCTCCTGCAGAAAGGCTTTACCAAAGCACTCATTAGAAAGAGCTGGCTGAAGCCTCTGTCTTCAGCTTTCAGATGCTGGAACAGGGATGAGAAAATGGAATTTGGATGGATGTGGTAAGGGAGGCGAGGAAGCGAGCAAAGCTTTTGTGTGGGAGCTGGCACAGCTCCCTGTGTGGTGTGCCCAGCAGCGGCTGGGTCCTGGGCCTCAGTTTCCCTGTCTCTGCTGTGGCCTGTGCAGAGACTTACGGCAGCTCTTGCCTTCAGGTCTTTCCCCCATCCTGTGCTCACACTTTTTTCTAAAATTAATCTGCACGAGCGGCAGGCTGGTTGTGCGCAGGCAGCCATCCTGCAGCGAGGCAGGGGATGGGCAGAGCAGCCCTCCATGCTCGCTCCCTCTGGAGCAGGCGTTCAGAAGGCATGTGGCTGCAGATGACGACAGCTCTGCCGAGCTGGAGAGGGAGGGGAGGTGGCCCAGGGGTCCTGCCAGCACCAACCCAGGGGGCCAGACACGGGCAGTGCTCTCCCGAAAGGCATCTGCCCACCTGCTGCTGCGGACTGGGGTGATGGGGAGAGGCCGCAGGTCCCACAGCCCTCAGCATGGTCTGACTCCCCTCAGCAGCATCCTCAGCTTTTTGCTCAAATTAGAGATGTCAAAAGGCACCGGCCAGCCTTGGCCTCACAGCACCATTGTTTAATTTTCCTCTGTTGCCAAGAGAAGCTGCTACCTACTGTCTTCCCTCCACAAAGCACTGTGAAAACAAGCACTACCACCATCATTTCACGTGTGGGAAAAGGTCTTCCACAGGACAGCTAGTGCCAGGGGAGAAAAGCTGGAACAAAGCACACAAGCCTCTTTCTCCCACCATCCCAGGCAGCCACGTGCTCTTTCTCTTCGTTCTGGTCCTCCCAAATTACTCCAACCTCCATATCTCAGCATTGTTCGTTCACTCCTATGACAAACGTGTACATTGCTCTACCTTTTTATTCCTCCACAGACCTTTTTAAAGTTGTCATTTTAAAAATCATTCTCACAAGACTAAGCCAATACCCCTTTTTCTGATACTTTCTTCATAGCACTCTGATCTTAGCATCCTTTCTTCTGACAGCTGATGGAAAGCAACCTTGCATACATTGCACTTTCCATATAAAAACCACCAAGTTTTTTGATGTTGAGACTAATGTAGAGGACTCAGGAGAAGAGTGGACAAAAGACAGGATGCCCACTCATGAGAAGATGGAGAAAAAGAAGGTTCATTGTTCAAAAGAGCCGTCAGAGTGGTGCCGAAACTCTGGATGTTAATGACAGGGAAAAAAATCTGTGGCATTCATCTGTTTGTTTTAACTTCCCCAGGGCGAGTGTTTTCCAGTCATGGGCTTTTGTGTATATTTAGGTGCAATATTATTATTAACAAATCATAGCCTGGAAAGGAGAGACTTTATGTCAGAGTACAAAAATGGATACCGTCAACATTTGGTTCGACTTCCCCAGAAATCTGTCACTTCCCTTGTCTTTTTTGGAAGAGTCCGAAGTTTCAAGTTCAGTGTATCAGTGGTATTTGATACACTGCTTTGGCTGACCATTGCAATTTAGCCGTCAAGACCTATTTTTAGTCATATGAATAACAAAGAACTTTTGGAGTGGATCCTGAAATGTCCTGAGACTCAACAAGGATGCGATAGTGGCACTCAGCGGAGCCTACTTGCAAGTGCTGTATTTGTTCATTTGCACAGTGCCTTTTATCCCAGTGTTTGTAGTGAGTCACATTTCCTCTGCCCACGGCATCCTTGTAAAAAGTACGATAATAATGAGGTACTCTTTTGCAGACTTGGCATTCAGCATAAGTCCAGGAAGTTAAGCTTTTCTATTGATTGTTTTCTATGGTGGTGAGCACAAAAGCCTCTGCCAAAGTCCCCTCTGCCAGGCGGGCTGGTTAAGATCTGTCAGTGAAGTGTTCTGAACACAATTGCTCCGCTTCCTCCGCCGATCTGTGCTCTCACTTCTGGGAACTCAGGACTGACTGCAATTACCCAGCTGCGTTGCATTAGGACTCAAGGTCAGGCTACCTTATCTTATTTAATGTGCTCTTTTAATGGGTACAGAGCTCCTCAGATGTATATTATGTCTGAGGCCCAACAGATCTCTGCCAAGGCAGCGGGCAAAGCACCAGAATTACAGCACTGGCTGTAATTAGCAGCGAGAAATTTAAACTGAGACACATCCCTCAAAAAGGATGGTTGGCTGGGTTATCGGGACCTTGGGTTTCTTGAGTCACAGGTGAACTTCCAGGGACATGCATGCACTCACAAAATAATCTCTTGCCATATATCGATAATCTCATCTCCTATCGCTGATGACCAAAATACTCCAAATAGGTGCCCGAGCATGTGTTGTATTTCTCAAGTCTCCGATTGTATTTTGATATGATTTTTCAAATGCTCTGAGAAGACCCTCTTCACTCATACTGCTACAGCAGTGCTGAAAACCAGCAGTGTAATGAGGGCTGTGCGTCTGATAGTCTTCATCCTATTTTCCATTGCCAAAGCAGCTCAAAAATGAATCAAGTGGCCCATCTCAGATCACGATTTGGAGGACAGGTTTGTTTCCAGCCTGTGACATCCCTGGCTGGCTGCTTCTGCTGTCGTACTGGACACCCCAGGGGAAGGCAGCAGCAGGACCACAGCTCCTGGGTGGAGGTAGCACCAGGGGAAGCTCTCCAACATCTTTGTGGCTGGCAGGGGGCTGCCGGGTGGCAGGTGTAGCACTCAACGTTTATGTTGATGTCTCCTGACCCTGCAATGCCGTGCCGGTTTTGCCCCTGTCTGACCGCAGCCAGCAATGCCCCGCCAAACACCCGTCGGGCTCGCGGGGACGCTTCCAGCATCGCTTGGTGACTTGCACAAGGCAGAGCCATTGTGACGGGTCACCTGTCCGCACAGCCTGGATCACTGCTGCTTTCAGCCGGCATGCTGGCAGTCCTTCCACCGGCCCCTCCAAGGGGGTCTCAGGGTGGGGGGCATGGGCCGGCAGGCTGCCCTGGGACAGGCACCCACGGTGAGCGCGTGTCTGTGTGCACGTCTTCCCCCTCGCAGAGCATGAGCAAGTGATGGCCAGTGACACATGCTGATGGAGATGCTTCCAGTGCAGCTCGTGCAACAGCAACCTGCCAGGCCCGCGAGTTCCTCCCACCGACGCCGGTGCCAGGCGAGGCAGGAGCCGGAGCCCTCACCATGTTATTGCAGCCCTTACAGCCCCCGGCCCCAGGGCAGCGCTGGAGCCAGCTGCCCACCCTGCCGACCTGTGTGGGGAGGGAGCAGGTGGAAGCAGGTGCTGGTGGTTGGGTCCTCACCTCCCCATCACCGAGAGCACTTCCAGCCGCTGCAAAGCCAGGGGTGTAAAAGTTATTCCAGGACTTGCCCTTCTGTCTGAAAAGCATCTTTCACCCTTGCCCACAGTTGTGGCGGCGTGCCTGCAGATGCTGCAAGGTGGGGTAGGTGCAGACTGTGAATCCGCCCCATAGCCAGGAGAAGGGCAGCCAGACCCCCTGATGCTGGGAGCGCGGGACGGCAGAGCCCTGGCCGGCAGGCAGCCGTACGCTCTCAACGTGAAGACTTCTGAGGTTGCACACCGATTCCCTTTGCTCCTGGAAGAGCAGCAAAAGGCATTTACTACCCAAGGCTTGAGCATGAGCAGGAAGCTACAGGAATAAAAGGAACCTTGGGTGATTTTCATTAACAGTGAGTTCTCAAAGCCACTTAGATCCTCAGAGCGTTTTTCCTCCCCTTTGGACTCTGGGCACTTTAAATACAAGTATAATTTCATGGAGCAACATTTTTGTACCTCCTTGCCTCTGACGCTTTTTGCTTTTTCTCGGTGCCATGCAGCCCTGACATGCTTGACACGGCAGCGGGTGGGTGCTCAAGAGGGACCCACGCTCGTCCCCACACAGTCATTCGCAGCCCCGAGATGCTGCGGGAATTTTTCTCCACCCTAAAAACTACTGGAACACTTGGACTAAATGGGAAAGTTAAAATGTAACACAAACATTTTTCTGAAGTAGGGATAACAGGAAAAAGAAGCAAGCAGCTTCTTTCTCTCTAACACGCCACAAGAAAACCTTATTAATGTAGCTGTTTAGTAGGAAGTACAGGAGTATTACTGGGAACATCCTGGAACTCTCTGTTGTTCTGTTTAGCGATGCTGGCTGTTGTGCTTGTCAGTGGCTCTAACTTAGAACCAGTCATCAATTATTAATATCTCAGCTCTGGTTTTCATGGAACCTCTTATGTAGATGGGACCTGCTATATTTTCATGCTTATTTAAGACAAAACTTCTTTGGGAAATAAGGTGCCAAGTGAGCTTTGAATCAGCAAAGCAAAGCCTACAGAAATTATTTCCACGTCACTGCATTTGCCCTCCTGCATTTGCACTCCATCAGCTCCTTCTAGAAGAGTTTTGCATCAAGGTCACGCAGAAAGGGAGCGGTCCTTCCTCTGCCTGCCAGCCTCTAGTACAAACGGCTGGACAAAGTGCCCCGGCTGTGATGCTGGGTGGCACTCGGCCTCACCGTCTGGTGTCTGTACTCAGTGACAAAGTGTTCACATACACCAGACCCCTCTCAAGAAGGGAGTCCTGTGACCCTCCTGGAACTGCATGGAGCTGGTCAAAGCTGGTTAAATGATTCGCAGCTGTGAGTTCATTATTCTGCTTGTGAAGTTGCTTTAAAAGGAGAGAGATAGGAAACAGCTCTTCACATGTGACAACAATACATTCTTTTCTTTTGGTATAGTTGCTTATTTTAACACTTTAACACTAAAGGGTTATTTTAATGTAGATGTAGGGTGCTCTGTATTTGGCATATTGCTTTTTTCCAGTGGAGCTGGAAATTGATGTGGCAACTTCAGTAACTGGGTTACCCATCTGAGACTTTGCTACCAGACTTCCAGCTTTGCTCTCAGACCAGGTCTTGCGTGACCACACTCTGTGTGTCGTTACCAAGCAGTTCCTTTCAAACAAGCATGATTTCATTAACCAGTTTCAAATCAGGCTGTGCTTCTGCTCATGGAAGTGTCTATTGGAGAATAAGAACTAAATTCCAGCTAGATGTGCCGTGCTCCTGTCTGGACCGAGGCAGCCAGGTGAGGAGAAGTGCTGCTGAGACCAACCATTTACTGCGTGGAGCTGCAATGGAACGCATGGGAGTGAAGCAGCATTTATAGCCAGCACATGCCCATGGCTGACTCCTCATCTGCGTAATCACAGCTCTGCCTTTTACAAAGGGCTTTTCATGCTGAAAGATGTCAAAATACATGCAGACCTGTTTTGGTCATGGTTTTGAGACTGCTGGAGGAGAAGTCTATGCCTTCTTGTTAATCCTCTTGTAAGAGGTGATATCCCCCTTTCAAAAGTGGAAAGTTACACAAAAGCCACGGCAGAGAGGGTCCTAAACAAGATATTTTATTTGGCTGTTATCACCCCCCCAAAACTGTTGGTGAATCAAAGGCTGTTGCATTACAACCATATGGAAATTTTAATAGAGCTCATATTAAAGCAAGAGCATCCAGTGTAAAGTTGCATATAATGACTGTGAAATTTGCCAGACGTTTATAGAAATGTAAGCTTTTGACAATCACCTCAAGGAAATAATTTTTTTTTAAGGCAGCTCAGCATTGCCAGACTGCAGACTCATATAGAAGTAGGCGCTGCATGTGTAAGGATTAGCACAGGATGTGCAGTTCGGAAACGAATGTCGGGGTTCCATCTGGGAGCAAATTGTCCCTTAGAGAAACCTTGCCAGACGCAGGAGGTCTCTGCACGCCCGCTGCTGTCACACAGGCAGGCCCTGGGCTCGACCTTGCTGCACGCTGGGCATCCCTCTGTACAAAGGCTGAAGGAAGCCAGACCCAGCTTGCTGTCCTGCTAAACTGGTGAGTAGCAAGAGCAGGCTCTGTTCTTTTTATTTGTTTCAGAGTAACGAGTTCAGCAGTTCTCTGGGAGTGCATTGGGGTGTACATGCAGACTGCATTATTTAGGTTTCCTGATGTAAAAAGAGCATCTGAATGAGAAGCTGTTTCATTTAATTACTCACCTTAACAATGTTGTATTTGTGGTTTGTTTGTTTTTTTAACAAAAGACATCTTGTTTATAGAAACTCTCCAGACACTTGCATTGTGGGAATGCCATTTGCAGTTGTAGGAATTCCAAGTTTTCCAGACAGTAACAAGCCCAGGGTAGTAGTAGTATCAGGTTTATGCAGATATTTACTTGTAATATAGAATGAAAGACTGGGATGCCTGCCTCCACTGTGCCAGCTCCATTCGCATCTCTGCTTACTCCTCTTTATTAGTGTAAACAAAATAGATTCACAAGGTAAAGCACACATGTTAAACACATTTCTTGTAGGTGAATCAGAGGCTTGGGTGCTTGTTCTCTGAAAAGATTTCTCTAATTCAGTTTCCTCCCCTAAGCGCATCCTTCTGCGGAGTGATTCCTGCAAACACGTGGCTGAGGCGGCCGGTCACTGTTTGTGCGAGGGGAGCGTTTACTTGAGGCTTTGGCTTTGGAGATGCCGGTGTGTTTTGCAGTATCTGAAGCCACATGAGCCCTCTGTTCCTTGCCTGGTGTGCTTCTGTCCCCTGCCCTTCCCCCAGCTACCTTAGGAAGAAGCAAGATTTGTGTTTCTCTTACTCTTTCCTCAGCTTCACAATTTTTTTCAGATGCAAATACTTTTTCAGGTCACAATATCTTTGTACCTATAAAAGCATCTTGATTTCCAGATTTGAATAGTCTTTCACTCAGGTTTGCAACTGTAGCAAACTACCGGTGGAAATGCCAAACTGTAGAAGTGTAGCGAGTATTATTTTGCATAGGAAGGATGAAACTTATTTTCCTTTCACTGTCTTTTGAGGCTAAAACCTTTGCAATTACAAAGGCTGAGCCAGCGCTGAATGGACACCAAAAAATGGATTATTCTTTCCAAGGAAAAGAAAAATGTGACTTTGGTGAATTTTCACAGCCGTTGGTTTGAAGCTGGCCACATGCTCCTGCTTGATACTTCTCCCTGCTGATCGAAATCCAGCTCTGAAATGCCGGGGCTGCTCCCACCGTGACCCATCGGACAGCAGCTGCCTGCACCCGCTGTGCAGGCACCGCACGCCCAAGCACCCACGTGCCGAGGAATCTCGGTTATTTCCTTACGTACCCAGAGCTGCTGCTGGGAACAGGATAAACCTGCTGAAAGCCTTCCATCACCCCCCAGAGCAGCAGGAATGCAAGTATCAGTATTTGAGGCAATTGCTGTGGCGCATTATTAGATGCTCGGTGTTACTAAGCGGGAGAGTGTGTGGGGGGTTACAGACAGAACCCTTACCTAGTGCCAACTTTTCCTGTCTCCCACCTTTTGGTTTTAAAACTGCAGATCCGTTCCCAAGACGCTGAGCTGCGGTGCAGGTTCCACCTTGGGCAGAGCGGGGTGCCTGGTCCAGCTGGCGCTGCTGCCCGGTAGCTTTGCTCCAGGACCGCGGGCAAGATGGGCTGACCCACCGGGGTGGGCGACCGCTCCGACAATGAAGCCATGGAGGACACAGGTCTTGAGGACTGGTAAAAAATAAAATATTACTGAAACTGAATTTAGACTTGAAAGAAATGATTAACAAGGCTAAAACATAGCAATATATGGTTTTCTTAGGAAACAGAATGATGCGAGACTCCTTGAGGGAAAGCCTAGAGAGGATAAGGAAGCCCTCCATGTACTGGCAGAACAGGCACCTCCTGGCCAGCACCCCTCAACGCACCCCAGCAAGGCGATTCAGACTTCACCACCTCGGAGTTCTTGCATACAGGTCTTACTCTTAACCACAAAGGTTTTCATGGAATAGGTAGAGCGCTGTATCTGAGTAGCACATTTGTTTGGACCTGCGAGCCGCGACGTGAGCCTGCGGCCACCCTCACAGACAGAGTGAGACCCCCGGTTTGCTTGCCTGCAATGAGCCTTGCTCCCAGTGCTAGAGAAACTGGTGGCAGCCCAGTTCCCAGCCCTGGCCTGCCAGCTGACCACCCCTGATTTGGAAGGGGAGGGAGGGAGGTTGGTCTCCCATGTCCATCAGTCCCTGAGGGTCTCCTCTGGAGGGACCCAACAGGCCATTGTCACCCAGCCTGGGGAGCTGCCCTGAAGTCAGCCAGCCCAACTCGCTGGCACCAGTGGACACGACTGTCACACTATTAGACCGGTGTCTCCACTGGTACAAGCTCCATAAACCGATGTCGGCTCCCAGCATTTGACTTCCAGTTTAGTATCTTGTATATAGATAACAGAAATACATCAAAAAAGAAAGTAGAAATGGTACAAAGGGCAAAACTGAAAACTCCCCTCTGGAACCATGTCTGTGTAGTGGGCGGCTGGTGGTGCTTGGTGTCAGTCCCTGGCAAGGTGACAGGCAGTGCGCTTTCAGAACAGGCTGGTTCCCCAGCTAGCTAGTGCTTGAGGAGCTCACCGGGGCCAGTCCTTTCTTGCCCACAGACTGCCGAATAAGCGGTGGTTTACCGTGACTGCTAGTAATCCTTACAGAACAAACCAAGCCACTGAAAGAAGAGCTCCTGTAACAGTGGAGCGAGGTTTTGCTGTCTTGCTTCTAAGCTGCGCTGCTGCTGTGATTTTGGAGCCGTTTCCCCTCCAGCAGCAGCCTGGCCATCCGCCCTGCCGCACGGCACGCGCCGGCGTCCAGGGAGCGGGCGCGCGGGGCAAGTGGCCGAGGTGTCGCGGGTATACATTTGAGAATGGCTATAAACATTATTCATGTGAAACGGGTGAAAAATAGATAATAAGAAGGAATCAACACAGTGTTTATTTATGCATAAACAGCCATCATCAGCCTTTGAAACAGCACGCATCGGCTGGCCTGTGCGTACGATCGCCGTGGGTTCCCCTTATTTGCTTAGGCCCTGAAAGGCCCCGTGTGCTGTTAAAGAATTCTCTTTATTGTTGCTGACTGTTCTGATGAAAAACTCACTTCGCACCCCTCCTTCTGGAGCCCCTGTGTGGGCAGTTCATCCCTGGAGATTTTTGAAAACGTGACCGGACAGATCCTGAACAACTCAACCGAACACTGAGGCAGCTTGCTTTGGGCGCAGGGCTGGGCCAGACGCTCTCCAGCAGTGTGGCTCTGCAAGGAGGACGCAGCGCTGCCCGGCCATCAGCTGAAGGGCTTAGCTTTCTGCCACAACTGGCTGAACGCTGGATATGTCTGTCTTTGCAGAGTCCCTCTGGGAGGGTGCCCTCGCCTTCTGGCAGGTGCTGCCTCTTTTATAATGGCAGTTCTCAACCCAGGCACGCCTGAAGGGTGGGGAGATGGACTGCAGAGGGTGGCTCTGGGCTGCACTCCTGCGCCGGCACGCACAGAGCAAGGACTTCAGCTCAGACCTGAAGCTCTCGTTCAGCCAGCAGTAGATGAAGGGGTTGTAGCAAGTGCTGCTCATGGCGAACCAGTGAAAAGCAAAGTACAGGGCATTGCTGCTGTGGATGGCCCTACAGGAGATCAACACCACGTAGCAGTTCAGGGGGAACCAGCATACTGCAAACACAACCACCACCACCATCAGCATCTTCAGCGTCATCTTCTTTTTCCGTTGATGGGCATAGTATTGCTCCATGGTGAGGTCCCCAATGGCATTTCTCAGCCAGAGCTTCTTGGCAACCATGGTATATGTGATGGAGATCACAAGCAAGGGCAGGACATACAACAGAACAAAAGTAGTCAAGTCCAAATACTTCCAGAAAAGATCAGCAGGAGGAGGGAAGCTGGGGAGGCAGACCGTTCGTATTGTTCTGTTTCTGAAAATCAAAGACAGAAAGAACTCAGTTACACTACCACATGGACACAGCACCTGGAGGACAAACACTGCAGACGTTCCTACAAATTTCGGTAAAGGTACAGATGGCAGGACTCACTCAGTAATGTGGGCAAGTGCCACTTTCAAGGGAAAATTTTGCTTTAGGTTCGACCTTTGGCCCCAGTGAAGATCCCCAGGAACAGAAAGTAATGATCCATATTGACATCCATGTCCTCTAATGACAAAGAACACCTCTCCTCTGTGCCTGCCTCAGATTATAGGGCTGAAGCTCTGAGTCAAAATCAACTAGCAAACAAGCCTGAAAGCGATTCCATTGATTTTCATTGTCCTTCTGTGAAAACACACTGCCTGCTCGCAGGGAAGGAGGGCTCCTCTGCTTTCCCGTACTTTCTTTTTTAATAACACAGGTGGAGAGATGTGTGCCTTAGAATCTGTGGGGTTTTGGCTAAGCTGCATATGTCACAGTCAAAAAAAAAGCACCTTGTAAACATCTTACCCAATATAAAATCTTGTCAAAGTCTGATAAATGGCATGAGGCAGTGAGAAGCAGCCGGCCATAACCCAGATGATAATGATGCAAATCCCTCCTTTCACCATGGACATGCGCGGCTTGAGAGGGTGCATGATAACCTGCAGAGAACAACCAGAGGATTTACAGCGTCTTAAATGACAAACCAAGCTGCAAGCTTTAGGAAAAGAAGAATGTATCTGCGCTTTATCCACGTCCAGGAGCAGGCATTTCACACTGATCACTGAGTAAGCAGCCAACTGTGTGTGCGCTTTCCAGGACGGCGTGGGATGCTCAGCGCGGACACTAAGTGTGGCACAAGCTGAAGGCCAAGAGGTGTTCTGGCTTGCACTATAGGGAGTGCAAAAAGTCGCCTGACTACTACATACAAGGTCTCCAATAGAGGTGGCAGCCACAGGGCTCACGACGTTTGGCATTTGGTGGAGTCACAAGGCAGAGTGATGCTCGAGAACCACAGCTGGATGCAATCCTTGGCCAGCGTGGTGCTAACTGACGTGAAGGCTGGTCAGATACTCAGCTTACCCTGTGCAGTACTGGCTGTGACACGGTGTATTCCTTGTTTGCTGCTGCGCAGGGCTACTTTATCTGACAAAGTCTTGGGTACTCTCTGGGCCTCACATCGCAGTTTGAAGCAGCTCCGTGTCCCTCCAGCATGAAAAGGCAGAAAGGAGAGACTCATCTTACAGCACTTCGAGTCTAAGGGCTGGAAGATGCAGAGCTGTGCGAGTATGAGGCATTCCTGCTGGCCTCGTGCCCTGAGCAGAGAATCACGCTCAGTGTCACCCATCAGCTTGAGCTCAGAGATCATCATGATGGTTAGAGATCTGTTGAGCGACAGGCACTATGGGTGATTATATTAGGCAATGAAACAATGATTAAAAATAGACCTATCACGTCATCCAAGTGATCTCTTGGCTGATGAAGTCTTTGGTATTTTATGCATGTCTTTTCTAGTCTCATTATAACTATCTACTTAATCAAGCTTCCACAACTCCCCTGGAGCATCTGTCTGTCCCGGTACCTCTCAGGACTAGCAGTATTTTTAGAGGCAAGTGTTGATTTCTCTCTGCTCAGTGGAGTCTCCTTACTTCTGCTCTTATCTCCTTGGGCCACACGAGCTCATTCCAGTTCTGAGGAACTTTCTTCACTGAATAATGATTCCTTTTAATCAGTAGATTCTGGGTGGATTGCAAAGCATGGCTAGGTATCAAGAAGTGTTTGTTTCATTAAGGGCAAACACAATATCTGCCTTTAATGTAACAAACACTTCTTGATACC
>JAVJGJ010000034.1:24085828-24097497 GCA_035590215.1 Microhierax caerulescens
ACGCTGCCACTTGCAGAGCAGCTTCGGGCTCCAAGTTCAGAAGCGAAGAGCCGCTCTGGGCTGCCCTCCTGCAGCACTGCCACAGCACCGGCTGCTGGGCGGGCGGGGGGCTGAGCGGGTAGGGGGCAGCTTTGCACATGGAACTGGAGGCAAAAGTCACCTTCTCCTTTTTGACAGACTCAGCATCCCAGCGTTCACTTGGAGACACAGAATGTCATCTTTTGCTGTGTTTTCATCGTGCGTGTCTTCAGAGATGTCACCAGGCTTCCCTGCCCTTCCTCAGCACCCCAGACCCCTTTTTGCTCGAGGCCCGCGGCTGGCCCACACCTGCACTCTGCCAGGCGTGCCGCCGGGTCAGGGCACGAGCCAGCAAGCGGGCTGGCTCATCTTCTTCTTCACGGTCTCTGTCGCGTAAGGATGCCGATCAACTGAGGGGTTTATCTGGAGGGTGGTAAATGACGTCCCCTAGAGCCGTAAAGGCGGGGGGCTGCGGCACGCGTCACAGCAGAAGCGGGGCTCTCGCTGCCGAAGGAGGAACGGCAACCGTTCTCCTGCCACGACTTCTGGAGATGCAGGCTGTCAGAAACTGCTGCCGATGGCTTGGCGGTGGGTGCCACCATGCACATATATGCATATACGTACACACACCCCCAGTGTGACACAAATGTGCTCGTTTGCCAGAGTTCCCTTCCATCTGTCATGCCTCAGAAGGACAACTTGGCAGAGCAGCATTTAGATGCACATGCGTAAGCACGATCCTTTCCCTTGCCCCGTGCGCCAAAGGCAGGGTACTCCCCTACTCCACTATTCTTTGCAGAACCGATTTATTCTGTCAAAGGTTCAAACACTTAAGCGATCACATGCTGTTTTGCTGCAGTTATTACCCACTCATGAACATTCTGAGCTGCTTCTAGCAGACTTCACTGCTCACCATGCATCATAATGCCTGTGCTGGCTCTTCTAAGTCAAGCAGAGAAAGCGAGGGAGAAACATACTTTTTCAAACACATCCAGCTGAATTGCACAGGGTCAGCTTTTGTTTCTATAGGACATTTTAGACTTTCTCACTTCCACACCACTTGAGTCAAAAATTTTTGGAACTTTTCATTTTCATGAGTTGATTTAGCATTTTCACTTCTGGTGCTTTTTTTGTGTGTCAGAAACAAATGCCAAATTGCTGAAACTTCAGCTGAGATGAAGATCTATTCTCTGAATAGATCTACTGTAGACCAAGTGTTTATGAGGGCCAAAGAAATGGGCTGTACTATAAAAATTGAGATCCTTGTTTGCTCAGTAGTCTACCAAATCTAAATACCACAGAATCAAATCACTTAAAAAAAAATAAACCACATACATTTTGTTGCAGTTTGACAGGGAAAATAAGAAAAGGTCTGAACTTCCCAGTTAACATTTTCAAACACCATCACCAGATGCTAGTACCATGTTGTCATGACTTGTACGTCACATCAGCATGCTGATGTGACATCATGACTCAATTCCTGTCCCTGACCTTGTAAACATACCTGGGATTTGACATGCACATTTTTAAAATATAAACTCGCACCTCACCAGTGCAGCTAACCCGGCTGCTAGGAGCGCCAGGTCTGGCTCTGGAGGCTCGTAGGGGTTTCGTCCCACTTGGGGACACGAAACACCAGATTATGAGCATTTTCACAGGTCATTGCAATGGTTCATTTTTCGGTGGCATTTCGCTTGCTCTTCACCTTTCTTGCTCAGTGCAGCCTCCCAGGACCAGTGACACGGGCCAGCATCTGGACAGAGGCACGGACAGCATCGCCTCCGCTCAGGGAGGCCGCTGGCTCTGGGGAAGGAGCCACTGGATGTTGCGGGTTCCTGGTGTCTTCCCAGCACACGCCTGTGGGGACTCGTTCCTGTCTGACAGAGATAAGCCAGATAATTCAGAAGTCAGTTCCATTGTACTAGTATGTAAAAGTGTCTGGGATCAAGGCTGCTTACTCTTGCTCCTTAATTTAAACTAATTTTAAAGAAATGGCTTCCACAGGCAGGATTCATCTTCATGACTGGTCAGTGCTTAACCACGAGCCAAACCATACTAGCATACTAGAGTCTTTCTCCCCACGCTGTGTCTCCCAGGCTTAGCAGGCATATATGAAAATGTTTGTCGCTCTCTGCACCCATGAAGATGTGAATAAAACACCTTCATTACTGGAGTACCGAGCTTGCAAAGCTGAACAAAATTGTCCCTACCGGTCCCTGAAGATTATTATGCTTCATATTTATGAGGTACGTAAAAACCTCGTAAGAGGGCATAAGAGAAACACAGAGAGTGCGAGGCCATTCCATGATACCTTTTCCTAATGCAGAAGTTCCCATCCGGCTCCAAAGGTGCATCTCTGGCTGCTTGCCCACGTCTCTGCCCGTCCTTCTCTGAGCTCTGTTGCTGGTGCCGAGCACAGGCTGGCGGGGAAAGGTCGTGAGAGCTGCTTGAGGTGCTGCTCCGAAGCTGCTACCTCTTTTGAGCCATTCCTGCTTCAGACCACGCAGGGGAGCTCCCCGGAGCACCCGCAGGGATGCCAGCCGTGCCTCCGAGAGCATCCTCTGCCCGGCATGGCCGGGGTCTGCAAATTACGGCAGAACCTAAAACAAGGTCTGCTGGTGCAATAATGACATTTCCAGCTTGAAAAAGAAAATGTCTCTGCTTTGCCATTCAGAGTAAAAAGCAGCTGGAGCAGAACAGAAGTTTCAGTGCTTGAGCCTTTTCAGAGGGAGAAAATTCAACAGCTAAAATTCCCAAGCCTGAATGAGCTGAACGAGGAAAAATTACTGTGCCTGTTGCATTAGCCAGCCTTTTGAAAGAGCCCTGTTCCCTAGAGAAGCTAATCGTTTACACTTTTCTGTTTTAAATACAGGTTTGATAAATAACAAACAATGAGAGCTACATATTATCTCCTAAATTTTTTTCTTTCACTCGAAAGGTGGTTTATAAATAACAGTTTGGACAGTCCTTGAAAACCATGATCTGGGAACTTTTTTTGTGTTTGGTTTAATGCGGTGAGGACACTGTATTCCTCTTCATTCACAGTGACTAGTGCTGCTTTTATGACTCAGAAAATGTGAGATGAAAAGGCACAGAAATCTTGCAGGACATTTCATGGACTTGATAATAAGACTTAATAAATAAACCGTGTTTACCAATAACGGAGTGAATACCCCAGTAATGAATTAGACAAAGCAGCTCTGTAATTCAGGCAGACGCTAACAATTCAAAACCACAAATATATTTAACCTAGGGGCTGTTTACTGCGCAGAGCAGCTTAACATCATGGCAATAGCAAAGCCCGCAGCAGACAGGGAAAGGCAGGTGGGATTTGGCACATCCAGACGTGCTCAGCAGCAGCGTGCCGCCGCTGTGCGTGGTGCGGGGAGGGCTGGGGGGGCGGCAGCCTGCTGAGACCCCGCACCGTGCCCGCCAGCCCTGCCGGCACGGCTGCGACTGCAACCACAGCTGGAAGCAATGCTCCAAACGACATCTGATTTAAAAGGCGTTCAGAGCCCTTTTACCCCGTGAGGGTGTTCTGGGTGTAGGTACAGCGAGCGCTTCGGGGAACGCTTTTCCGCGCAGGTACACCAAGGTTTGGCTCCTGGGGAGGAGGAGACCTGCCCAGCCTGCAGCACTGGGCAACACGGTCCTATCTGTGCCGTCCTTCTTCCACACTAAAATTACTCACCACAGGCTTTCTCTTGTGCTCCCCTCTCGATATGTGAGCACCGTTGCAGACACAATCCAACTTTTACAAAATGTTTTTACTGCGTGGGCTTCTGGGTGAAATCAGAAAAATGGCCACCCTGAAATAACAACTGCTGCTTACATATAAATTGGAAACACTCCCTGACAATTAATTCCTTCTATCTCTGCCTGATGGCTATAAAACTGATGGGGGTGTTTGGTGCAGATAAGGGTTATTTAGAGACTCTGTGAAGTCCGCAGTTTGATCTTCGTGTTGTGAACACTTTAAAGATCCAGTGCAGCTCAAAAGTGTGACCCCCTTCTGCTAAGTGCAGCCCCCCACCTCTTGTCAGAGCAGTTCCACTCAGACCTGGGCAGGGTCCCTGCAGCTGTGACCTGCGAACCATTACACACCCTACCTGGCATCTGCCAAGCTGTCTCACCTACTAATTACCGCCCTGTTTAATTATGGGGACATGGAACTAAAGCTCTTCAATCATCTAGCACCAGCCAGGGAGCTGGCAGCAATGTCTTTGGCTTTCAGGACAGGCAGGGGGGGCTGGGGGCCGTGGAGCCTGCGCCCACAGCCTCGCACGGCAGAGCAGCGCTGCCCGGGGAAGGGCAGCCCGACAGGCACAGCTGGCACAGCTGGCGCAGAGGTGCTCTCAGGAAGGGAGCAGGCACTGGCGGCGGCGGAGAGCGGGGAGCGCTGCGCTTCATGGTTGCCTGTGGTAACATACCATCACCCACCGCCAGCGTGACCCCAGCACCCTCAGGGACCTGCTAAGAACCAAACAAGTGCCGCAGCATGAGAAGCGAACAGCTTTGTTCTCCCATCTCAGCAACCTGCAGTGAAGAAAAGAGCTTTTGGTAGGAAACGCCTTACCGGATTCCTTCTTTGTTTCAGGTTCTTTCAGCCCCAACTCTCAAGAGTGAAAGGTGTGGTTTAGTCATTGCTTTTACTAATTCTCGCTTAATACGCCGAAATAAACGGCTGCAGTGCTGTCCTCCCACTCCCCTTTTCATGCTCGGGCACTCCGGGTCACTCTGCTGCCTCCGGCATCACCCAGGCATGACACGAGAATGTCGCACATGCAGGGACAGTCCATCGGTCACTGCCCCGTGACTTCGAGGCTGGATGTCTGCAAGACAGAGGGAAATTATTTAAGACAGTTGAGCTGTTTGGGCTGCCGCTTCTCAGGGAGCCAGCAGGAGGTAAAGCCCTGCATCTCCCCCGTGACCTGCTCTTCCTACGGTAGGATTCTTGAGCAGGAGAAGACAAATCCTAGCTCAGCACGTGAGCTCACAAACTCCTTTCCTGAAACCCTTGTGCCCATTTACTGCCCTGGGACACCCACCAAGCTGCTTGGGAAAAAGCCCCTTCAAGGTGGGGGACTTCTTGCAGCACACCCTTGTCCGAGAGCTTGCGCCGACTCCCTGCAAAACTGCTGCAAAACTTTCCTCCCAGCTGACAGGGCTGACGGGGAGACGGATGAATTCCTTTGTGCTACTGTTAATTGCATGTGAAATTGCCAGTTCCTTCTACCGCCACGCTCGCCGACAGGTGCAGACGAGGCCGAGTCCGCTATTAAGAAAACACATTATACGGAACGAGCTCTGCGGGAAAGGCAGACCTATTCCAGCCAATTATCTGGAATTGAAATGGGATGCTGCAGCGGCGCGCAGCGAGCCGAGCGGAGCTGGGCGCTACGTCCTCGCCCGCACGCAGGGCTCAGCTCCCAGCAATGCCAAGGCTCCTCTCACACGCATTTCCATCTGCTCTCCCACCCGCTTTGGCCTCCACCTTGCCGAGAGAAGTACGATGCCTACAGCCCCGAGCGCTCCAGATCGTGCCCGAGGGCCAACTCCAGCCCAGCAGCCCCAGTGCACGCTCTCCTCCCGAAGCCAGAGCTCGGCCGGGGGTGGGCTGGGGGCCCTGGCCCACTGGCACCGCCGTGACGCCACCGCTGCAGCCGCCCCTGGCGGGGCTCGGGGCTCCTGCTAACAGCCGCCCCTACCCTCTTGCTTCTTCCGAGCAGCAGCACCAGTAAACAGGGTGATGAAAGAATCTTGTAATGAGAAGATGCTCAGCCGAAACGGGAGTGGGCGGAGCACGGTGTGTTTAGTCACGCCAAAGTAAACTCACTAATTACTTTCAGGTCCTCCTTGAAGTGCTGTGCTTCCTTCCCAGTGGAACGGATTGCCCTGAAGTAAACAGATGCTGTAAATAAACAGATGCTGTAAGTAAACAGATGCTGTAAAGCTTCAATGTCTTCCCCCCGCCCCGCCCCCCAAACACACACACAAAGAATTCTTCTTTGCAGGGAAAAATGTGACAGAAAGGTGCTGGGCACAGACTGTCTATCTGCCAATGTACATAACTAAATACACCCTCCCACCCCCCCAAAACAGCATTTGAGCTTCTATTCTCACAGCTTTCCTGGGAGGCAGTGAAATACAATTTCCATTGAAAATAGGAAATACAATCTGCAGACAGAGGAAAGGCACAGACGATCAGAGGAGCTGTGTGGGATTACCCAGGACACCAATGCCTGGGTTAGGAGCTTCTTTGGATACTCTGGACCAGCCTTTCCACAGTGAAGACTGACACATAAGCAACCTGTAAAAATAGGCACTGTGAACCGATGCAGCGAGGAACTACATGACCTTGCGATCCAAACACTGTACAATCACGGGCCAGATTTTGCAAGCATAACTGAAAGAAGCCACGCACAGCACCCTATACATTGATCCTGAAGCACAGCCTGGAACCGGTGCAAATCTTTCCAATATTTTGTGCTAAGAGACACTCGAGTATGTTTGCTACTTTCTTGTTGCAACAGCAATGGAAATCAGCACACCCTTTTGTCATTTAAGAGAAATATATCCCTTGGTACCCAGAGCATCTCTGCAAGCAGGTCCCTGGCAGGCTGGTGGAGCTGGACCACAGCCGCTCTCCATCCTGAGGGGCTGAGGGAGCCCGAAGCCACCAAGCCACCATTTGTCTCGGTCACTCACAGCTGTCCTCATCTCAGCAGGACTACCTGCGAAAACAAAAGTCTCTCCATTGAATTTCTTCTCAGAGGAGTTTACATTTGTTCCTACTGGCTCGCTTACGGTGGGGTCTTTGGAGAAGGGGGCATGTATAAGTTATCACATCTTATTGCCAAATAAGCATTTTTGCTCTAGATATCCAGCACCGTTTCTGAGAATGAACACAGCTCCAAGGGGCCTCTTGCACTCCTTTCCCAGAGAGCAGCTCTGGTGAGGTGTGTGTGCCCCTGGCCCGGAGAGGGGGAACTTCCCAAACCCAGAGTGGGAGTAAGCTGTGCCCAACTGTCTTTATAGAGCTGGGTACAAATGTGCCTGACAGGTTTTCCGTGACTCCTCTAATGTATCTGCAATTATTTCTAATTCAGTGTGCCAGACACACAGCAGAGATCAGCTGTAGTACATACAGGTCAACCACAGCAAAATGCTCAAGTGGATTACAGGCACATAATTCTAAGCAGTGAGAAAGTACAAAAATATATTTTAAAATTTCATGTTATTTCCTATTTCCTGTCACTATGAAATGGCTGTAAAGCAAAAACAAGGCAAAGCTGCAAAGGGGCACACTATCAGTTCAGGACACGAAATCAGACATCTGCTAATCTGGAAGACTTGCTCTTGACAAGGAAGATTTGATTGATACAGCAGAGACAAGACATACAGAGGAGGCGTCACTGGCGATGCAGCAGCTCCTGATCACAGTCCATCAGGAGGTGTCAATGAGCGCTGCCAGGTTTTGGTAATGTTTTCTTCCTTTGAAGAAAATTTGATACCCGGAGAAAAAGCCAGACAATTTGTTCTGGAGCCAAGTCCCATTGGCAGAGGCAGGTAAATTGCTGTGGAAGCTTCTGACGTGCCTTTTTTTTTTTTTTTTTCCTTAGTTTGAAGAAAACTCCTCTTGGAGGGTGGGAAGAGGCACTAGCCTAAAAACTGCTCTGAAGTTTCTGAAAAATAACAAAACCCCACCCTCATCTGACTTTACTAGCAGCTACAAATGTTATAATAGGAACTGAGCGCCTCATTCCTTTAATAAGTGATGCAGAAGATAAAATATTATTTGAAAGGAAAAGTGAAATAAGAAGCCTTGAAATGCTTCTGAAGATGGGGATGACGTGAGCCCTGAAACACGCAGCTGCAAAACCCATCCGTGAAAAGTGGCTTTTTCAGAAAGTGACCAGAGAGTAGTGGTGGTCTGCAGGTTATATTTGTGTTCTGGAAGTGCTGCATTTTTCACTGAAAATCTGAATGAAAGCTGGGACATAAATGTAATCCATGCCAAACTGAAAATTTAGCTATGGACGACAAGTTTTACCCCAGTCAATTAAAAATACAATTTTAAGAAAATCTTGTTTTCCTTAGGAAGCAAATATTTCTCTACAAACCAAATAATTTTCAACTTCAGTCTCTTAAGCCAGCCTATGGTTACTGAGTTTGGCTGCTACCAGCTCACGAAGGTCTTGCTGTGGAGCTGGAAGAGGCAAATGGCTTCAGAGGACACAGCCCTGCGCAGGGAGCACGTCTTTCAAGGAGGAAAGTCACAGTAAAGTGACAGTGAGACGCGGGAAATGGGCTCATCTCAGGTATGTGGGAGGTAGCCCTGGAAGATGCCTGCCCTGGGACAGCATCGCCTCCGTTCACCTGGGCTGAGCTCACCGACCCTACCGCATCCTTCTGCATCCCTCCCGGCCCAGGCATCACCCACCGCGATTCTTTTGTCCTTAGAATATTCACAGTCTCTTTCAGTGGCTCTTATTCGTTCTGGGATAGCTTGGGGTTCGGGTTGGGGTTTTGGGGTTTGGTGGTTTGGGGTTTTTTCATTTCTTCAAGTATCTCAGTGTTTCAGAGGCTAAGTTTTTGAAACACCAATGAATGTTCCAGCTTGGATAAGTTTGCATTCATATTACAAAAAAAAAAACCATTCCTTGCGTTCCGTTCCTTCTCTTTTCAACTTCACTTCAGTCAGCTCTGCTCCAAGAAAAGCAGAATTAGCAAATGCTTCATTTTCTCATCTTAACATTACTGCCACATCCCCAGCCCCACTCACTAAAATTCCTGGCTTTCAAGGGAAAAAACAATTTACATCTAGTATACCCTTAAATGCTAGATGCTGCTTTCACATTCTGAGTAACCTATGAACCTCCACATCTCCTTTCAACGTCCAAAAATTCAGGGATGGAGACAGCACGCACTCCAGAAGGCAAACCTCACCCTTGCACGCTGACAGAGATGAGGGCACCAGCAGCAAGATTTCCCTTTCCCGAGAGACTTTTCCAACTCTGCGCTCTAAACGGCTCGTGGGCAAGCTGCAAGCTTCCCGTCAGTGCTTTTTACTTTGGTGCTCAAAAACCGAGCACCAAGAAAGGGCCTGTTAGCTGGAGAAAAACAAGTCGGGATGTCTCTGTAGGCGCCCTCCTGCCCAGCCCAGCAGCAGGGAGCACATGGACACAGCTCCACACTGCAGCTCTTGGAGGAGGGGGCAGGTGGCTTTAGGGGGTTGGTGACCATCTCCCAGCTAAACTTTACCACCTGCTACCCTGTGCCTAGGCATCTCTTTATAGAGATGTAAGCCAACTGCAGGAATCAAAGACCCCACAGCTTCACTTCTGCACCTGATCAAAGGTTTATGGTTTTAACAACCCATTTCTCACACCAAGCCCTTTCAGAGCGCAGCCCATCTGTAGCTGCACCAGCCACACAAAGAAAGATGTTACTATGGTACAAGAATGAGCTGAAACATCCCCAAACTGCTTAGTTAAGTAAAATTACACAGCTGCTACCTTCTCTCTATAACATCCTACTTTTCCTCTGCTTTGCCTCTGGGAGCCTGCTGCCTCTTTTTTCTCATTCTGGGGGGAAAGGCAGGTGGGTCACACTGGCAGTTAGCTCAGAGAAACTGCGAGAAAAATTAGGAAAAGCTAAAATGCAAACCCTAAAACTCGTTAACTTGTTTCTGGCTTTTGGTAATATTATAGGAGATGTTTTCAGAGCATTTCTCCCTGGGTGAGAGTGTGGAGGAGCTATTCCCACGTCTGTTGGGGAACATGAGCTGGCAACCCCCCACCAGACCGCCCCCACAGCGCCAGGCTCGTCCCAGGGCTCCCACTGGGCAGATCCCACCCCGAGCCGCATGAACTTCCCTGGAGCTGCACAGCAAAGTGCAGGTGGCAGCAAACATTTGCCTTTTGGAACTCCATACGAAACCTGGATTTGAAAGAAAACAGGACAAAAAAGAAGCAGAGCGTGTGTCTCACTTCCCCTGCCCTGCTGGCCACCCTGCTTTGGGTGCAGCCCAGGGCAGGGTTGGCTTTCTGGGCTGCGAGTGCACATCACCAGCCCGTGTCTGGCTTTTCATCCCCAGTACCCCCAAGTCCTTCTCCGCAGGGCTTTTCTCAACCGCTTCATACCCCTGCTCATACTGATGCTGGGGGTTGCCTGGACCCAGGTGCAGAATCTTGCAGTTGGCCTTGTTGAACCTCATGAGGTTCACATGGGCTTCAGCCTGTCCAGGTCCTTCTGGTCAGCATCTCATCCCTCACCTGTGCCAACCTCACCTGTGCCAACCACACCTTCGGTTCTGCTGACCCAGCTGGTTTCACACAGGCGACCCCTGGGAGCTTCTCTTCAGACATTTCCTCAGCTGCTGGCCCTGCTCTGCAACAGGCAAGTTGTTCCAGCAGCCCCCCGCACCCCGCTCCCCAGGGCCGGCTCAGCAGCTGGGACAAACCAACCCCTGTGCTGCTGGCATCTTCCCCCCCCAGAGGTGGGGGCAGCTGGTGCCAGGCAGGGGGCCGGGGCCCAAGAGCCCCCACCAGCAGCTCTGTCACCTGGGGAGCTGCAGGAGGCAGGGGACTCACAGGTGACAATTCCAATTAACTCAGCTGTGGTGATTTCATTGCCATTTTCAATAACCTTGATTGAATACTAAGTGATAACTTACTAAGTACCTTGGGATAAATTAGTCTGGTTATCACTGATTACTTTCAGGTGGACCCTGCAGTTCAGGTCACAGCGGTCCCCGTCCTTCCTACCTGTCACCCCATACAGCCATTCACTCACCCCCCTCTCACCCAGGCTGGGGGGGAGAATTGGAAAGGAATGTAAAAGGGGCTGAGGTAAGAACAATTTCACAGGTAAAGCCAAAGCCACACGCAGGCAAAGCAAACGAAACTCATTCACCACTCCCCACGGGCAGGCAGGCGCCCCGCCATCCCCAGGGCAGCCGGGCTCTGTCACGGATAACAGGGACTCGGGAGGACAAATGCCATGATGCCAAATGTGTCCCCCCTCCCTTCTTCCCCCAGTTTATATACTCAGCAAGACATCCCATGGAATGGAACACTCCTTTGGCCAGTTCAGGTCACCTGTCCTGGCTGTGTCCCCTCCAGTCTCCCGCACCCTTCCAGCCCTCTTGCTGGCAGGGCCCAAGAAATGAGAAGTCCTTGACTTCATAGAAACATCACCCAGCAACAACCAAACCCATCAGTGTGCTAGCCAAATCCAAATCACGGCACTGCACCAGCGACCAGGAAGAAAATTAACTCCTTCCCAGGCGAAACCAGGACACCACCAAAGGCAGCAGATGCTTCGGTGCTGCCCCAACAGGGGAGCTCAAGCAGAAGGGCTACCCCAGCAGTGACTCGTGCTGCAGGAGAAACTTCAGAGGCAGCCTGACGTTCCCAGCTTTGTGTTCTTCCTGCCCCTGGGTGCGCAGGAGTAGCAATGCACGGAGCTGGAGATACTGCCGGAGCAGCCTGGCCCTGGGCAGCGGCCGCTAGCTCTGCTCCCACCAGCACCCCTGTCCCGCAGACCGGGAGCCCACCAGCACCCCTGCCCCACAGACCGGGAGCCCACCAGCACCCCTGCCCCGCAGATGGGGAGCCCACCAGCACCCCTGTCCCGCAGACCGGGAG
>JAVJGJ010000034.1:24099544-24121866 GCA_035590215.1 Microhierax caerulescens
TTATATTCCCTTTGCTCATCACAGATCATACAGCGGTTGCAGCTGTCCTGAAATCAGCATGGGCTGGGGGCAGGGGCAGTTCTGGGGAGTCAATTCATCTGTTAGAAATGTTGCTCCCTATTCACTTCTTAATTATTTGATTTTTGACTCATTACAACTTTACTTTGCAGGTCTGTGGTGACTTTGGGGTCCGTACACGAGGGGAACAAGGGAGGAATGAGCAGAGCTGGCCAAAGTCACGAGCCACTCACATTCTGGAGAAGCCCTGAGTCTCTTCAAGTTCATGGAAGAGAAAATAATTTGCATTCGAAAAACCAGGAACCCTGTGATTTTTCTCTGAAAGAACTCTCCTGCAGCCTGGCCACTTGAAGAACTGCTTGCTCTCTAGCAAGGCTTCCTCTACAAAATTGCCAGCTAATTATTCATCTCCATAAAATGAGCACCTGGGACTCTCTGCAATGTCTTAAACTAAGAACAGCTGTGACTACATTAGTGGTAGTGTAAGTGGCAGTGCTAGCAATAAAAAGGGGGGTTTGGAAAGGTGCAGTGCTCTGCCCTCAGCCTTGGAGCTGCTTGTCTAGCTGGTCATGGCTCTGCTACACCAGGCACCGTCAGGATACCACTGCGGAGCTGGACATTAGGGCTGACAAGCTGTGCTGCCTTAACGTGCTGTTGCTGGCACTGAGGAGGTGGTGACTGGAAGAAGGAAGATCACCTGGACAAAGGTGGTTTATGTACTTGTTGTCCTGCATAGGTTTCCTTTACTGTTTGGAAGCCTAAGTCTAGTTTCAATGATGTCCCAGCAGCTCAAACGATGCCGACCAAGGATGAAGCCAAAATCCAGAGAACTGCACCTAACTTCACAGAAGTAGCTTAGAGGTAAAAGCTGTTATTCCTTTCTTTAGCTCTAATCCTGCTCCCTTTGAAATGAATGGCGTTCTTATTGTCTGTGCTTTCCTAAAATTTCCTGGAATTCAGCCCAACAGAAGACAAAAAATAATAACCTGGCTGGGAACAGGATGTCTTATTTTGTATACTTGAAACAACAACACCTTTAACACTGGCCAAAAAAGATTTTATGTGGCTGGCCACCAGGGTCTACCCGATTTGCACACAAATCTTACCTCCTGAAGGTATTATGAATTTTTAATTATAGACAAGCTGAAGCAAAGTAGCTCTGGGTTACATCCAAACTTCTCCCAAGCTGGGCAGAGGGTTCTGTGCCTGGCAGACTTGTAAAGCCCTTCAGCCAACTTAACAGGATAATGCTCAAACAGCCTTGAGAGTCTTGAATGGGAATGGCTATTAGTACAAAGTTATTATTACCAGCAACAGCACCTTAAGTTGCTGAACCTCAGATGCTAGTACAGAATGTCTCTGTAATTAAATGTTGGCTCTTTCTGAGTCACATTGGAACATTTGCTGTGAGTCAACCTGAAGCAAAAAAACAAGCCCTGCAAACAAAGGATGCCTTTTTATCCCATGATCCATGGTTGTGCCTTGACATGCGTTGGGCAGTACGCTTCTGGAACAAATGAGGAGCAGCTAGAATTGCTGGAAGGTAAAGCAGTAATAATCATGGCCAAATTTTCAAGGATGTTGAAAAGCTCCCTGTGTGTATGAAACAGAAATAGAAGAAAGTACTTCTGCATAAACATTTGGTTTAGTGCTTTTTGCTATAGAAAAAACAGGCCAAGTGAAGACAAAACCAGCCCTGAACTTCTAGCTTCCACCTTGGTCAGTCTGTTAGTAATTAGCATCTTGGAAAATAACGATTTTTTTTTATCTCTGTTTTCTGGGCAGCCAACTTTTCAGAGCTGAAACACAGGGCTTGGAAGGTGTACTGACGTCTGTCTTAAACGCTTTGTCAGCAATGAAAACCCTGCCTCCCTGCCGCTGAGCCACCTCCTCGCTAGTGTACAATTGTGCCTGTAACACACGCTTGCCAGCAGCTATCTTGTACTTGCCCATGTGCTTATCTCTGCCTGACTTGATTTTTACTTAAATATTAGAGAAAATAGAGCATATATGTAGGAAGGAGATAAAGCAGCAACCTGTGGGACCGCAGGATACATCGTAAGGCTTACACCTTACCTAAGCTGTGGTTTTGCTTCTTAAGTGACCTTTGCCAAGATGCTGCCGCCCATCATGACGTGGGGAATCAGCACCTGGGTTTCACTCACCGCCACAAGAAACAGAAATCCGGGAGTTCAGCACTTTCCCTTGTCTCTGCTCTGACACAGCTGCCTAGAGCCCAGAAAAAGGATAAAACAGTTTTTCTAGAGCACATTCCTCACATTAATATGTTGCTAAATCTTATTCTGTTCCTTGACAACTAGAAACAAAACATGTATTTGTAAACCGATGGCGTGTTTTGACTAGCTGCAAAACTCAGTAAGTTCTTCTTTAAAACATGATTTTCCTTAAGTAGCAGCAATCTTCTCCTAATAAGTGTAAGGAATCAGTCATTCCCTACTTTATCAGACCTAGAAGGCTCCTCAGGAGCCGGTCAAACACCAAGCCATGATGGTAGGTGTGGAACCCAGCTTTCCAGAGCCATTCGCCGGTGTCTAATCTCTTTCTAGTTTTGTGTTGGAGGGGAATCCTTGGCTTCCTCCGCACATGGCTTTGTTTTGGGTACTTGCATCTAGTAGCTGATGACGCTTTGCCAGCAGACAATGGAGCGGGCCACCTCATGGGTGTCTCATGGAGGCACGAGCTAAATTAAAATCACTCCTTAAGAGAGGTCTACTTGGAAGTCACGCGAATAAACTGCAATTCATATTTCTAAGGCTCCACCAGCAGCCTCCTTCCCTTCCAAAACTCCTGCAGGCTTTCCCTCAATTATCTACTTTCTGCCTCTCTGAACTGTGCTCTGCAGTTTTGCCTAATTAGTTTTTGCTAATCCTGTTTTGTCACAGCCATCTGACTTCTACTGTAACACATAACTAGGGAATGCCAGGGAGGAGCTTACTCAGCAGTAACAATCGAAATTATTTCTGTATGTCCATAATGTTTTAGCATCAAAATGCCAAATGCAATGGGTAGATGACCTCCTGAAGACATTCTTTTCTATCATATAAAGCAAATAAGAATGTCTCGGAAGCGCGGTTGGGCTCTGACACTCGCAGGATCGTGCCCTGCAGCGGGGAGTTCGTTGTGTTGGGTGGCCCAGTGCAATGAACCCAGTTGACACTTGCTGTCTTTCCGTTCTACAGGGTGACATTTATTTTCCATTACCTTAGAACAAAGCATACAGGAATCTGCTGACTCTCCTCCATTCAGTTTGGTAATTTACGTATCTTTAGCCTACAGAAAGCTGGGCAACCACCTTCATCTCGCAGTCTAAGGACAGACCCCAGAAAGATGCAGGTGAACATACATAAACCTTCAGGTGGGGTTCATCCGACTTTAAAATGCCCTATTTCCATCTCCCCTGAATGGCTCAGCCAGCTGTATCTGCAGGCGTAACAGCTGGAGCAAGCTTTCGATCGTTATTTTGGGTAGAGCTTTTAGGTCCATAGCTGGTTTCCTAGGAGCAGCGCACAGCTGGTGTGTGCAAGATGTGCCTGGGGAGGCTTTAGCATTAGGCTTGATCTTCGCGTAATGGAATAGAAAAATCCACCTCCATGGTTACCTTTGTGGCAGCAAGCATTTCGTACACTTACAGTCTTACTGTCAAGCAGCGTGAAATCTCAGCTGCTGGCAGGCCCTGGAAGCGTCTGTAGCGCTTGTCACACACGCGCTTTGCAATCACAGCCCAATTACGCAGCAACGCCGCCGCCGCGCCTGGAAATGGCGCGGGCTGAGCAGGCAGGCGAGCGCCTCAACAGCATTGCTGCTTGAACTTTTAAAAGACTTTAACAGCAAGGGAAGCTCATAGCTCATTGCATAGCTCTTAAGAAAAGGAATCATTCTTGATGTGCTCTTTTGCAGAGTCACCCGTGGGCTGAAATGGCTGGGAACAAATGGCAGGTTCCCAGGCTCCTCTGAACATTTATAAATGACACTGGTTTCTGCAAGAAGTGAAAGTAATCTAAAAGCAAGCACCAGAATAAATATGTACGGCTGCCAGGTGAGCTGATGGTCTTACTGTGTTTGCAAAGCAGTGAGTAACATGTGAGAAAAATGCCTGATTATCCACGTTGTACTATGGGACAGAGAGAAAATGGGCAAGTGAACGAACCTGGGGCTTCATTAATCCAGTCTAGATTTAAAACTTTCCATTTAAGTGACAGCTAGATAACATCTGAGAGCTTAGCCATCAAGAGGCAACAAATTGTCTCCTTTTCAGGTGTGGGAGAATCTTCATCATCATCATCATCATTTGCATCATGCGATTGTTTCAGAGCTGTTAGAGGAATTAATCTGGTGGGCAGAAAGTGGTTCTGTTGTACAGAATTCACTTGATTCCTCAAGAGCTGGGCAATACTCATGGCATACAGCACCCGCCCTGGTCTCGAACACGTGCTTTGGTACCTTCCCGGGCAGCGTGAGCACACGTGCATGCCCTGTGCCGTCAGCACCATCATGCACCCCACTGCCCGCAGGCTCTCGGGGTTACCGGGAGGCGTCCGGCTACAAACAGGCACCTAATGCGTAATTGAGGCAAGTCTAATTTTCCCTGATTAACAACACACACCTCCCAAATATTTACAAGATCACAGATGTGGCATTGTCATGGCAACACGCTTTTAAAACAAACGTGCTATTTTTCCAAGACTCACAATTTAGAGAGAAAAGGTAGGAAAGCCTGACATTACAGATGACCCAAAGAGCCAGTTCAAGGTGCCTGTAGAGCATCAGGAGACCCTGGGAGAGGTGGTCAGCGAGGCAGGACCTGGTGGGTACGCAGGGGTGAACCCACAAAGCGGCCACTGTCACAAAGCGGCCACTGTCACAAAGCAGTACTGAAGCAGTGAGGTTATGGGGAGTCAGTTAAATAGAGCAGCAGAAAGCAGCCCGAGAGAAAAGCATTACGAGGGGAGCCATGCTGAGCCGTGCTCGCCTAACTGAAGAGCTGACAGACATCACAGACCAAGTGCAGCACTTGTGCGGCTCAGGAGACAGGTATCTGATGGTTACTGAATTATTGTTCACAAGACTGACTGAATATAGGCAAAATCTGAAAAAGTGTTTGGTTTGATCAGGTTTGATTTGGGCAAACTGGAATGAGAAAAATTTTAAATCCTGGTTCCATTTCACTGGACTAGTCAAAATCTGCCAAATCACGGTGTGGTTTTTGTATCAGCAATACTGATGTTCCCCTGGGTAAAAATGAAATTGCTGTCTGTAACACAGCATGAAATGCCAACATTACCTATTTAAATTCTTAGAAAATAAAGAAGCTCACAGCAATATAGTCCTGAAGCCTTGTGCAAGCTCTCAAGATGCCAGCTCGCTCCTTATAGTCCCCTAGGTTACAGCGTGCAGGCTTAACCATCACTTTCACTAGACTGGTGCCCTACGGCACTTCCACCCGTTGCGTTACCACGGCTGAGCTGCACATTCCAAGACTCCCTTCCCCACAACCCCTCCACTGCTGTTGGCAGCCTTGTAGCCAGTCTTCAGGCTTTCAACACGCTGACTTACCTTGACAGTGATTTATCAGAGCTCCTCAAAGAGGTAAAAGCTGTGGCCTTGTCTCACGTCCTGAATCAGCGGTGACAGCGGTTGGATGCTATGATGGACTATCAGCCTCTTGGGAATTTGCTGGCTAATGAAGCACTGTAATCGGTTTTATCAAACCTTTGTACAGCTTCACCCAAGGGAAATCACGTTTCTCAGCTATGGCACCAGCAGCAGATTTCCCAGAAGGTTCCTTATAAAGCAACAGTAAAACCTGGTATTTGTTACATGTACAATTTGGAATTTCACAGCGAACCCACCAGCCTGCAGGTCCCACTCATTCCAGGGACAGAACAGCACCCCTGAGCAAGCCATGCCTGAGCTGTGCCCTGGACTGTTAACAAAGGCATAAAAGACACGGCTATAATACCCACAGGTGGTTCATCACACACTGGGCTTCTCAGGCTGGCAATTAGCAACATCAAGGGACCCCAGCTGGTTCTTCCAGCCTGATTTCATCATGAAACACCTCCAAGATGATGAGCTCTAAAGGCTGCAGAGAGAAAACCCAAGAGCCATGAGCTATCCTGACACAAGGCTCGCAGCCAAACCTTTCGGCAGAGCACGGGTGGGCAGGGAGGTGGCGGCAGGGACGGGGGCTGATGAGGAAGGGGCAGCCCTTGTCCCCAGACAACAGCTTTGCCTCGAAACTCCTGGCACTGCCCCAAAGGCTGTCTTGCTTCTGTGCCAATGGCTGCAGAAAGGGACAGACTCAAGACCAAGATGATGTGGGCTCTAGCCCTAGCCTGACCAGCTGACTGCCTCTCTGACCATCAGCAAGTCAGGGATCTGTTCCTCAAGTAATTTTCTGGTATGAAAGCAGACACGTGTGTTCCTCCTGCCTTATGGTTTGTTTAGATAGCTAGCATTTTTAAATAAGATATACACTTACTCTCCAAATTTCAGATGACAGACGGATTGGGTAAATCTCCAGAAGGGCAAAAAGGTAAGAGATGGGAGGGAGAACTTGTGTCAAGACAAATTATAGATCTCTGGTTTTTTGAATAGTTTCAGCTATACCTTGTAAAAATCACATAAAACATTCCAGTAGCATCAAAACATCTTTGTAAACTGAAGGGTAATTCCCATTTTCCATTACAAACACCTTTTGAAAGAGAGGTCATAGTTTTGACATAGATCTCCCTCGAGATTTCAGAAATCAGAGCTGAAATGTCTGTTTCAGTTTTATTGAAGCAAACCCTTTCAGTCAGGAACCGACTGCATTGCCAGTTGGCTTCTTTAAAAAGAGATTACAACTTAAAAGCATGCCATGCCTTGAGAAATGGGAAAAGGTCACACCTGCTCAGCTTTACAGGGAGCTGCACACGTGAGAGCACGGCAAGAACTTTGTGGAGGACAGGGAGTGCCCAGCAGCCAGGGGGACAGTGGGGACCCTCCACTGAGGGTCAGTGCAAAAATGAGTGTTAGCCCATCAGCATCTGTGCACAGGTTCACAGACATGACGTGGAACGTCTGTGCCAAGGCCCAGATTAAATGGAACAGCAGCTCTCTCCCCAGGAAGGATGATTTCTTTTGCACTGAAAAAAGGAAGCAGAAAGGATGCTTTCTGGGGTCACATGCTGTTTGTGACCTCCTGGCCTGTATGCTCACAGAGTATTGGTGAAAGAAGGTTGAAGAGTGTTTCAGCCTGATGCACCACTAACGAGCTCCTCTAGACCAGCCAGAGCACCGCGGCGCTTTCAGTTACACGCAACGCAGCTAACGAGCCAGTGGCTTAAAGCCCGCCTTGCTGTTACACTTCAGGGTTGGGCTGTTTTTTTCTTTGACGTGTAACAAATGGAGAGTTTTCACGTGGGACTAGGTTAGGTTTTGCACAGCCCACCCACCCCTCGCTCTAAGTTGCTCAGCCCACTGCGTCCCGGCCACGGCGATGGCCGAGTTCTGTACGGTGACCGATGGGCTAACACCAAGGCTGGAGCGGCTGAAGCTAGGAGCGGGCCACACCAGTGGCCTCTCCTGCCTGCTACGTGGGACTTAGGACCTTGCAGTTATTTTGCACTACCAAGCAGAGAAGGAACCTCCTCACTGTCAGCCTGAACCTCCCTCCTGCAGCAAGCGTTCCGGACACGGACTCCAGCACGCCGGGCGGGCAGGGACACACCGTGCTCTCTTGGCAGCCTGAGCTTCGGTCTCTGTTTCTCACAAAGCAAGTCAGCCTGACCAAAAGCAGACTGTTCTTTGCTTACCTCTAAAGTGAAAGCTTTTACTTAAAGGAAATAAATATGAAAACCAAGGATCTGACAGGGAGGTCTTCAGGCAGGGTTTTCTGTAAGCTCCTTACAGTGAGATCCCAAAACTTCCCACTACATCAACATCCTTCGGCACACAAAGATAAGACGTCATTTTTTTTTTGCTACTCATTATGAAACTGAATGAAAGAACTTTTCTCTCCTGTGCCTGTCAGACATGCTGCCAGCAGCACCACACCTATTTAACTGTCCCTTACGCAACAGGATTTTTGCCCAAACTGTCTCACAATGGACTGAATTACCCCCTTAGTCTTCCTCTAGGACTCATCCAGCGTAGGTGACTGTTTCACCTCCCCTGTCGTTCCCGTGGTTTAAGAATGCAGAATTAAACCTGTCTCTCAAGAACACCAAAGGCTATAAGGTTTATAAAGAACACCTGCTGAGTATTAGATTTACTTTCCCCAAAACAGAAGCAAAATGACAAATTGATTTCCAAGACAGGCTGCCTTTGAATTTTAACACCATAAACGCTAATTTCCAGTAATAGCTGTTTCATCAGTCACATGCCCAGTCCTGCTGTTCTCACATAGCCAGAATAGTCTGTAACTAAATTCACCGACTGTTTCTGAGACTAATGCTTCGGCAAGTTTGGTACCTTGTGTATACATATTGTTTATTTCTATATTCCACAAGCTGGAAGCCAGCTTTTACTTCTACTCAGGCCCATCCCGTAAACATGATCTGGCAGATTTTGGCAGCTATTGTGCTTAAATTCCTTTCCCATAGCAGTATATATGCACATAACACCAGGCTTATAATCGTTGCTGTGCCAAAAAAATTATAAAGCACTGTAAACAGTCCATATGGTAATTGTACATTACAAAGCAAGCTGCACGTTAAGCCACTCATTTAATTCAGGACCAAAGACTGTATTACACTTGAAAAACATTCAAATCCTTTTACTGACAATTACCAGCATTAGCTGGGGTTTTTTTATGCTGTGCCTTAGGTTAATTTGACATTAACTTTTGTGTTTTGAGAAGAAAATCAAGACAGCATTTTATAGTTCCGTGGGCACATCCAAAAAGTACCCTGCTTTTGACTTGCACCTCTCTGACACCCACAGCGTGAGTGGGAGTAGAAAGGAATGTCAGCTGAACACTCACCCTGCGCTGACGTGGAGTACGGGCACAATTGTCTGCCTGCTGAAGTAATGCAGAGCTGATTGTGCCCATTACTGAGCAAGATGACAGCACTAATAAAGGGATTTTCATCTCAGCCCTGCTGCAAACATCCAGCTGCTGCCGCATAAAGGAGTAACTCAGCTTTGCAGTCACCTAAGGCAGCCTGGAAGAGCAGGGGTAACTAAGTAGGTGAGCGATCATCTAGGTCAGGGGTCCTCCAACTACAGCCCGTGAGCCAGATACGGCCCCCCGGTATTCACAGAACACCCCCACCCCCCCGCCAGGGGTTGATGGGGGAACCCAAGCAGCTGCAGATGACTGCCTGCCACTTAATCCGCGCGCCGGCCCTCTGTTTAAAAAGTCTGAGGACCCTGATCTAGGTAAACTTGTGAAAAGTTTATCACATCTAATTGGGGCCTAGAAGGGTGATACTAGAACTGCAGACAAAAAGCCCTGCCTGAAGTGAACACAATAGGAAACACTTGCTGCTTCTTACCTTTATCCCATGCAAAACCTGAGAGACTAGTTTTTCTATGAAGATAAACATCCAGCAGTGTGTACCACAGCAAGGTGGGCTTTTGGGGGGAGGTTTTCTTGTTTCCTATAGCGAATTACCTAAAAGCATGCGATAGATGTATTTTTCTCTTTCTGTCCCTACGTGGGCTGAGCCACCCTAATGGATTACCCAAGCAATACTAATATTTTTCAGTGTGTATTATATCGCAAACTATTTATCTTGAACCGCCGAGGATGGAGTTTTATCTCAGCTTCCTGGGGAGCAGCAGTGCCGAGACCCCCCTGCCACCTTGCTGCCTTCCCAGCAGGCGATTCCCTGGTAGCCGTACGTGCATGGGTGATAAGCACAAACAAGACACCGTGGGATGCTCACAGAAGGCTTGCTGCCAAAGCAAACATTTGTTCACAGGCTCCAGCTCAGTCACCAGAACTGTGAAGCATCTCTCCTCCTCCTCCTCGTACCCTCACCGGCTGGGAGAGCCAGAGCCAGCTTCTGATTAGAGGCAGTTGTGAAGTTGCTGATAAACTGTTCTCCATCACAGTTTATTGCCACAGGAAGTTTTAGCAAAATCATCTGACTTATCCAAAGCTTTCCCCTTCAGTTTTCTCAGTCCAGGATGGAACTGCTTACCAGAGGACACAGCCCTCAACACAGCAGCCACTCAGCTGAGGCCCCCAGGGCGCCCTAGCTACCAACACTGCAGAGACCCCTGGCCACTGATGCTCCACTTGGCCCAAAACAAATGACACTGGAGGAACTTTGGCAGCCTGCTGTTTACAGGGTACATGCAGATCTGGAGACCCAGCTCCAGTCCCTGTGCTGCCCGGCTTCAGAGCCAGCGCTGAACCCAAGACCACCATCGCCCAGCTTAGTGCCTTGGCTACTGGCTGGAGAACTGGAGAAAAGGTGACTTCCTTCTTTCTGCTTTCTTGAAGAAAATACACTTACAATGACTCCATTGTCTCAGTGTGGGCTGAGTACGTTCTTTAATCTATGTTTTCACAAGCCAAGGGACAACCCCCTCCAAAGGTTTCCTGCTTGGTTCTTCCTTCTGATGACATAACTTCATAATCCACCCAGGACAGGTGGGCTTGTAAGTCTCTGGTTTGCAGCAGCAGCTGAACCAGGGCTGACAATGAGCAAAGAGTACCCATGTTCAGAGCATTCAACAGCCCTCCAGCTCCTCACCAGGCTTAATGAAGCATAATGAAAGGAAATTAATGAGTTTTGTCCCTATTGCCAAAGGAAAGGACAGCTGTAAATATGCAGGGACCCAATATGAACTGAGCATGATTAAGTACGTTATAACTATTGTTCTGAATAAAATGGTGCTGTTATACCTAAATAGCCTACAGCAGAGTCCCTTGTAATTACAGCTATTTAACTGGCTCTGCTTTAATTGCCTCTGAAAGCCACTCAGAAAGGATTTCTCTACACCCCTTCCAATTTAAAACCAGGGACAGAAATATGTTAGCACTAACCTGCATCCATTTAGATAATGGGGATTCTGTGGGTAAGCTAGTAAGATCGATACTTTACAGGGAACCGCTTGGTACTTGGCATGCAGGGTGACGCGAGCGTGTGGGCACAGCTGCCACTGGAGGGTGGCTAGCACAGCCTGAGGGTGGGCTACAGAGCTCTGCGGTTAGTCAGAGGATGCACCACCCACCCCCAGAGTGTGACTCAAGGCAGCAGGCACCAGGAGCCAGACCCCAACCCAAAGGCACCCCCAGGCCAGAGGGGAGGCACTGTGTCCCACCCCCCTCCTGGCTGCAAGCTGGCTCCCTCCAGCACCAAGGTCCTCTCCCCAGTCCCATGGGGACTGTCATTAGCCACAGAAGGCTGGCTCAGTAGACATTTATTTATCAGCACAGGCTTCTCCATCTCTAACACCCACAATTCTGCGCTACCTAAAAGGCAAGGGTCCCCTTAGCACAATCCCTTATTATGGCAAGCCACATTCTCGAGCCACACTACCTCACACTCCACAGACTGCAGCTAATTTGCTCCAGGCTGCTGAATTCCACCTGAACTTTATCTTTGTCCTTCACTGTAGCCACATTTGCCTGGACAGAACTGCCATTGCACCACGCTGGGGGAAGCAGTCCCTGACATTTTCTGTCCCAAGCGTAAACTCCAGCTCACACAGGACTGCATCCTTGGCTTGGCTCACAGCAGTAACACAGCAACAGCTCAGCTCTAGAGATAGCTTCAATAAAATTTTATTTGAAAGAAAGAGCAAACCGCATCACAGAACATCAGAGCATCCTTGACCCTGTTGCAGAAGGAGCTGCACAGGTGCTGAGTGAGGTACAGCCCTTCACACCCAGATCAAACTGCAGTGCAGGGAAGTTACCAGGACACTCTGCAGCACTTGGAAAACCTCCCAGCACAAGACACAAGATGCCAGATATCAAACCACATTGCCTGGGGTGCAGAGAGCAGAGGGATGTCACAGCAAGGCTGATGGCAAAGCACAGCTGTTGTCATGGTCCTTGATGGAATTCTCGCACCATGACATGTACAGCCCCGAATTTGCGTCTGTCCTACTACTCACCAAAAAACAGCAATTCAAATCTAAAATAACATTTTCTTTTCTGTATTCCCAATTGATTCACAAAAATTAGAAGATTATCTTTCCCTCTTCAGATTAATGATTTTAAAAGCTCACGGTTTCTTGGGAGACAATTCCCAACTCAGCTCTGGCAATGGAGCAAGACTGGAATCTGGCCTAAGCTAGTCTGCTGAGAAAGACCAAGTGGAGTTTTTCCTGGAGAGAAGAAAATGGAGTAAGTGTCTCCTCTCTCTTGGGGAACAGGAGTATTTTTAGAAGGACCTTTTTACTCTTGTTACTTGTCTTCAGACAGTTCAAAGGCTGCTTGGATCCCTCCTGGATGGACTTTTCCTTTACAGGGTGCTGAGAAGGACATATGAAGAGGTCAGTGCTCCAGCCTTCCCTCTTCAGCTTCTAGAATTACAGTGTATGACTGAAATGATGCCCCAAAAATCTTTGCTGTAGACAACAATCCAGCCACTGCTCCAAGCACACAGCCCAAAGTTTGTACATGGCTTTTATAGCTCTGAATTCTTTTTAGACATGAGTTTGAATCCGTCATCCAGGATGGACCTCCGATTGCGTCTTAACTTCTTTTGTCTCTCCAGATAGATGACTACTCCCAGGAGGAAGCAGGCAACCAGCAACAGCACTATTCCTGCCACAGCTAGAGTGATGACTGTGGCCTCAATCTGCCCTGGAGCCAACTTAGCTCCAAAAAGCGTGATTTTCTGGGACTCATCCTTATCCTCAGGTAGCAACTCTGAGAAACAAACAAAAAGACAGTTCCAATGAAAACCAGAAATACCACAACTGAAATGTTCCAAGAAATAAAAAGGGAGTCATAGAAAGACCCAACGAAATGAAAGCAAGTCAAAGGAGACCCAGCCACCATGCACTAACAGACCCTCATCCCTGAGGTCACACAAATTTGAGAATGAATGGTTCTTTCCCTAAACCACTCCATCCCAGGACCTCACCATGTCTCACAGCAATTCAGCCCAATCAGGGAGGCAATCTGAGGCTGCGTGGGGAATCAGTGGCTGGGCTAGGAACAGAACGGAGACGAGGATGTGCATCTGGACCAGAGCTGCTCTGAGCTCCCCACACACAGCTGTTGTCCTAATCATCACTTTTTAGAGTGCACTTGCTCAGTCATGCCAGTGGCGAGTCATTTAAGATCCTGAGCTCTCTTATGTTTCCATGCAGAGGCAGCAGCAAGCTCTTGAGAGAAGTGGCTATTTGCACAGGTAACAACTGTTGATCAAGGCTTTTGCCTCGTGAGCATATACAGGTTGATGCCCCAGTGTGGTATAAAACCACATTATTTAATATTGTCACTGCTGCTCCAAGACATTTCCTACTCCTCTTCTTTACACTCATTTTGAGTGAGGAAAGCATCATGGGGAAGGAAATGACTGAAATATCAGAGAAAGACTGAAGGCTTGTAAGGCTGTATTTTCATCTGGGCCAAGCTGGCTCTGAAATCAGCTCAGCTGGATTTATTCACAGCAGCTGAAAAATGGAGTTGTGGAAAAAGATGAAAAGTCAGAAAATAGATCACCACCATAAACTATTCAGACTTTTACCCCAGAAAATTTTAAAGGGTTCTTCTCTATTACTCCCCTTCTCCCTGGTGCTGCTCAACCAAATGTCTTCTCACATCTGTTCTTTAAAATACCTGAAAGACCCAGGGCACGTGCTTAGGCTCTTTTCTTGGGGCAAGGACAGACCAGAAGGCAAATGTGCTTGTTTGCATGCTAACTGAGCTCCTTTAACTAGTAATGGTGAATGCTGAAATTCCTTAAGCCACAGTCACTGACAGGCCGGGAAGGGAGGACAACTAATCTAAGGCACCCCTTGTGTTTTGAAAAGGAGAAGAAAAATCTCCTCCTTTGCAACGCCCTCCTTTAAAACCCTTTGGATCTCTGCCATTTCTAAGCTTGCACTCTCCTCTGAAGATGAATATACAATCCACGCATAGCACGCCTAACAGGACGCAAGGCCACTGAACTTTTTCATCTAACATGGTCCAACAAGCCCGGCAAGTCCAGCTTCCTTACTCTTATCATCAGAGTACAGACGTTTGGAGGGCAGATAAAGAAACTAAGCCAGAACCCTCCCTGCCATCCGTCAGCAGCCAGGCCTCAGACTAACCCGCGGGCAGCCTGGCAGAGGAGAGGCTGTAAGCAGCGTTCGTGCTCCTTGCTTCTCGCACAGATCTGAATCGCTCCGCTGAGCAGAGACCTCTCTCTCTCCTCTGCCTCACACACACAGACAGTACCCAGCAGAGCAACACACGCCGTACCTGCACTGTAATGTACGACTTCAGGCTCTGGCTCTGAAAGGAAACGAAAAGGGGGTGAGAAAGTGTTGGGCTGAACAGGTAGAGTCCAGAACATGGCACGTTTGGCAAGGATCACATCCAGAGGCAGCATGGTTTTCCAGGGTTTGCAGGTTTTCTTTTCTCCTGTCAGTGCTTTCACTCTCCACATTATATCGAGAGTGCTTTTTTATTACCTGCTTCAAAAGCAGACCCACTTCTGCTGCACAATCCTTTATGGCCTTTGAAAGAAAAGCAAAGTCTCTGAGCGTGTGGTGGGCTGACGTGGCTGGCAGGGTTGATCGCTCACCCCTCAGTGGGATAGGGGAAGGAATCAGAAGGGCAAAAGCAAGGAAAAAAACTTGTGTGTTGAGCTAAAAACAATTTAATAAGTGAAGGGAAGGGGGAACAAACCCAAAACAAAACCCCCAAAAACCTCCTTAAGTGATGCAAAAGCAATCAGTTGCCACCAGCAGAGCAGTATCCAGGGAGTCCCTGAGTGACAGCTACTTTGGAAAAACTCCCGTCCCCACGCCACCCCCCCCTTTTTATTGCTGAGTATGATGTTACATGGCATGGAATATCCTTTGGTCAGTTCAGGTCAGCTGTGTCCCTCCCCTGCCTCTTGCCCACCCCAACCCACAGAGTGAGAAACATAGACCTTGAGGCTGCACAAGCACTGTTCACCCAGCTAAACACTGCTGTTATCAACTCTGTTTTGGTAACAAATCTAAAATACAGCACCATATTGGCTTCTAAGAAGAAAATTAACTCCATCACAGCCAAACCAGCATGGAGTGTCACTCAACTCTGAGCAAGTTTCCTGGTGAAACGAGAAGCCTTAGGATGTGCAGTTAGATTGCAGGTAAATATTCTTTCTAAGAAAAATTACTAGCTGATGACTGAACATTGTTTCTCAGATACAAGCTAAAATGAAACTCAAAATAATAATAATAATAACGTAGGCAAAGTAAACCCCAGAAACCAATTTATTACTAATTCCAGCTGCAGGTATTACCATATTTATTCAAAGGGAACAACTTCAATTAGTAGTAGTTACCTGTTCAATTAAATGGCTACTCACAGCATGTAAAAGAAGTGTAAGTATGATGCAAACACTCAGAATTCAGCAGCAGTAGTAGAAAGTGCTGTTAGATGTTTTATAGTAACAATCAGTGACAGCTTCTTACCTGGTCTAGGCAAGACTGTGAAGAGTATCTCCATACCAGCATGAATATGATCAGAGACATGACAGTGAAGCAGCCACGTACCAGGGTTCCCAACCACCATCTCCACCATCTCGAAGGTCCCAGGGAACAGATCCACAACATCTGCTCTGTAGCTTTTCCCATTCTGTCAAAGGGAAGGGAGCCTGTCAGCCTGCAGTGCTCTGTGCATCTTATCAGAAAGAAAATCCTGTCAGTGTCACTGGAGGCCACTTCAGCACTACTGCAGTTTTTAAAAGCTCAAAAAAAAAACCCAACAAACAACCAAAACATTTCAAAGAGCAGCTCCAGGGCTTTAGCTGGGAAAGCAAAAACACTCTCACAATCTGTAATCCTAAAAAGGGTTAATCTAGACAGCACAATACAGAGGCTCGGTGGGTCAGATTCGGATGTGTAAAGTCACATCCCTTTCCTAACTGGGTCAAGGCATTTTAAAGACATTCAAGAATTCAAGTCCAGAGTCAAGCAAGAGTGGTACCAGTGGTCAGCCTCTGCTTTACCATCGGCAGGATATTCTTACCTTGTATATGAAGGTCTCAGCATGAAAATGGACTGTGTGGACATCAACCTCCTGACCCAATCCCAGCAGGTACCAGTTCACCTGCTCTCCCTGGAACATGGTCAGCCCAGGCAAGTTCGCATAAAGCCTCCCATTGATCGCTGTGCAGAAAGTAACATACAGGGAGAGTAGAAAAGGCTGTTACTGAAATGGCAAACATGCTGAACCATCTCAGAGGAAGAACATGCAAGGCAAATTAGACGCTACAAAGCTCATATAACACCAGTGCATCAGCAGTCCCCATATGACAGTCCCCCGAAAGTTTGCCAGTCTCTCTCCAGTTCAACTACCTATCTGCTCTGTTAACAGATAGCAAAAGACTTGCATCCAAGGCCATGCTGTAGCTCAGCTCAAATAAATCTCAAAAACTACCTCTTGATGAAAACCTGCCGTCAGTCAGCACAGGTGGTTGCTTCTACAAGTCAAGATGCATAGAAACAGCCTTCTTAGCCCTACAATAGGGAAATATATATCTATATACACATAAACCTTTGAACAATTTCCTTGCTGAATAATCAAAACAGGTAAATCCTGCCAATGGGCAACCCTGTCATTCTATGTCTCATGCTGGCTGCACACATTACACACTGATCACTGATAAAATCACTACATGGCAGGACTTTATTTCACAATTAGCACAGCCAGAAGGATATGCAGAAAAGGGACTGAAACAGTGAGTGAGCTGAATGCAATGGCATATGCATGGAAGCTTTCACACTCTGGTGACAACAGAGGGAATAAAGCTGAAAGAGACATCATCTGAGGGCAGCAACACCTGTGTTTTACTCCCAGGTCTGCCATAGGCACTTCATGTAGCCAAAACCAAGCATCCAACTTCAGCACATTGGTTTTGCTAGCTATAATATTGGGTTAACTATTATAACTTCATGGACATGTACAGTTGGAGATTCTTTGTATCACCTGTACAAAACCAGTAGTAATAATAGTACACAATGCATTCTGGTCTCCACAACTGCCAAGGCACTTGTTCTGCTAAGAGTATTTAAATAGATCCAGATAATAGTATGGAGAAAAATCATCATAACTAACATGTTAATTTAGAAAAGTGTGCTCACCCTCCTATGGTAGAAATAGCTTTTTGGTAATCAGCTAAAACAATTGAGCCATGATGTATTGCAGCCACATAGTTCAGAAAATTAATTTGAGATCTAACATATTCTAACGGTCCCAAGACAAACAGAATGAAATTAGTCTGACAAGTTAATTTCACATTTTATTTTATTTCTTGCCCTGAGTTACTCAGACACATCAGAGAATAACCTCTAGTCTGTACCTTGCTATTCCTCCCAACAGGGACAGCCATAACTACTAGCCTTCATTGTAGGTCAAAGATTTGTGCTGTATACATGCTGCAACGTGGAGAACAGAAGACAGCTTTATTCTGTTTGTGCCACTGACAACAGAAAAGGATGAGAGCATTCACTAGGAGTCAGGCTCCTGGCTTTTGGGTGAATGACTACTTATAGACATCACAGGGTCAACATCAACTTTGCATAGATAGTAATGGGTCCTCTGGTACCTAAAAGGCATTACCATGCATTTTGTTGCTTTCCACAAATCTGTCATCCAGCAGGTTGATGTCCTTGTGATTTCCCTTACTGTAATGTTCCACATTCTCCTCCAAGTACCAAGACTGATTTTCATCAAAAACCAGGAAAAGCAGAGCGAACTCCCTCTTTACATCCTTCCTGATCCCATCAGGCTGCAGTGCCCCTCTCCGGCAGACCTTCAGGGGTCCAATCAGACCGCTGTACATATCCTAATCAGAATGAAGGAAAAAAAACCTTTGAGGCAAAGATCTTCTCATCCTCTCTTTTGTATGCAGCTCTTTGCCTTTCAGCAACTGTATTTTCTGTTCCCTGTATCACCCCTCTTAAAACAAATGGTGCTACTGTGCAAGTATTTTCACTGGTGAACATCAGCGACGAAAGCACAAGAACAGAGACTATAAATACTTTTATGAATGCAAACCCAAAAGTCATGAATATGAATGGATCTGTGACTGCAAAAACATCTGCAACCTGAGATAAAAAGGGAATGATCTCTGGGTTGAACGTGATTGCTTATTGCAGGATCCTCCAGGTTGTTTCCCATGAAATCAGTGCTATGACAACTGATCTTAGCAATGCTCAAATCTTCTTGCTTTATCCATGGGGCCTAATTTGGGGAATTTTGGATAATTTCTGCCTTTCTAGATTAGATCTATGGCTCTCACCAGTAGAAACCATGACTGACTGGGAGATGTTCTCAATATCCTGCAAATAACTGAAGGAAGGTTAGTGTCAATGCAACAGTGGAATTGTTTTATGAAGGCTTGTGTTAGGAAAAAGTAAGGGCAAACACCCGGACAAATCTGGAGGATTTCCTCTCCCAGGAGAGTTCCGGACTGCTACCTTTCAGCCGGACCAATCTCTGAATTGTATTCAGCTCACATTTTTTTCTGGGGGGCATTAAAAATGGCCTAATTGGGCTTTTCTGGTTCTAACTTCTATTTTACCTTTACTGGGTCCACCGTGGAGTAGTAGATCCAAGGAACACAGGCTGAATCATTTGGCCCTGGACCAGCTCTCTCAGGAACTTCCCATCGGTAGGTCACAATGTTGCCTGTGCGACAGAGAAGCACCACTAACACCACTGTGATACACACACTTGCCAGCCTGCTGAGCAGCATGCAAAGCAAGACAAAAAAAAAAAAGAAGATCCTGTCTCCAAAGTGCAATTTCAATTCTGCTTGTGTCAGACTTTGCATCTTCTTTCTCCAAACACTTGAAGAGCAGGATGGAAGCTCCCCTTCCACAAGCAAAGCAGAAGGGTCACAGGATGCACACACTATCTGGTATCAGCACAACTCTTATCTGCCACCTCCTGAAGGTGGACCTGACCAAGGAAATTCCACCTCTCTTCACTACAGACGGAGCTTGATGATCTTTCCTCTCTTTGAAGTATATCTATGATGCTCATTCAATTTGTTTTTAAAATTAATATTTTGCACATTAGCAATACATGTCAGAAAGACAGGGCCCAACTGAAAACCTGTTTGTTGCTTAGACAGCCTGTGCAAGTTGAAGGGGACCAAAAATTATAGAAATTGGCATCTGGACTGTGAAACAGATCTGTGATTTCAGTCAGCGTCCCAGCATTTCTCCTATTCCATACTATTTTCATACTATTGTGCACAACACAAAAAAAGCATAGGTCCCAAAGAAGAGGGGCAGGCTTCCTTCACCATGGGCAGTCAGCCCAGAGCTCCCAAGGACTGACTGAGATGTGAACTGCCACCACCTCTCTTCTTCCTACAGACAGGCTACACTCAGCAAGAGAGAAAAAAGCTGCACACAGAAAAGTTTGTGCTACACTTATCCTAGAAGTCAGAGCTGAGTATGAACTTACAGGGCTGCCAATTCCCACACAAATGATACCACTAAAACCATGGTGAACCTGAAAGACCAGTTATTGTTAAGTTCCAGATCTCTACCATAAGAAAACAAGTACATTAAGCCTACTTAAGGAAACAGTCTAGCTACAGGGTAAAATTAGCTTCGTAAGCCCATACAGGCAAACAGCTGGAGACCAGTGACTTACCAGGGTTTGCTACTTGTAGCTGTCCTGTGTCTCTTTCCAGCACCCCATGTGCATGAACAGAGTAGGGCCGAGTGGCATTGTTCTTAAACACAATGTTGAGAATATCTCCCACTTCTGCCCACAGAAAAGGACCTTGAGATAGGAAGAATGTACTCTGAGACCAGCAAAAACCATCAACGTATCTCCTGAGGATATTCCCACTTCTCTCTCAACATCCTCTCACCAGAAGGTATTCCCTTATAATATTTATGAAGTTCCCTTCCCTCTTCTGGACCTTATCTCTACCCCACAAAAAAAAAAAAAAAAAAAAGAACTGGAGGACAGTCCCAACTCAAGCAAGTGTTAGAAAAACAGACAGTTTCACAATGAGGTAAATGAAGGTTGTTACGCATTTTTAACTGTGCTCAGTATATCTAAGGCTTCATTTCTGAATACCACCACCAGAACTTGACCATCCCTTGCTGCTGGTTTCAAAAAACATGGTAATATTCAATCTGGTCTGACAGCATCACAAGTCAGAGCTGCAGCCTATTCTGAACAGCATATACTGCCTCAGCCTTGCTGCTCCGCACCATAGTCCCGGGTTCGTAACAGAGCTGTGTCTCCACAGACTTCCATCAGTCATCATAATGGGCTCCCCCACTTCCCAAGGCCTGTCTCCTTTTGCCCCAAAAGCATTTCTCTCACAGATTTCTCTACAGATTTTCACCTACATCTCTCAGACTGCCCTCTAGAAATCAGCAGTTCTACAGTCAGAGAAATGCAGACATGAAAAATGCTTTATCTGAGACATAAAAGAAAACTTTTTTGCAAAAAGTGCAAAGGCAGGCATGAGAATCCAGCCTTTACTACAAGCTGTGTTCAGGGCCCTCTTTACTGCTGCCTCCAGTGCTGGCAGATGTGGATAGGAGACAGTCCAAGTTTCTCCTCGCTTGCATACACACCAAGTACCTAGTATCTAGGAGGCCTTCAGATTACAGCCCTTAGCCACTGAAGCTCTACAGTCCAAGTCCCATGGCTGTGTGAGTGGAAGATGTACCCTCTGCACATATCCTTACCTAGTATCCCTAGGTGTTCATCACCATTTGTCCTGTCCTTGGGGGTCTGGAAAGTCCCATCGGTGTACTCCCTGTAAACTGCTTTCTTGTACCTGGAGCCAAGCAGTCCGTTCTCATTGCTCAAAAATACATCGGCATAGCTGAGAAATGCAGAATAGGTGCTGAGATACCCAAAAGCTCATGGGGAATAAACAGCTAACTTGTGGCAGGGGTTCGCTAGTTGAACGGGTTTCCCAGAGACCTGCCCTGGCTGCACAGGTGGGCACAGTGGTGCTGCAGCTCCGTCAGCAGCACCTCCAGCAGGATCGTGTGCACCAGGTCACAAGATGGCCAAGATACCCAATAGGTTTCACCAAGGTCTACTGAGAAACTCTGCCAACGGCTTCCCCAGAAGATGGGCACTACCTCTCTGCAGAATGGTTGTGCCGTTCCCTCTCCCAGCTTCGGTCAGGCACGTAGTCCCACACCACCTCCTCTGCCACAATGTAGTATGTCCGCACCCTACTGTACTGAGGGGCAGGTACAGGATCCCTTTTTCCACACTTGGAAACGGAATAGCGTTCCCTCATCCCAGCCTGGTAGTGATTGCTTGTCTGGCAGTAGATCTCAAAAATCCCTGAGGGAGGCAGCACAAACAAGGAAATCAGTTACTGTTACAGGGCCTAGGAAACAGCTGCTTGCCATGCAGAGCTTGTGACTTGGCAGGCTTCAGTATGTGGGTTTCTGTATCTTTGTGTTTGCTTAGGGAGCCTGGTTGCCACAGGCCAAGATTAAAAGGGGTTGTTAGACAAACGAAGCAGGAATGGCACAAAAAAAGCCCTACACAAAAAACATCTCTGTAGGCTTTCTTCTGCAATAACCAGCTTGAAGCCAATAAAATGACAGAACTGTGCTACCACTGCTGAGATGCTGGTTAAGTAAAAGATCTAGCCTGCAAATGCTGAAGGGGAGGAGACAACCAGCAGCTGAGTCAGTCCATCACATTGTGTGATGAAGACACAGTATTGTGTGCCTGTCCTGCAAACTGGGAAGACTGGGGCCTGTCAAACATGAATCTCTGCGAGCCATGGACAGGGGAATTAAGCTCTGGCAACTGCCTGCTACTTCATTCTAAAATACATATTTGCATGTGTCTATGGGTCACAGTCAGCAATGTCGATCAGGGCTGTTACTACAAATATTTAATAGAAAGTGTCAGCCCAGAGAATCAGTCTGGGACAGCATCCTGTATCTCCTGTTCTTCTCCAGAATCAGATGCAAATACAGGAGCTGTGACCTTGTAAATGGGACCAAACAGGATCTAAAGCGCAGCTCACCCAGTAAGAGTTTACACTGTGCTAAAGAATCAGCCACGGGAGCAAATACTACAGTGGGAGACTTTTCCTGCTGCTAAGTTAGACATGCAGGCACTTACCATTGTTATCAGGTTGCATGAATGCAGTAGCAAATGTGTGAGGGAA
>JAVJGJ010000034.1:24126437-24137552 GCA_035590215.1 Microhierax caerulescens
TGTAGCAGGGGGCCCAGAACTGAACCCCACATTTGCAGGGCAGCCCCCCCAGTGCCAGGCACAGGGGGGTGGTCACTGCCCTGGTCCTGCTGGCCACCTATTTTGGATACCAGCCAGGATGCCGCCAGCCTTCTTGGCCACCTGGGCACACTCTTGATGTGCCTCCACGTGCTCAGGTTCCCCAGTGGAGAGCCCCTGAAAGCCACAAGTAACCATGGTGTCCCCCAGCCCTGCTCTGCACCCCAGCAACTGCTGCCTCGGGGCTTAACATCTCCTTTGCCTGGCACCCCAATTCCTCAGGGGAACCCCAAGCCGAGCCCTTTGTTAATGTACCACACACACCTTCCGATGCAGGAGAGGGATCATCTCTCTGGCCTGGAGCTGTGTCCCTCTCCCCTCCAGCAACTAAGACTTAGGGCTGGACTGCTCCTTGTAGTTCAGAGGGACCCCATTAGCCCACTGGTCTACCACAGGGCAATCCCACTGCAACTGTTGCACCAATGAGGCTCCCTCTTCCTCTTCTCCATCTCTCTCATCCTGGATGGCCCAAACTCCATCCCCACTGTTCATTAAACACCTTGGGCAACTGATGTAGGCCATAAAACCAACAGACTGAGAACAAAAGGCAAGTAACGTGCTGGGTGGTTGGTGGCCTGGATGGGCTACCCACAGTGGCTGGTAAGCACACAGGACTTTGGGCAGCACCGCAGCCAGCTGCTGTGAGGGAGAGCACAGGGCAGGCTGCAGGAGTGATGGACAGTCAGACACCCACAACTGGTGTGTCTAACAGCCTCATGAAGAAAAACAACAATGCTAACAGCTGACTACCCAGCCTTCCCCACAGTACAGCTTTGTGTAGTTTAGGGCAAGAACAGGCAGCATAAGCCACCGGTGCACGCCTGTGCAGGATGGGCTGTCCACACCATGCCACGTCACATTCAGCAGCTCCCTGTTCTGGAGCCTCATATCTCTTCTAGACATCCCAACCACTTCACCAAATCTGCTTTAATCAGCCAGTTCAAATGAATTCATGGAACTCCTCCAACAGATGTCACTTGTTTATCTGACCAGGGATTTTCATCAATTAAATCCTTCAGTGGTTTGTTTGTCAGTAGAAAATACCTATAATTTCTTTCTGCAAAGTCATATCTAAGTTTTCTCTCAGTCACTTGTTTTTCTATAAGAATATGGCTATTCCTGGCAATGCTAACCCTTCCTCCCCTCCTCCCCCCACCCCGGCTCCCAAGGTCCAGCAAGATGCTGTCAGCTCCTTATCGTGCTGCATCTCTCCTATGCAAACTCCACCACTTAACTTTTATTTAGCTTCTTATACTTCTTTTTCGCTTTTCTCTGCTACTCTCTCCCCCATCCCCCACTCTGTATTTTACTCCACATGCTCTCTCCCTTCTGTGGCCTCTGCTGGAATGGCTGTTGCTAATTTCTAGTGTTATTAAATTATTAGTCACTGCTGATGCAGGAAATTGGACCACACCTATAAGCTTCTACCACACACATCACAGCCTTCACACACAATTTATTTGCCTCTGCAGACTCCCTCTTTTCTTCTTTTATTCTCCTTCACCACCTTCCCCGTTAGCTATAATAAAGCAAGCACCTGCTTGGGAGAGGAAGCTTTCTGTGAGAAAGTGGGGTTTGTTGCATGCCTTGAAGATGTTCAGTCAAAAAGACATAACCAGGGGCTACTGCTGGCCATTTAGCTCTAGTTACAAATAATACACTACATCCCTCAGCCCTTGCTGCCGACTTCTGAAGACTGTCCTGGAAGAACAGTGATTCTATGCTACCATTCCACATCCTCAGTCTGCCCCCTCACCCTTGGGTGTAACTGCTGCAAAACAGCTCCCGTGCCGCTCACTGCATCACAGAACGACAGGACAGTTACAGCTGTCTGGCACTCCTGACATCAGCACTGTTCTCACTGACACTGAAAGAGGATTTGTGTTGCTGGATGATTCCTACCAAGTATCCCAAGGTGCTTCTCCTCTTCCGATTGCTGCTTTTCCTCACGGAAGCTCTCGTCAGTATACTCCACGTACTTTGCCTTCCAGTAGACTCCCCCAATTCGGTAAGTGCTACGCTTGAAAAACTGCTCAGCAAAGCTAAATGCAAAAAGCAAACATCGGGTCATTCTATGATCAGTCCTGTTCTTCTCTTGCTCCCTTCCCCACACCCCTCCCCTTCAGCAGTGCCAGCAACATCTCCAAATCAAGGCACTTTTCAGACAAGGACAGCATCTCTGGTTTGAAAAACACACAGCTTGTCTCTGTGAAGCTTTTTCATCCCACAGGCTCATCGACCTATGTGTTCAGGGAGCACTTCTGACACGCAGCCCTCTCCCAGCTGAAACAGCCAGGTTTGATGGCACTGGTCTGAACAGCATTTCTATAGAAATGTGCAAAAGTGGGTACTGAACAACACTGCAGTGCAGTAAAACGAAAGGCAGTGCTTAAACACAGTTCAGAGGCCAGGGGACAACTGCAATCATAACTGAAAGAAAAGCCCACACAACAGCTGGAAAGAGAGATTTATTTCCTCTGCTACCACCCTCTCCAAACACACAGACAAATGTAATACGCCTTTCAGGAAAGGAAGCTTAGTTTCAAGGCCAGCTCACTGGTCTAAGGAGCTTTCAGTTCTAAGGTCTGGAAGAGAGCTGCTGCATGACTTTCAGTAAATCATTAACCTCTCTGCATTTCTACTCCATCTGAAAGAGGCATATCCTCTCCCAACAGCTTCCCATGGAAAGGAATGGAGGGGGAGGAATGCCTTTGTTTCAGTTACTCAAAATCTGAATGGGGAAACCACTCACCAAATACTATCACAACCATCTGACACGTGGGATGGAAGGTTGTCACCCAGGTCACTACATCTGATTTCCTAGAAATTTCTTGCTGCAGCAAAGCTACACTGAAGCATTATCTGCAGGCTAGCTCTGCCACCATGTGTCTGCTGCAAGACGTGCTTTCTTAATGGTTCATCAATCATAGGGATCTGTTCCTAGCTCAGGCACAGCAAGCAGAAACGAAACCTTGTGACAAGTGTGGCTGCTCACATTCTACATAAGCTGGGACTCCTGGCATCTGCGGCCGAGGCTACAAAACACAGCATGCTTCCACATGAAGTCCCTCGAGGTACCTAGTACTGCTCTTGGTAGAGCCCAGCTACAACAGCCCATGCTTCCAGGAACAATCCACCTTCCCAGGGAATGTACTCCACGTGAACTGCAGGCATGTATTTTGGCAAGAAAGAAATTCCACATTTTCCATAGCAGCCCCCCACCACAGAACAGAGACCCCCAAACACTGCCCTAGCCCATCAACTGCTGGTTTACCTGCCTGCCTCATTCAGCAGTTTCCCACTGCTTTGGTCAAGCCCCGAAGGTCCGTAGTCCCACTGCACTTCCTTTGCAGCTATGTAGTATTTCCGAACTCTCCCTTCCAGGGTGGATGCTGGAGCTTGTCGAGAACAGGGCTGGACTTCATAGAGTGCCCCCATCCCAGCTGTCCAAGACATGGCAAAAGACACATGCTTAACACCTCGCAGCCAGTCTGGCTAGGCAACGAACACAGTCCCACCTTCCTACCACAGACAGGCCGTTTCTCCTCTGCTGTCTCAAAAGGCACACAGCTGGGAGAAGACAATTGGGTGGTTTCCACAGCAAGGAGTTTTTTGCATTAGTGAGCAAAGCTTCTTACCTTGCACACTGGATGCTATGCAAGTATGAACAGAAAGCAAACAGAGCCTTCTGCTACTCTCAAATGTACCACACAAGTGCCTCTCCGAGGGACTAGAGCTCTTCAGGCATCGCTTCATCCTAGCTTTCAGCTCTACCAAACTTACTGTCTTCACCACCTATCAACGTGGAACATCACACAATGGTGCAAGTCATCCCCAGTAAGCCTGGCCTGCACATTAATAATCAGTCCACCCCAATTTATACAAGACAAGGAATCCCTCCATTCACCTAGCAATGTTTTTTTTTTAGTGGGAATGCTGCCCAAGGCACTGTCCCTAACACACAGTACATCACAGGACCACACTGGGGAAAAAGAGGCTGCAGAGTGCAGGACATACTCCAGCCTCTGCCTTACCTTGGATGTGATCATTGATCTGACAGCTCAGTAGCCATCTCCCGGGGTTACTGGGGATCATGTCTGCTGTAACAAAAGTGGCTGGGAAGAGGCTGGCCACATCTGTCCTATGGCCTCGAATATTGAGTGTTTCTCCATGGAAGTAGGCTGTATGAACATCAATTTCATTGCCCATCCCAAAGAGATGCCATGAAACGTAATCCCCAGCACACATCGTCACCTCAGGGAGGTTCCCAAACACATAGCCATTAATAGCTGCAAAATCAAGCAAGCCAAAATCAGAGATTAGAAAAGGGCCTTTCAGAGTACAGATACATTTGGAGGATAGACCTAACCAGAAATCATCCTCCTCTTGTTCTGGAGAGCCCAGCTCCACAATTCACTCCCATAATTAAGTCTATTCAAAATCTCCAAACAACTAACCAAGTCTCACTCAAGCCAAAGGTTTATTGTGGTTTACACTTCTTTCTGGAGTTGTTGCACTGTCCCTGTGACACTGTTTAGCACATGATCTCAGAGTTTGCTGTTTCCCATTTACCCACACAACAGCAGAATGCACATTTCAAGATACCAGACCACAGGCACCCCTGGAGTGTCTGGGCAGAGTCAGTAGCTTCACAAAGGTGACACTGACCATGCATTTTGTTGCTCTCTTGGAATTCCTCATCTTCTTTGTCTACAGAGCCTGGATCTGTGCAGAATGATGCTATGTTCTCATCCAGGTACCAGCTTAGGTTCTCATCCACCACACTGAACATCAGAAAGAAATCAATGTCCACATCCTGGCGCCTCTGAGAACTGCCAGTCAGTATTCCTAGGGTGAAAGAAAAGACAAATGAATACTCACCTATGCAGAAAATCAGACATCAGTCAAGGGCTCAACACACCAATAGAAGAGTCACTCTTATCACACAAGTTAGAGACAGATGCTTTCCCCACCATCCTTATAGCACAGCTCACTGCAGAGTTCTAGCAAACTCACTTCTTTAACATATCTCTGCTAATACGTTTCTCACTCCCAAGCAGTTCTGCCGCTGCATGGATGAACTGCAACACCTTCAGTGTTCTTACTCCTGCTGAAATCAAACAGTTCCCCCCCCCTTTTTTTTTTAATACACAAACTAGGTCTTGGACAAATTTCCTGCTTTTAATACGGATTCAGACAGCTCTCAGCTCAAGATGCCTACAATCACACCTGCCAAGCCACTAAGGGATAAAGACAACATAACAACCAGAACACAGGTACTGAGGGCTGCATTTTCCCCTGAAGCTGGGAACTGCCCACCAGAGTATCTTATCCTATCCTTGTTCCAAGTCACCTCAAAATCTTCACAGTATGAAACTGCAGCCCTCCGCTGCTTTATATTTGGAGGTTTTACCTTTTTTGCATGTAAGTAATGGCCCAATTAATCCAGATGCAATGTCCTTTGGTGCATCAATGTGAGAGTGGTAGATCCAAGTCAAGCAGTTTGGGTCATCAGCAGTTGGGCTGTGATCTTTAGGGACAGTCCAAGTATAAGCGTAACTCCCTCCTGGGAAAACAGCATCATCCTTCTTCTGATCCTGGGGGGACATATCGGGATACAGGGATCCTAGAACAATTGAGCAATCACAACATCCATTCAACAAGAGCAGAGATGCCCACACCCGTAACCCTATACTGAGCTGCCCTCACTCAGAGCACTGCACATATACACTTGGGTAGCAAATTTCAAAGTGAGATTCACCATCCCAAGGCTGAAATAGTATTTAATCATCATTCCCTCAAAGAGAAACTGAGGCACAGAGCCATTGTAAGGCAACTTACCCAGTAAATAGTTCACCACAAAGTCAGAAAGATGATTCCCATTCTGCCTATTGCTACTTTGCCTTCAGCTCTGCAGTGTGCCACAGTCAGCTCTCTACAACCGTCAGCTCTCTTGGGTTGCTTCAAACAGCTTCTTTGGTCTCATACTTCACCGTTCTTGTGAACTCCCTGAAGCTCATCACACTCATGACTTCTACTACAGCACTTCAAATAATGAATATAGCTCCCTTCCTCTTGCACATCTCTCTCCCACTAGCAAGCTTTGGAGGTTCTTCTAAAATCAAGAAATCTGGGCTGTGTACCATATTTCCCAGGTCAGAAGACTACTCCCAGAGCTGTGAACCTGCCAACCCAACATCAGCTGACTTCACTAAACACCTAAGTGCAGTTGCTGGAAAGCTTTGGGCTAACCAAGTCTGTGGCTTTACAGCGCATATACTCCTAAGCTCCCATTAAGAAAAATCTGTCTCCTTTATGGCAGTGGCTCATTTACCTTCAGAGTCCTTTTCATAGAAAACACCATGAGGATGGATTGTATATGGTCGACTAGCAAAATTTTTTAGGTGTACTTTAATGGTATCCCCCACTTCTGCTCGGATGATGGGCCCAAGGAACCCCAGCCAGCCAGGTTTGGGAATCTCAGTGGCGTACGTGGAGTCTGTGTATTGCTTATAGACAGATTTCTTGTACGTGCTTCCCACCCTGTCTTTCCCAGGATGGAGGAATGTTGAGGCCCTGCTGTTAAATTCAGAAAAGGGAGAGGCACCGTGAGTCATACATCATATAAAACAGCTGGTCAATAACACAGTAGAGTGACAACACCACACAGCTTTTCCAGGTAAGCCCAAAGGCTTTGGCAGTACAGAGGACTGTCTGTGCTCTACCCTAGCATGCTCTAAGTTATGAACTTTCTCCTCCCACACCTCTGACTGCTGTGACACAAGGAGCACAGCACTCTTGAGAAATGGGCAGTACCAGCCATTAAGACCTGTCTGCCTTCCAAGCATGTGAAACAACAGGGAGACATCAGCATGTTACCACCTTGGGTAACGCCTGGGACCGCAGCCCCAAGTATGGCCAGACGCCTGCTGCCACACACAGCCCCATCCCCAGTTCTCCACAAATGAACAAAGTGCACCCCTGAACTGTGCCACGCCATGCAAACAAGGAACGGGAAGGATGGTGCCTCCCTGACATTCACATGCGGGTGACACAGGGAAGAAAAAGCCCTTTCAAAGCCCTTCTCATGCCAGCTTCAGTCTTCACTAGGCTTTTAGAAACGTACTTCAATACCTTCATGGCATTCGCAACTAAATCACAAGAGGCATGGGGGGTGGGGTGTGTGTCTCCTGAGCTCTCTGGCCAGAACTCAGTCTAAAAGATGATTTTTTTACTTAACAGATTCTGAATTACTTGTAAAATAACAGACAAGGCAGGCAGGCACGTACGCAGCACATAACCAGCTTCCAGAGTTAAAACCTCACAGAGGTACTAAAGTTCAACTCATGAGTGTATTTGCCCTTTATGACTAATTCTTAACAGATAAAGAGATGAATCATGGTCCAGGTATGAGTGGGACCAGCCTAAATGAGAGCTGAGGTTACTCCCCCTCCTTGCCCTTTACTATCAATCACCGTGCAGTAATACAAGTAGCCCTGAAACTGGCAAACTAAGCGTATACCTCCAGAAGATGAACAGTGAAGACCAAAATATTAAGCACTGCCCTTGCCATTCAAAATTATGAAGGGCTGGGCTCTAGCTATACAATCTAGAGCTCAGCCCTTTGCAAAGTCATCCCTGCAGCCACTATTAGGCAAGAATGCACGGATAATTCATACTTCATTTTACAAATGTGCTTCTTTTTCCATCCCACATAGTCCATTTCTTCCCCCCAAAAAAAACTTCAAGCATTTTTACTATCTCTATCATTCATATCACCATCACATCTTTTTTCTTATTGCTAGCAATTTGGTTTCTGCAATCATTGTACAAATAAGTCTCATTAGCTAATTGTTTGCTGTGACAGAACAGCTTTTAAATTGCTTTTAAGTTTAATAGCCTTGAATTTCATTTCCTTCTCTTCATGTATTATGAGAGAAAGCAAAGAAAACCCAACTGCATTTGTTATCACTGCAGGAGTCAGTGATAATATCTTCACTAATCTCAAATTCTGGGGGGTTTCCTTTTCTGTGAACTAATTTAAGTCTATTCAGCAGCTCCAGAGAACTAACTTTTCCACACTAACCTTGACAGACTGATATTTTTCTGTGAACCCTTCCTACTCCTGCTGTGCTGTTTCTGAAAGGTGTGTATAAATCCAAGTACTATTTGTAACAAAGAGGTAAATGACTAAAAGCAGGTCAAGAAATACAGACTATTTGCCAGAGAGAAAATTTGGAGGGGCAACAAGCAGGGGTGGCAGGGAGAAGCACAAATGCCTTTAAAAGGCTCTGGAAAGCCATATAAAACCAACCAAACAACACCCACCAAAGAAAAAGGTTTGGCATTTTGAAACCTAAAACCAAAACCTGTTTTTGTAGTGACTCAAAGTAATTATTGCAGTTTCCAGATTTAATTTTGAAAAAGAAAAAAAAGAAAACAAACATTTTTCAAACCACCCCTAAAATTTCCAGCAGAAAATGCCATTAAGTTTAAGGCTTGAAATTCCATCTAAACAAAAACAAGCCAGCTCTGTAAAGCCATTTACATCAATGCAAAAAGTCATCGTGCCTCAGGATACACCAGCTAATCACAAGCTGGAACTAAGAAAAATGTAACCTCAGGGCAGTGAATTGCACAATCTGTTCTATTACAGAGCGTTGGTACTTCTCTCTCAAGTACAGGCACTGGATGCTCCATTAAACTGACCATTTATTTCCCCACTGATTCAGTTTCTATGTTCCTATGATAAAACAAGTTAAATATTAAGCTCATAAAGATCAGGCATCTATCAGATCATGTCTCTCACTTGCTTAGATGCCCCAGAATACTTGCATGAAATTACTCACAAAATTCCCATTTTAAGCCAGTACCAGACTAAACTCTCATAGAACTAAACATACAGGTTATGTGCAATGCTCTGGTTAGCAAGTACGTTCTTTCCTGTTGGAGCATAGTTCCAGTCCACCTCGTGGATCCCCAGGTAATAGATTCGGGTGACACCTCCAGCAAGCAAGGGTGGCAGCACGTGGATGTAAAGCAGCAACAACCAAAACAATTCCATCGTAGCCTGAAGTGAAGGCGCTTTTGGAGGTTACACCTACTTGGGAGAACAGAAAAACAAAGGTAATGAAACACAAGTAGAATATGACCACATGGTTTGAAGGTACTGGACATTCTGAGAGGGTCTGAAGAAATTAGGTAGAATCCTATTTGGATCATTATTCAAATATCCAAGAAAGAAATCACTCCCATAACAAAATTAATGCACAAGGTGGGTGAAGATAATGCCTTGCTAATCAGCCCCCAATACAAAACATCCTTCTCTCGTAACAGTTTGATTAACCTTTGGTTTTTCTGTAGTTGTCTTCCAAATGCTTTGTCCCATAGCACTGAGAAGATACTGCTAATTCAGTAAGCTTTCACACTGTGGGAGACAAGGTCAGCAGATTCACAGCAAGCACTACGTTAGCAGAAAAGGCACCTGTACTAAGCACCAAAAGGCACTTGGACTAAGTACCTTCCAAATCTTTCTTTCTGATTCCCAAACATGCTGTACTATCTTCAGAAGCTATAGTAATCAAGTATTACTTATTCCAGTCATTAAATCGAGAAGTTGAGAGGCAGCAACTCTCAACTTAGAAAAACATTCCTTCCCTCCTTTCTCAAAAAGGGGCTGTAGGGATCTCTAAATCCAAGCTGGTTTTGATCCAGCAGCACAGTATAGCCCTACTCCAGCAGCAAGCCCTTCAGAAGGACCTGGCTGCACACCTGAAGCAGCTTGGGCACAGAAAAGCCCCCTCCCACAGCCCTACAGAGCAGTGATGATGGCAGTGCTTGCTCTATCCCGCTGCTACGCACTGTCCACTAACCTCACCGACCTCATTCCCTGCTACCGCCACTCCAGGAACCAGTGCTGTTCAGGGCGGTGAAATACCTGCACCGACCCACTCGTTCTGTGCCAATAAAGAGGTCGCAAAGCATGGAGTTTGGAGAGCTGTGCTCATCACCTTTCACACACACACACCATACCAGCAAACTGACAGCGGTGACAGCAATGATGAAAGACAGAGCCGGTGGCGCCAGCCCTCAGCCTGAAACCTCCCATCCTGCCAGCACACACCCTGCTGGGAAGGGCACAGGGATGCTTTCAACTCAGCTGAAGAAGCAGCCTTCTTGTCAACACAGGTCAAAGTACATAGGAGCGGTTTTCCAGGGAAAGTGTGCCCAGCACAGCCATCCTCAGGGACTGGTCACCACTGAGCCCTGGGAGTCAGTGCAGGCTAATCTTTACGTTCTCTTACGTTGACAGGTTTTGTAAGCAACACCAAATCCTAGGAAGGGACAAAGCTTAGACTTTATACCAAGGGCGAACAGCAAATCTTAAAGTTGATTGTGAAAACTGCCTACCAAGACAAATCCCCGCTGTGCCAGCCCACTGTTGCTATGTGGCAGAGTCCCTCTGCTTACCACATCAAAGCTCTCTGCATTGTAGCATCAGAATGATTATCAGATAAATCAGACAAAACCAGAAGTTATGGCAATCTAAATGCCTTGTGAACACACTCTGGTGTTGATAAAAATCAAGGACGAAGTCTCTGGGACAGCCTTATAGAGCCTTTACGAAAGTTCCTGTCCGGACCTCAGGCTAGAGTTGGATCACAACATTACATGTATCTCTGAAGCAATTTTAGGGAACAGCAAACCAACATCACTCAAGGAAGGTTCAACGGGCTAGACTGATCCCACTTGCACATTCTCTTCACAGACTAACGCCATTTAGTTATGCTACTAGTGCAAGGTGAAGGAAATCAGGCTTAAGTTATTTTCCAAAAAGTCAGGTTTTCTTTGAAATACCACAGAATGGTCAGGGTTGGAAGGGACATCATCAAGAAATATATGGCTTGATTAAGGAAAAAAACCCAAACCCCAAACTCTGTACTACATTCACCCCTGAACCTCAGTACTCTATAGCAGAATCCTCACTCCCAAGACTCGCCTTCGCCGGTTCACCGCCAGCACAGGAATTGCAAACGA
>JAVJGJ010000034.1:24145684-24163037 GCA_035590215.1 Microhierax caerulescens
TGTCAGATTGGCTAACATGAAGAGGTAGACTCTGAGGCACTTAGACGTTGAGTGATGCTTGTATCTAATGGAACTTGACTGTAAATGTGGGGTTCATTTGAACTGGACATTTTTTTTTTCCTAAGAATCACCATTCCACCCCACAAAACTTTCGAATCTTGTTTGTGTTCATAATTCAGTTACAGACCAGAGATTAAGACTGGGAGTTTGTTGACTATCTTGAGATTTCATTTTGGTTGTCGTCACCTGTAGTAGATTTTTAGGGCTATCAAAGCATTTCCTTTTCTAAACACAAAACAGAGTTAGATGCAGTGAGGGAGAATTAAGTCTTTGGTTTTCTTCCTATTTGGAAGTGGATTTTGCACATCCTCATCTCTGTTCCCTCAGATCCTTTTTGAACTGGCACTGGTAATTCATTCAGATCATTGGTATGCAAGCAAGTATTAACCAAAGTTCAGGAGATACTATCACACCATACCCTCTGTTTCTTTAAAAAAACAAACAAACAAACAATGAAAAAAAATACCCAAACTGCTCAAACGCAAAGTTTGAAACTGTTCTGAGGTGGTCTGTTACATGCAGCCTTTTCCAAACACCAGGTCTTTATTCTAAGGCTTTGAGTCTTTGAAGGAGTACCTCAGATGAAGATTGTTGGTGGAGCAGTGGAGGATGAGAATGTCCTTATTAGTGACCGTTTGGTCCTGCCTGATGGAAAATGGAATTAATTTAACTCAGAGTTTATACTAGTGGATCAGATTAACTGATTGTTAGTTATCCATGGAAGGAATGTTGCCATTGGTCCTGCAAGGTGCTGTGAAAGTTTGAAAGGTGTAAAACTAAAGCATATAAAGTAAACTCTGTTCATCCTCTGTCTTCTGATTTATTCTGCATTGCAGAGAAAATAAGGCCCTGTGGAAAGAAGTGGCAGTTCTAAGGCAGAAGCACAGTCAACAACAGAAGCTGCTGTCTAAGGTACCATTGCAGCATCTTCAGTGCTACCATCCTTATTCCTGCCTCTGTGATACCTGATGGCATTCTTTGCTTATGTAGAATGACAAATGACACAGAGCTGAACAGGCTATATTAATACAGCATAAAGAAAATGTTCACAGTTCCCGAGTGTCCTAGAAGTGGCACAGCAAAGAACCATGAGCAAAGTACTAAGGAAAAGTCATAGTAAAAAGGATTTCAATGGGTTTGAAATCTCAGTGAATCTTATCTGGAGAGAAATCGGTAAATCAAGCTGACCTGGGGTAAATGTGGGGCTGGAGGGCACAGCCTAGCAACTGGAGCCTAAAACAGGAGATGGCAGGGACATGGAATGGAGTCTGTGAAAGACCTTGGACCCTGACGGACTTAGACCGCTCAAGAAGTCAACTTGGAACCCAGAAACTATAGGAACTTCTGTAGTGGAACAGATTTTCTCTGGTTTAACCCTCAGCTGTTTCTGGTCTGGAATCCTCTAGTGACTTGAGGTGTTATATTTTTTTTAAAACCAAAACTGTCCAAGTGGGTTAATTTTTCAATGCTATTTGTAACTATCATTTTGGTTTTTAAGACATGAATACAAATGGAATTTTAATTTACCTATTAACTTCAGTCACATAACTGCATCATTTTGTAGTAAAATATGCATTAATAATTTAATGTTAGGATTACTGTGCTGACCACATGTTATTATTTTTTTGTTTGTTTTTCCTTTTTAGATTCTTCAATTTATACTAAGTTTGATGCGAGGAAATTATATTGTTGGGGTCAAAAGAAAGAGGTAATTACTAGATAGGTCACAAAACAGCATCAGATGTGAATTAGAGGGATAAATCAGCTTCTGGAAGCAAGATAATTTTCTTAAAGTGGATGAAGAACATTTTTATCACTTGTATGTTCACACTTGAGAAAGCTGATGGAAGTGGAATAAAACATAGAATAAGGATTTCCTCTTTTTTATCACTAAAAAAACCGTGGGGAAGGAGAATATATACACACTTTAAATTTTGAAGGGCACAATTGTCAGAAATGGTAACTCTTTCAAAATTTGCAAACGACTTACTCAAAAGAAAATGTGTGTTTAGAATGCAGCCTGCCTGCAGTAAACTTTACTGAAAAACATTTCCAAACGCCAGTTTTCTTAGAAGTAGGAGAATGATGGTTCTTAACCCTTGCTGCATGTATTTGGCATTGCTACAGCTTTTGACTGTGCAACCATGTACTAAAGCCGTGTTTTATCTTAGGTCTCTAACAGATGCCCCAGGTACTTCACCTTCCAAATACAGCCGTCAGTATGTTCGCATACCCGTGGAGAGTGGCCAAGCAGTAAGTCTTCCCAGGGAAAGAGAAGTGGGGTTGGACAGGATGATGTACAGTGGTCTCAAAGTCTCCCTTGTAACTATTAATATCCTAATCTTATAATCCAGTGCACTCTGTTTTGAAATGGGCAGCTTTAAAGCATTGCTCTGTCTGTGAAATCATGCAAATCAGTACAGCTCATCAAAGATGTAATTGAACAGGAAAGAGAATCTGCAAGAAGAATGGAGCTTCAACATCAAAAAAAGTCAGACCTTTTGGTTTACTTATTGTTTGCTGTATCCTGCAGGTGTCTTTTTCTGAACATAGTGCAGATGATGAGGATGGAAATGGTACTGGTCTCATCATTCGAGATATCACTGATACCCTGGAAAATGCCACCGATGGTCTCCTTGCTGTGGCACACACAAGTGACAGAGCCAGGTATGTTTAAAGGACGTGGAAGTATTTATGCCCGAGTTGTTAACCAGGTGGTTATATAGGTGTAAGTGATCTGTGTGAATTCTGGGAAACAGCCTGTTTGCACATGACAGGTCTGTTTGTAGGCTGTCTTTTTTTTACAGCATGTAGCATTCATTGGCCATGGTCAGCAAAGGTTTTTAAGAGCTTGTGTCTCTTCAGGAGTGCCTGAAGGCCTGTCAGGCTGATTGGCACTTGAAGTTCAATTTGCTGAGGCTTTTCTGTCTATTCAACAAGTAAGCACATACTTTTTCACCAAACAGGGACTTGGAAGCATATATGGGTTCCTAATAAATCTAAAATGTATATGGGTTACTAATAAACAAATCAAGATGTTTTATCTCCAGTTTCAGTACTACTGTCTCTAATACTATGCTAAGCATATCTGAAGGGGAGGCGTTCTTTTGTGTGGCATCATATTCTTGTGAAAACCCATTTAGTTGTTAACAACTGGAGTGAAATATGGACCAGTTCAGGATCTTTTATTTCCAGAGACACAAGGTTAGGAGTTTCCTCCGACCTGATTTCCATATGCTATTTTGCTGCTTTTAGTCTGGCAAAATGGGGTCTTTTGCTCTGTTACATGCTATCTGTATAACCTGTAATAAGAGATTCTTCATCTGCCTTTAGGAAGGCACTTCTTTTTCTAGAGACCAGTTAGTTGTTTAAACTCTTGACTGGCTTGACCTTATTAGATATTAAGATTTGAGATACTAAACTTGAAATGAGTAGTAATACAGTTGATGAATTCTCCTGTGTGTTGTTTCTCTTTGGGTCATCTTTTAGAGAGACACAGGCAGCTCTGGATCCTGGCTTACCTATTTGTCAAGTGTCGCAGTCAAATGAGTTAAATTGTGCAGAACCTATTCCACCAGTTCACATAAATGATGTCAACAAATCCAGTGAGGTAGGAAATGTTGCTGTGGAACTCCATACTCCACAACCTAATGCTCCAGAAGACCCTGTCTCAGTGATTGACTCCATCTTGAATGAGAACAACTCTGGAACCCAAAACGATCCTTTACTGGACAGGTAGTAACTTGTTTCTGGAAACTGTTATGCTGTCGTCATCTTGTGGGATCCTGTCAAGGTTTTCGAGGATGCGTCCAGCAAAATATAGGGAGTTAGCTTTTTTAATGGCATTGAGGAGCTGAATTTTCTGCCCCTTCATTATTAAATCTTGAAAAAGACAAGTGTTAGCATCAAAAGCGGGGCCAGCTCATCTGTCACATCTCTGATAGTGAGCATGCCTGGCTTGTGATACGTCAGTCTGAGGACTGGTGGGGTCAGTCTGTCACAGCAGCCCTCGTAACGCTAACTGTTGGCACTGCCATGTGCTGCCAAGTCACAGATCCAGGGAAGTGACTTCAGGAGGGCTGTGTGCTGCTTTGTTTCTGAGAACTGAATATGGAATTGTATCAGTGGTCGTGGCCCCTGAGCTTGATCAGTGCCATCATTTCTGTGGCTGCAGCGTGAGCTGGATCAAGGAACAAACTTAATTTCTTTCTCCTGATAGCTCTTCTGCTGTGGTTAACTTCAGGTAGGAAGTATGGAGATGATGTGTCACAGCACTTGGCGTAATCTGCAGGCCCTGTGGTACCTTACCTTGCCGGCACCGCAGCATGTGGGCGATGCCTTGGAACTGTCCGTTGCTCGTAGCAGGGTGTCCCAGTATCCGAGGTGGCTTGCAGCACAGCGAGAAGCTCACTACTGGTGCCGTGCATGAAGCTTCCTTACAACTTAATTCACTGTCCCTTGCATCCTGCCCACCTTCCTTGAAAATGGTGTACAATTTGGCAACAATCTGATGTTTCAAAATAGGTAGTGTTCATTCAGATCTGAAATACTTCCAGCCCTTTGCTTATCATTTATTGCCCCCAGGTGAAAGCCATCAGACCTTAGTTTAAACAGATACTGGTATATAGGCTGGGATCTGAAAACATTCAAAAGATACTAAAATGAAGGAGGAAGTAGGCATGGAAGGAGGAAGTGCTTTTTGATATGATAGCTATTATTAAATTTGTTGTTCAGATAGTCTTCCTTGTACCTGTCCTTCAAAGATTTGGACTGTGCTACAGGAATGCAGTTTCAGTCATTTACATTAAGCTATTCTGTATTGTCAGCAATCTGCTTTGTGGGGCAAAAGAAGGTCCTGACTGCCAACTGTTTCTTACAGTACTATATGATTTTGTCTTTTTAGAGAAGAAATTCAGGATTTTCTTAATTGCATTGATGCCAGCCTTGAAGAGCTTCAGGCAATGTTATCTGGGAAGCAGTATAACTTTGGTTCTGAAGCTTTCAGTGATGTGAGTGTTTCTGCAATTTTTTTCTGATTTCTGAAAAATACTGATGAGGTTGCATCGTGACATTTTACTGGTTTATTCCATGGTGTCAATGGGCAAAATGGGGGAAAATCCCGAAAAGCAAATCGTTATGGATGGAATGACACATAATCATTCTAAGTATCTAGCAATGTACAAGGTAGCATTGAGAGCCCTTTTCAGTTCATAAAGTATTTCTGTTATATGTAACTCAAGGGTGGGGGGAGGAAAAAGTTTGACCCACTTCTTCTCAAGCCTTGTCACATATCATCACATCCTGATTATGTATTTGATTATGCATTATGATATGGAATGTACGGTGGGTTGACCTTGGCTGGATGCCAGGTGCCCATCAAGCAGTTCTATCACTCCCCTCAGCAGAACAGGGGGGAGACAATAAGATGGAGAAAAACCCCTGTGGGTCAAGATAAAGGCAGTTTAATGAAGCAATAGCAAAAAGTTGCACACGTGGAACGAGAGATGTTATTCTCTACTTCCCCTCAGCAGGCGATGTTCAGCCACTTTCCAGGAAGCAGCTTCAGTACCCGTAGCGGTTGCTTCAGAAGACAAACATCGCAAATAACAAATACCCGCCCCTCCCTTCCTCCTCCATGCTCTTAGCTTTTATTTCTGAGCAGACATCATGTGGTATGGAATGTCCCTTTGGTGACTTTTGGTCAGCTGTCCTGGCTATGCCCACTCCCAGATCTCCCCCCTCCCCCAGCCTGCTGGTGGGGGGGAAGGTTGGAGAGGCAGCCCTGATGCTGTGCAGCACTGCTCAGCCGTGTAGCCAAAGCTCTGGTGTGTTCTCACCACCTTTCTAGCTACCAGTACAAGCGCAGGGCTGTGAGGGCGCAGCGGGGCTCAGCCAGACCCAGTACAGAATGGCACTGAGCCATATACCTGGCATCACTGGGAAACACAGTCTCCCTTTCCCCTGTGACCTCAGATTACTGCCACTGGATGAAAGGATCTGGCTGTAGGCGTGTGGAGGAGCCTTCCCTGGGCTTGAGTGGATGGAGTGGTGTGCTGCATCCTGCTGTCCTTTCAGGAGCTCTCAGAAGTTTTGTTTTAAAGGCCTTATTATATGACATATGGTCTGTTTTTCTTTTCAGACACTTAATCCTGAGCTGCCAGCCCTGGATATGAGCTTGATGGAAACTTCCCCTGGTATGGAAAATGTAAGAGTAAGATTTGCTTCGGTGATAGGGAGTATTAATATGATATTGAGGACCGAGTTGTGACTGATGCTGTTTGAGAGGAGGGACTGGATTGATGGCACGGGGTGAAACTGCCATTTTATCTAGTCATGCTGACTTAACGTTTTCTGTTATCACAGCTGGCATATATGACTTTAAGAGAGTTCTCAAGATAACCTCAAGTCTTACGTTCCTAGCTGCAGTAATACACACTCAGTGGCCAGATTTAAACTGCCACTTCGCTTTGAATAATGTGTTCTTTGCTTTCTGGATAAAACCGAGAACATAAGGAAGAGGGAAACAAACTAGTGTCTGCCTAATCAACCATCTGTGCTGACGATTTTTTTTACTCCTGTTACTTCCGTACTTTCTGTTTAGAATGAGAAGGCTAGAAAATCTTCTTGTCTTTTGGTGCAAGTATGTGAGAACAGCTTCTTGGCTTGTTTCTCCTAGGAATCTCTCCATGGGATTCCCGTGATGTCTTTCAGCCAAGTAATAACTAGGTCTGGGGTTACAGTTCAGATGAGATTGTGTGTCTTTAGTCTGTCTGAAGACTGAAGGAAAAGCACTAAATGAAAAATATAATGCAATATACTGTATTTATTCTGAACACGCCTGTTTGAAATTTCCTCGGAGGACATACAAAAGTTCAGTGCAAATCTATTTCTCCTGGTCTGGTTCCTAAAATTGACTCACGTTTTAAAAAAAGCCTTGCAAGTGTCATTTATTTTGTAGTCCTGAAACAATACTTAAACTAGGACTTCCCAGTCATAAGAGCTTAGACCTCAACTGGGGTTAAATGCAGCTGTGTTCAAGCAGTGCTTGCAAAATTTAATTATATTGATGAAATCGTGTTTAACAGTGTTATTCCAACAAGACAGACTTTAATAAAAGCTTCTGGTTTGGGAGGTAAAATAAACATTTGCTAGTCAGAAGCTTGTTTGGCTTTAGTAAGTTAAGTTTGTATTTCACTGTGCCACCTTGTGATTGCTGCTGCTTGCTGGCCCTCGTGCAACAATGGGCTCATTGGTCAGCTGTTGCATTTCTTTTCCCTCCTCCTTTTACCTTTAATTTTGTTAACCAGTCAGTGAAGACTTGGATTTTGTTGTTATTGTTGTTAATCATTCTGTCTTATTCTCTGTCCATTTTGTTTCAGATTGCAAACTTGGCAGAGAGCACCGAAGATCTGGGAGCAAGTGAGAGAGAAACAGCAGGAAGCAAAGGTGAGCAAGAAGGAACACTGAGAGCTGTGACAGCTCCAAACTCTTCCAAAACTGTGTTTTGAAATGGAATTTTTGTAGCCTGTGTATGGTTTATCTCCTTCTTTGGTCTGGACTTAGAATTGTTGTGAAGACTGGGATGTTTCTCTGATCTTGATGAAGCTGTGCCTCAGTCTTAAGAGGCACCATCCTATGCCCCATGTCGGTGTTAACCATTTCGTTTCTGTTGTACGTGACAGAGCGCCACAACAGGGAGCAGAATTGCAAACGTCCGTGTGGAAGTATCTCTCCTATACGGGCTGCAGCCCCCCCACATGCAGTGCTACTCATTACTACTTCAGTGTTGCCATTGCATGCCATATGTATTAGGGGCTTGGAGCGTGCTTCAGGTACTGATCTTCACCATCGCAGGAGCCTTCACTCCACGCTTGCAGCTGTGGAGGTAGTCTGTCAGAGCTCAGCTGTATAGTTCACTTTAGCAAACCAAGTTTTGAAGCAGCCTTTCCAGTTTTCCATGTCTTGAATAGGAGCTTTCACTTAGGTGACACAGGAGCCTGGAGTTTAAACTGTTTGTTTTCCCTTAGATATGCAGCTGATACAGTACAGGGCCAACCCTCTGCTTTCATTATTTGAAGAAGTACCTTCAAGTGAAGCTGCGGGGAAGACAGAGGATCTGAAAGACCTGTTGCTGCCCTCCCTGGAGGAGAAACCTGCTGTTCATTCTCCATCAGGTAGTGGAACTGTCTTGCCACTGGCAGCTCCAGTAAGCCAGGCTGAGCCTCTGGACACTCTGGGAATGGGTGATCCACCTCTCCTCTCAGAAGATGGGAATGGAGAGTATAAACTGTTTCCACTCTTGCTCCTCAGTCCTGTTGCTAACTTCATAGAAGATGCCTCTGAGATAGAAACTTCTTGAACTTGCGTAACATCTGTAACTGGCTTATTGATGTGACACGGACAACAAAGAGATGGATCCACGAGAAGCTTGACCTCTCTCCTTACCTGCTTCCTGCGTGCCATATTCTGTATAGGCAAAAGAAAGTTCTCTTTCTACAAGCAAAGAACACGTCTGGAAAAACTGAGAGCAAGCTCAAAGCAAGAGCTGGTGAGGGTGAAGGCACTGGGCAGGGGGAAGAACAACCTCCCTGTAAACGTACCGCTATGTGTTCTGTAACTTTTTATCCGATATCCTTATTGCAAGAGGAAATCTGTTTGTATCCTGTTGGTAAAGTTTGGCTGGGTTTTTTGTTTAAGTTTTGGTTTGGGTTTTTTTTAATTAGCTGCATAGTAATGTGGTGTGAAGTATTTTAAACATGGGGTTTACTCTTTCTGAGAGCCTGTTGCAGTGGGTGGCTTGTCTACTGTTTGGAATTAAGATTTTTTTTAAAAAAAAAAAAAAAAAAGTTCATTTTAATTTGGGATTTCTTTTTTGATAGTTTATGGCTACAATTGTTTGCATCTGCTTAGATCACTTTCGTAATCCTAGATTTGCTCCTAGGTACAGGGAACATTTTTCCTATGGAAAATTACATTTTAACTGTGGAATATTACTTTTTAACATGCTAACACACATCCATTGCCATGGATTGTAGGTGTTGTGGTAGGAAGTGCTTGCCACCCTGCATAATGCTGATTTCTCATGCACATTGCATGGCAGTTCTAGGATAACTTGCACCTAGCTCACAGGTCATGTGTCCTCAGAAATTTTGAGTAGAACTGATTCGTGTCTAGCGAAGTCTAGCATCTGCCCTTAAAATGGGGGGTGGGGGGGTTTAAAAAAAAAAAGGAGTCATGGGGTAACTTGCATTGACATTTAAGATTTCTCTTCTGCTTGCAGTAGCTACTTGTCTGTCTGACTGTATATGAACACCAGACTTCTTGCTGCATTTTCTGCTTGTGGAATGTTAAAACTACATTAACCAGATGCATTTGAGTCCTTTGACAGTGGGTTACAAAAGTTAGTGTCTGCTTAATCAAAAATTTTTCCCTAAAATCCCTTTCTACACTGTTTTCCTAACTTCTTTGAGCAACTGTAATGTAGACATCGGGCCCTGGTGTCAGTGGAATAGCAAGTTCTCCTTCACTGATCCCCAGTTCGTAGCCCACACAAACCTGAAATTTGCTGTAGGGATACAAAGCTGCTGGGGCTAGAAGAGGCCTGGAGGCAGCTAGAAAACCCATTATATAATATCACATGATATTTTCTACCAGTGCAATTACTTGAAATTTTTTTCAGTTTTAGGAATTCAGGCTACCTATGGACTTTGTTCTCTCCAAAGTGTCTGAACTAATAAGTTTGGAGTTCTTTTGTATTCAAGAATCCAAGGTAATTGGATATTCTGAAGCCTGTTAGTAATGCATGTTACCTATTCTGGCCTTAGTTAGATTTGTGCTTCATTGTCAAATCTTTTGTGTTGCAGAGGAGGATCTTGCTATGGTGTGTGTATGTGTAATGCCATCCCACTGTCACTTTATTCCCATGCTTGTATAACTATTCTTTACCTTGTGACCCTTCAGATTTGTATCTCTTGAATTGCCTCTTGTCAAGTATGTCTTATTCTAGCCTTTTCCAGTCTTTCTTTTGATTATTTCTTGAGACAAAAGGGCTGAATAGTCTCAAGTTTTTGTGAGTTAGAGAGGGGGAAATTAGTGAATTGCATCTCTGTCTTGGGTTCTGGTTTTGTTTTGATTTTTTTTTTTATATCTTGCCAAAGGCTTCAATTTTGCCAGAAGTACAACAGTAACTAAAACAGACTCTTCTGTGCTGTTTTGACAGCACTGTGTGGACAGTGACATTCTTTGAAAGACTCATCTTCTCTAACTCTGACTTCCTGAACAGGTTAGACTGAAGTGTAGTTCCTGTTAAGGATTATTGTCATGTTCTTGCATCATCGAGTCCTCTGATCTCAGTGCATTTCGCCATCAGATATTTGATCGGATTGCATAATAGTTTTTTAATACACTTTATCTCTTAAGAAGTTAAGTAACCAAGGCTTAAGGAAAGCTGCAAATAAAAACTTGTGCATCTGAGTCTGGTTTATGTACTGGTCCATGAAAAGTGTTTATTTATGCAGGTTTCCTAAGAAAGATTGCAGTGGAAAGCGGAAAGCTGAAGAGTAAGAAAAAACCACATGCTGAAGTAATTAAACTCAAGAATTGCAAAACCCTTACTGTGTTTCTTGTATGCTCTCTTTGTGTGAGTTCCCGTGTGTGCCAATACTTCCCAAACCTGTTTACTGAATTCGCTAGAAAGGAGAGCTTTAATCTCTCTGGGGCTCTACTCAGAGCAGTAGAGCTATCCTCCGAGTCATATAAGCAATATATGTAAACACAAATCAACTGAAGTGAAAGAAAGAGTAAGAGGAAAGACAGGATGAAAACAACGAGGACCAAGTGAATGGAAACTGGATGCCCTGGGATGCGTTGCCAAGGTGCGAACGGTTGGTGCCCTTTAACAGCCTGGCACAGGCAGTGGGGCTCTGTGCAACGGTCCTGGAGGATGAAATGGCATTAAGTTAGGGGGATACTCAGTTCCTCTGTTACCTGCTGAAAGAAAGATTAACAAAACCTTTTCATTAGTAGTTACTTTTGTTCCCAGAGGTGGAGTATTTTCCATTGTGAAAGCACACAGTATACTCACCTTCCTCCCCCACCACACCTCCGTTTCTCCATCTCCCCCTCGCTTCTCTATAATAGACAGACAAACTTTACATTGGAGCTTCAACCAGTAGTTGGTGTATTTATGCACGGACACTTGCCATCTTCCCTTACCTCTCCTTTAAAAGGAAGGTGTTAGCACCTTAAGATCATGTATCGTACAGCGTTAACTTACGTTTGCTAGGTTACAGCTATTAAGGTTGGTTATCAGACAGGTCTGAGTGTCTTCTAATATTTACCTATGCCTTCTTCCCTTAACGTTACCTCTATGCTGATTTCTACATTTATTCTGTTACTTACACGTTTGTTTGAAAAAAAGAAAAAATTAAAACCAATGACTCTGTTCTAGACCCATTGCCCTAGTTTCTCTGGGATTTTGCCAGTAAGTTTCAACCATGATCTGCAGTTCTCGGAGGGTGCCACCTCACACAGAGGTGGTGTGAAAGGTTGTCGAGGGTCCCCATAGCTCATTCATAACCTGTGGTCCCACGTTGCAGGACCCCAGCCTTGGCCTTGCACCCGCTGCTGGGGCGCCCGCCCCAGCTCTGCCGTGTCTCGGCCCCGTGGCGCGCCGGCCGGAGCTGCCCAGCGCGCGTTGCAGCGTGTGCTGGTAACAACCAGCTGCCCTGCGAAGTCTGCTGGCGTCTTCACCACGCTTTCCTTTTCCTTGGAAAACCCTTCATGCTTGTGAAACACAAACAAGCCGGTAGTTCAGCTGGCGTGGGGCGCCCTGGTTGCTCCTTCACCGTGTGCCGGCTGGCAGGACGGGGACTGAGCCCAACGGCGGCACAAGGGCCCCCGCACCCACCGGAGGGGCCCCCGCCTGCCCACGCAGCGCTGCCCTGTCCCAAAAAGCCGTTTCTCAGCGGGGCTCTGCCAGCTGTGCCAGATGTAGCGCAGCACTGCCAGCGTTATTCCTAGACGCCAGCAAGAAAGGCCCTCAGCTCCATACGGTGTTGGTGAAAACAACATTCACTGGAGGCAACATGGGAGGGGGGCAGGGGGCAGGGGGCAGGGAGCAGCACAGATAATCTTGGCGTCAGGCAGATCTCTGCTCGGAGGCTGACAGGCTCTGTGGGCTGCAGGGTGGAGCTTTCTGTTGGGTTTTCCCAGAAGTAAAACACTCTATTCATCATTTCCACTGCCAAGAAGAAGGATGATATATATATATTTCATATGATATATTTTCTTCTACATATATGTTATAAAATCTATATACTATATGTCAAGATTTAAAGGTCTTTTCCAACCTAAACGATGCTATGGCTCTGTACGGACGAGGCCAAGGCAGCGGCCAGCAGCTATGGACAGGCTCCTCCGCTGCACACGAGCGGCGCAGCACACCCCCGGCGGTGGGCAGCCCCAGGGGGCCGTAACCCCCTGGGGTACAGCAACCTGCTGGTCAGGACTGCTATGCCACTGCAACTCGATGTGCAACAAGCCTGTGCTGCCCGTGACCACAACTGCTTCACTGTAACGCAGGTCTCCTTCCTCCTCAGCACCAACGCACATAGCTGCCGCTTTTACGTCTTGGTTTTAGTGTCCCGTGTCTGGAGAAGGAAAGGTTCCTTTCCCTTGACTGCCACAGGCTGAGAATTTACAGAACACACCCAGGCATGACAAGCACAGCGTGAGAAAGTGAAAACTGCCCCTCACATTCTCCTTTCGTAATTGTTTTCCATACTGCTCCAGCCTAGCCACCAACTTTTTTATCTCATATTGCTGTGTGCTTCCTAACACAGAGCTTTCCAGAGTAAAGAAGAACTTACACTCTCTCCTGAACTGTATGATGCCACCTCCTCCAGCCCATGCCCAAAATGGTTTGCTCTCTCCTAAAACAAGATTGCAGTTTTGAAAAGCAGCATCTGTGTTATTATGGTTTCCTGAGGCAGATACAGGAGATCGTTGCCAAGGGCACCTTAGCGTGCAGGTGTCTGTGCTTGCGTCTTATGAAGGACAAGAGATTTCTCCTGCCGCTGTCCCCCTCATCCAAAAAGGCAAATGTAACTGTAAATACAAATACATAACTATATGCATATCTCTTCTTTTTTTGTCAAGCAGTTTGAGCTCTAGCTTCCTGCTTGGTCCGCGCCCTGCTGTCGGCAGGTTCCCGTATGACTTAGCCCAAGCCGATTCAGGCTTCTGGCCACCTGCCCAGCCAGCCACGTTCCCCAGGAAGGGGTTTCATTAACTTGAACTTAACATCTTCTTTTACCTTCCTTTTCTGAACCAAGTAGTGTGTGAACACTGCAGCCTGCACAAGCTTTTCCCGCTTCTCCCCGTCCCAGCCACTGTAGGTCGGAGCTGCATCCCATGGAAAATTTCTGACGAAGGAACACAGGGCTACGAAGGGGAGGCATGTGAAACCAGGTCCCAAAATCTCTGAACCCCTGTTGAACCTTTTTCTCAGCTTTATCAAGCACAGTATTTTATGGAGCATTTAGACCTTATGCACATTAGATGTCCTCTTTCATTACAGGTACAACTGCAAATGCAGTAGATGGTAAGAAATTAATTGAACAGATGATTCCCTAGGCCATGCCTGATAAACAACCACAAGAATACAAAGATTTTCTAACCAAATAAAGGCATGAAAATGGTGCATGGTAAAATCACCAGCTTCAGGGAAACAGAGATCAGAATGTTATAACCTGAAAAGAACCAAATTCAAATTCATACCAATAACACTGTCAGATTCTCATCAATGCTAATAACAAGTAGTAAAAAAAAAAAATCAGACCTATATGCATATACGCTTTTAAGCATCATTGTTTTGCAGAATGAACTATCAATTACTCTAAGGGAAGGATACATGTAAAAGCAAGAAATCACAATAAGAGCAAAGACAAGAAAAGGAACAAGATAATATCAGAGCTCCCGGGGCTGTATACACAAATCTCCTGGTTTTAATGTTAAATGACATAACAACCTAACAAAGCTGCCTACAAATAACAATGTGGGTGGAGCCATCTGTAAGCCATATATAGGACTATAAGAAATACTTTTTTTCCCTAAATTGCCACTACTTCTGAATCAGGTACACAGCTTCGATTGCTCCAGTATCCTGCACATGCTTCTACAGGTGCAAACATTGTCGCTGAAGGAGGATTGTAATTTAGAACATGGCCTAGAATTTTGTTGACTGCATTTAATTATTCTGGTTACTTGCATTTGAGAACTGGATATTGAATTTAGATGTAACAAGAGCAACGGGCTCATATCAATTGAGCTGAACACAATGAAGGAGAAAACATTTCTGTCATTAGAGCAGAAGGAAAATCAAGAGCTGCAGAAGACAGAAAAAGGCACGTAAAATCCCTTGAAGATAATGTTTCAGTAGAGAGCAGGTACTTCCAGACAGGTCAAGTGCTCAATTACTTAATAATAAAGATTAATTCTAACTAATGCTATGCTTAATAATAAAACATCTCATTACAGTTAAGAAGTCGCAGTTTCATAGTCTCAAAGGTTTTCTGTTTTAGTAACTTCCTTTTTTTCTCTCTAGGTATACAATTCTTTACTTGCCTCCAAAGCAGTCTACAGGGAGATGCAGGTGCATATTGGCCCTAATCCATGCTTTTAATTGAATGCAATTAACCAATTAAACCAAACAGCTAAATTGCCACATGGGAAAGGAGGGCCAATCTGTGACATACAGTGGGATGGTCAAATCTGGTGCCTGCAGCTATTGGAAGGGTTTTTTTCTTCGTCCAGAATTGTATACATAAATTCCCCACCTCTTAAATGGGATGTAATAATGTAGAATAATTCTGTCTCATGCTGTTAATGTAAAGATTTAGGGTGTTTTGTGAATCTTAACTTAAAATACAGTGGTGAGCTTCACAGAAAAGCTGGTAAGAAAATGAATAATAAGGACCTTGGCTGTTTACTTCCTTAAAGGGTACTCTCTCAGACCTTCTTGTATGTAACAGGCATGTTAAAACTTATTATTCAGAATAAAAAGAAACAAAGGAAATTTTTTATTTGAAAGTGGAAATAAAAAAATGAAGGGGGGGAAAGCATACTCAGGAGGAAATACGAAATAGAGTTGAAGTAATTCTTAAACTTTCCTCTTTTTTACTCTCCCTTAGGACTTCTCTTCTGCCCACACCTCTGACAGTCATCGCCAAGACACTTTTTTTTTATTTTTTTATTTTTTTTCTGAAAAAGAGGAAGGAAAGACCCATCAGCAGCTGTCCTGGCTTCTCGATGACAAAGTGAGCAAAGAAAGGGAGGGTGTTCCTGATTTACCCCTGACTTTGAGAGAACAGGGCTGTCCTGCTCGAGCAGGACGAGGCGCAGCACTGGGGAAGATGCAAGTGCTGGTAAGAGCAGCTCTGCTTCTGAGTCCTCTTCTTGTCTGCAACGGTGAGTCCCGGGGAAGGCACCCTGCCCCGCAGCCCCTCCCGGGCACGGGTCTGCGGGGGGCTCTGTGTTGGGAGCAGGGCTGTAGGAGAAAGGCCAACATCTTTGCATGCTGCTGGCTCCGTGCTCAATTGTCAGAAATCCAGTGGCTGCGGTGTGCGACGGTGTGTGAAGGCTGCGGAGATACTGCCCACCTGCTTTGAGTGAGCGCTGTTTCACGGAGCACTGCAAGTGGCCCAGCACAAAGGGTCTGGGTAGTTCTTGTGTTCCCAGGAACAGGGAGGTTTGGAAACCAGGAGAAAAGGGTAAAGAAGTGTCTATGGAGGCGTAGGTTCAGCCCTAAGAGTGACAAAAATGTACTGGGACAAAGGCGATGGACCTAATTTTTACAGGAGAATTTAGACTACTTTGATCTATTGCTTAAGTTCCTTAAATTCAGTTTAGTCTGAAACAGCAGTTTCTTTCAGAAGAACAAATGGGCAGGAGGGCAGAGAAAACCGTACATGCAGCGATTTGCTGTCAACATGCAGCACTTGCGAGGAAAGCCCCAGCGTGGTGCGAGGTGGGGGCAGCAGGCACTGTGCCGCTCGGGATCCAGGCAAACCCGCTAACCACGGCCCCTGCGCTGCCCGCTGGCTTGCGGGTACGTGCCAGGCAGAGCGGGCGCCGCGCGGCACGCGTGGCACGCGTCAGTGGCCCTGGCAGTCAGCTGCCTCCTGCCTGTTTTCCTCGTGCCACGTTGCCGCCTTGTGAGCTCAATCCCAGGCACGCACCCCTCACGCCTGCGCTGGCGTAGTGCTCCGGCTTTGGTGGCTTCCGCTTGCCGATGCTCTCACCAACGCTTCACCTCCCCGGAGCTGCCTTTGCCACGATCGCTTCGTTTTTTGTAAATTTTCTTTCTTCGTTCTTCGTGCAGCTTTTCTGGACCTGACTGGCCCCAGTGAGGTTAGAGGCACGTGGAAGGGGTCTGCCACCTTGCTGTGTACCTATGTGCCTGTGGAGGGCTTTGTGCAGCAAGCCCTCAAGTGGACTGTGGTACATGACCACAGCGCCGGCACAGTCTTTTGGAGGGATGGCTCTGGTGACAACATTCTCCTGTCCGAGTACAGGGGCAGGGTCAGCGTTCCGAGGGACACCCCGGGGAACGTGTCTCTCCATATCCAGAACCTGCACATCTCTGACAGGGGAACCTACACTTGCCAGGTCACCTGGAGAGCCAGCAACAACAGCCTGGTAGCGAAAGAGACCAGCACTGAAGTGGAGGTTGTTAAAGGTGAGCCCGAGAGGGAAGCTGCGCAGGGTCCTGGAAGGGGTGGAAGGCTTGGCTCGGGAAGGGGTTTAGGGATTGCACAGGCCACGTAGGCAGTGACACCCGCCTCCAATGCGGAAGCATTTTGCTGAGTGGCACCAGGCTCCATCAAGAAGCAGCAAACAGGACAGAGGGAGGAATTCTGCCCAGGGTGCCGCACCCTGCGGTTTGGGAGCTGGCGAGGATCTGTGGCCTCTTGCTTGCCAGTCCCTCCCGGGCTCTACCGGTACCTGATGGCTCAGCGTTTCCAAGGGACACACGCCAGAGGGGAAGTCCCTGGGATATCGCATTGCTTTGCTTTGACCACGTTTCTTCAGCACATGCCCGGTCCCCCTCCCCCTGGGCGGTGGTGATTTACAGAGGAACAGAGAGGGCATCAACACAGCAGCGCAAGCCTCCACGCAGGAGGTGCAATGGTAGCATAGCAGGTATGAGCACGGGTGAGCTGAGCTTCACGTGCACAGAGAGGTAACACAGAGCCGTGCTCCTCTTCCTCCTGGGAAAGTGCTGAGCGCCAGA
>JAVJGJ010000034.1:24163347-24175915 GCA_035590215.1 Microhierax caerulescens
AGGGCTGCGGCCAGGGCAGTGCAGCAGAGCGACACCGTTGAGCTGGCGGTGACAGGTGAGTCCCCAGAGCCACAGCTGGAGGAGAATGTCTGGAGTCCTTCCGTACTGGAATGGAACAACATTCCTGCTTCCTTTCCCTGAAGGAAGAAAACACAAAAAGCCTTTGCTTTCTGCACTCCAAAGCACTTCTCACCACTGGCTCCCATTTTCTGTCCTTTATCTTATCCTGTATTCAGTTTCCCTCCTCCTCTTTAGAGGAACTGCCCTTTTCTCATGCAGAAGAGGTTTTAAATACAAACCGCATATTTATTCCTCTTTGGCTTTCTTAAAATTCTTGCTGGCTGTGTGATGCTGCCCCTTGCAGTTTAGCAAGTTCCGATGAGGAATCAGCGCTTCATTTGGAGTACGAGGAACACATGGGTGGTAATTCAGCAGGTGAAAAAAAATAAAACCAGCCTTTGTTCTTTATAACTGGCTGCGTATTTCAGGAAAACACGCTGCACTTCAGACACACTCTGTGCTCTGACGTATCCATCTGCAAGGTGGTGCACGATGGATGCCTTGTGGGAGACTTGCTCCTTTCCTTGGCTCGTAACTTGATCGTCAGTGCCGTGAAGCCTGTGACCACAGAGGCAAGCACAGGTCCCTCAGGTGACCTTTGAAAAAGGCAAAGCCTGCTGAGCTCCCAGGGGCACCAAGGCAAGGGCTGAAACAACACATTGCTTTTCACAGCAGTTGCACATAGGAGCATGCAGCAGGGCACAAGAATTAACAACGGACGTCCTTGTTAATGCTGCGAGCGTGCAGACCCCTGCCTCTCCTCTGGCTGCTCCCTTGCGGTCTTATCCCACCGGTGGGGAAGTTCTGTATCGCAGCAGCATCGTAAGCATGGTCGTACTCCAGCGTGAGCCTCTCTCGTTGCCCTTGCAGATCTGCCCACCACAGCAGTGGCCTCTCGGAGCAATGTGGGAACCTCAGGGAGACATCACCCCACCACAGGTCGGGGCACGGCAGCTACGGCTGGCAGCCAGGACCAGCGTTGAGGGGGGGGCTTGGCACCGGCAGATTTTGTGGCTGGGGAATACGGTCTTGACAATATTGTGGTTTAGTTCATACATCGCAGCTCTTAATCCAGAAGTTTCTGAACATAGAACTTCCTCCTTTGCGCAATGTCCAGTCCGCAGAGGGCTTTTGGCTTGCCCTTACGGAGGCTGTGTCTCTGTACAAGGCTCTGTATGTGTCTTAGGGCTCCTGGAAATACCATTTCCTAACCTGTAGACCATATAGGATGTTCCTGGTTCTGGTTTTGGGTTTTTGGGTTGGTTTTTTTTTAGGGCTTCTCTGCTTGTTTTCTGGCCTTGAATGAAAGCTGCTGAAGTGGGAGGCAGAGCTAGTATCTCTAGCGGCACATCCAAGTGATGCAAACGCTGCCTCAGACCCCACTGGAAACAGTCTGCCTTACCAGGGATGCTTGTTTTGAGGGAGGGCTTGTGACTTCCAGTTTGGTTTTGGGCTACGTGGGAATTATGACCTGTGCTGGAGTAGGGCTGCTTGTGGAAACTGTATTTTTGGGTTATGTTTAACGTTAATTTGTAGTGCCTCACCAGTCAGACAGCAGGCTGTGGGAGTCTGTGTCAACCAGCAGAAGCTGAGGGAAGATGCTGACAATTGTTGACTATTGTTACAGAAAAAACCCAAACGGAGCTGGTGTTCGGAGGTACCTCAGGAATCCCTTGGACATCACGGGGCTCCACTGTTGTCACAGGTGTGTGTGTGTGTGTATAGACATACATGCACTGGATGCATATGTATATGTGTATATGTAGTTTGTGTGTACATAGATGCTATATATAGTATATAGACTCTATACATACTATCTCCTGTGTATATACAATGCTATATATACTCTATATATTACAGTGTATATATTGTACTAATTTCTAGAGTTTGCATATTTTTGCTGCCTTGTAAAGGTGATGGAACTATTCTTTGTTGATCCTACAGCTGTAATCCCAGATCTCCTGGTGCTAAAATGCACGGTGAGCCTTTCACTCTTGTTTGTTTTGCAGATCTGCCCGTAGCAGTAGCGACTTCTTGGAAGGGTGTGGGACATTCAGAAAAGAATTCTACAACTCGGAGTAAGTGGAGAGCAAAAGAAAGCGAAGAACAAGATTAGGGACCCAAACGGCTGCTCAGCACCTTTAGCCTCAAAATTAGTTTTCTACATTTTGGCTGCGAATTGTATTGATGGGTGTTCCCAAGGGAGCTAGGTGATTCATGGTGGCTCTTTAAAAGACTCTGGATGTTTTTACGTGGGTGGGAAAAAAACCAAAGCTTTCATAGTTGGAGCGTACGGAGTTGTTGCTGTGTTCCCGAGCGGTGGTCAGCTTCAGTCTTTTCTTTGAGTGCCCAAGCTGGAACAGCAGAAAAGCCTCTGTGTGCATCTCCAGCAGATGATCTCTGCCCCCTCCTGCTTTGCTGCGCCATGGTAGGTTTAACCGTGTTCCAAACACAGCTGAAGTGTCCTCGATTGGGGAGCTGAGACCCTTTATTTCATGTGTAGTGCAACTACTGCACGCAGCTCAGAGCCGCAGCGAACCTCGCGCTGGGGGGCTCGGTGGGCTGTCCTGGCCGCAGCCCCGGGCGAGATGCACGCGCGGTACGTCTGGCTGGCCCACGCGGCTGCGCTTGCGCAGGGCCCCGCGAGCAGGGTGCTGTTCGGACGGGGACGAGCAGGGACAGGCACACGTGCTCCCACCCCGCACGCCTGCAACAGGGCTGTCTGCTGTTGCCCTTGGACGTGGTCAGCATCACGCAGCTGCTGCTGCTGCCGTGACCTGGGGGGGCTTCTCTGTTCGAAAGTCTTCTGTTCTGTGTTGTTCTAGATGTCCAGAGGACTCACCTGCCCCTGTACCTGGTCATCCTGATTGCTGTGGTCTGTGGTGCTGTTGTTTTCCTTGTCATCTTTCTTATCGTTTGCATTAGAAAGCCCAAAGATGGTGAGTAAAGTGTTCTGGAAAACTTGAGTATGTTGTGCCCGCCCAGCTTGGTCTGACTATTGGCTCAACCATAAACTTTGAGGGGTCTGGGGGCAGGGGCTGGCGCCGTGCTGCCAGCTGCCAGGAGCAGCTGTGGCTCCCGTGCTGCATGTGCAAACGGGAGCCCAACGTGCCTGGGTCCGAGCAGGTGGGGGAAGGTCTGAAGAAGCAGAGAAGCCCCTTTTCCTCAGGGAAACCCAGTGGCAGCAGTTGGGGAGCTCTGCCAGGTGCCGGCTGGTGAGGTGGGACGGGCTGGGGTAGTAAGGCAAGCTCTGCAGCACTGCTGCCTGGGGGGACTGCGGTCCCTGACCCCCCCTGGGCCATCCCATGGCACTCGGCTGCAGCCATGCTGCCCTCGCTCTGCCATGGGTCCTTGGGGACAGTTACTTCCCAATGGTCCTCATGGGCATCCCATGGCTCTCCAACTTGCTTGCTCCACTGAGTTTGCTGACCATATTGTTTAAGGTATCTGGTACAAGTTAACCTTGTCCTGCTGCTTTAAAACACCTGTTTGCATCAGCTGCTATTTAGTATTTCCCTTAGTTAGTCCCTGGTGGAGAAGAGGCCATCATTAATTCTCCCTGCTCAATATGAATTGATTTCCTTTCTAGTCTTCAGACATAGGATGTATTTACTGAATGCTTCCGTCTCCCCTGCGCTAACGGCAGGTGACTCTTGACAAACGCTCTCTTAGAGCCCCCGTCCCACCAGCAGCACCCGGCAGGGTGCAGAGAACGTGGGGAGCAGCTGGGGTTTGGCGTCTGTAATTCTGATGGCTGTAGTGTTCTCCTTGACCCTTTGTTCCTTTAATTACCTTTCTACAACACCATGCTACTAATAATTTATAATTATTAGCAAATATGCCTCTTGCCTTTTTTCTTTTTCTAAAGGAATTGGGAATAACCTCTAAATTGTTCTTTACTGAGCTTCTAACAAATAGGAAAATTGTTGGAACTGGCAACTGCCAGTTTCTAAACTCAGCTTTACCTTTGAACTTAGGCCAGTTATTTTGATCCAGTTGTGCTACAGCTGGGATATGGATTGTTATAATTTTCTTGGGCTGAATCCTGGGAATAGGAGTCACCATCCACCTAATGTGATACCTAAGGTTCCTATTTTTATTCTGCCTTCAGAGGTCACTTTTTTATATCAAGAAGAGATGTAGGAGAAATTACTTTTTGAGACTATAAATGCAAATTATTGATACACATTTCTGATTATTCTTTTCCAGCTCAAGTCTATGAAGTAAAATTGTGAGTATAACCCTTTATCTAACATGCTGATGAGTCTTTGGGGATGGTATCACAGCAGGGCAGGGGGAACCAAACGGTGCTATCAGCAGTCAAGATGAAAAGCCTCTTAAGCAGTACGGAAGAAGAGGTTCAAAGTTAGCTCAGTAGTGCATTGTACTGATGGTCTGGTGGCTTTCCACATCAACACATAATGTGAGGAAGAAAGATCTTTTCCTTTGCAATATTAGTATCATAAAAACGAGCAAGAGCCGTTCACTAACTCCTCAGCCTCACGAGGCCTATTGAAGATCATTGCCAAGGGTAAATTCCCAGTGTTTTTTCAAATGCAAAGAACAGAAATTTCCCTTCTGGAGAGCTAAGGCTCCTGATGCACAGATTATAGTCTGATTTATCCTCGACATATCCTTATCTGAACTTGTCTCTTTTAATCATAGCTGTGGCAGGAAGTTATAGCTATTTCTAAACTCAGGTTTCGGCATACGGATCTACTTGTAACCTATGGCAGCTACACTGAAAGGCCTAACGATCCACTCGAAACATACAAGGAGAACCACTTACCTAGATTAAAAATTAAAGTGCTGATGACTTGAGTGCCATGGCAGAACATGCTAGCAGCATTTGCCCGGAGGCTGTGCTTTCCAGTTTATAAAGCAGCATTTAAAGTTAACAGATGAACGCTGAGCAACCGAAGGAATGGCATGATAGCATTTGTCCTCAGAGGATTTACCTTCATTTTAAAGATACTAGACATCATAAGCCACATGGTGGATGTGGGCTGCATTCAGCTCACCATTTGCCATGTCTCCACCACTTTAAGTATAGATACATGGAGATGGATATTTGCCTTGCAAAGAGTAGCTGTCTGGTTGTGCCATTTCAATAAATGGTGGTAATCCTTGTGTTGCTTACACACCTTCTTCTGCCTCTGAAACTCTCCCCGGGTTGGAGGCGATGCTGCTATAATGCCCAAGGTTCTCCTGCCACCTGGAAGCAAAGGACAAGGTTCTCTCCTTCAGAATACTCTCATTATCCAGTGGCCCAGGTTTACGTGGGTTAGAATCAAACCACAATCTTGCTCTGAATCTTGATGGTTGGGAGATGCTTTGTCTGCTCTGATTGCAACTTGTCTTTCATTTTGTATTTTAATTTCAGCCATAACTCAAGAGCAGCAGCTTCTTCAGGGTGTGAAAGTACAGGTCATTATGAGGAACCCATCTCCTGCACTGAAAACAACTATGTGATGGAGCCTGTGAAAAACCAAGGATCTGAAGAAATAAATACAAAAGAGAATGAATATGTCTGTGTTGAAAATACCCAGGAATCTGAATATGAAGTAGGGGATGCTGTATGAGAACCAAGAGTGTAGTAGTCCTGGAGTTTACCTTCATCCAGGCAAAATTTATCTTCCTATTCACCTTTGCCTCTGAAAAACAGGTTGGACCAGCAGGTTTTGCTCCTCCAGGATTTGTGGAGCCTTAACAATCTCTGCAGTGAAAATGCAAACTTTTTTAGGAAGTTCAGTTACAGACCACTGTATTGAACTTCTGATTTCACTTTTCTTTGTTCCCCTTCACCACCTCTGTAGAAGAACACTCTTTGAAATCTAGGGTATGCAGGTCCCAGGCCAAGAGCACTGTACTAAACTTATGGCTTTATATGACCAGAAGGATCCACGTTCACAGCCTTCATGTGGTGGGAGCAGAACTGGCACCAGCACCAAGAGCTGCTGAGCATCTCCATCATCTTTGGGTAAGAAGCGCAGCACAAGGCTGGCCTGGGAGCCAGTGTTTCTCCTCCCATCTGCCTCAAGTGCTGCATAAGTGGTAGAATGGCCTTTCAAATGTGAAGCAGCCCTTAGAGAAACACTGAAAGACAGATTAAAGCCAGGATAAAACCAAGAACCTGACCACACCAGGAGCAGCAGCACAAAAGGGACTGTCCCGTGCACCCACTGCGCTGCACTGGCCGTGCCAGGCCGTGCCTGGGCACACTGCGGTGCTGGTGCTACGCGGCTTGGGCGACTGCCTGCAACATGGCACATTCTTTGAGTTCACCTTCTCTATTCTCTCTCTTTTAATGCATGTTTAATATTTTAAAGAAATCAGATATTCCCATAAGTTTGTGGATAGGACTGTTTACACGTGCCTAAATAATTTTGATATATAAGTATTTTTGCCTCATTGGCTCATCTTTAAAATGCCAGCAAGCACTCACAATTACAGCTCCTTACTATACTCGTGAAGGTACTTTCCTCCTGGCTTCAAAGGCCTGAAAAGTAAATGGGGAGCTGAAAAGCTCTGTCATTCCTCATTTGTACACACTGAGTAAATCTAGAACATGGATACTTCAGAGTTACGGAAGAACCTTTTTATAATGAATGACAGGACAAGGCCATATCTGATTAAAAGCCATGTGGGCAGATGTAAAACAAAGCAAGGGGTGAGAGGGAAATCGGTGACACAGCTACAGGACTCGTGGGCCCCCGGACTTGCTCTTCATGCTCAGGAAAGATGTGCATCTGCAGCTCTCTGCAAGCATCAGCTCAAAATTCACCAGCATTCAGGAGTGTTGGGTGCTATCGGGAAAGGCAGTGCAATACAAAGCAGGATTGCAGCACTGTAAAAACTCACAGAATGCTTCTACCTGATGTATGTGTAGAGAAGTTACTGAGAATGACAATAAAGGATGATTAGTGACCTGCAACCACTTCCATGCAAATGCGTTATAATCTCTCAGCTTGGGGGGAAGGCGGGGAGAAGAATGAGGCTAAATGAGCAAAGCATAGTCATCACGGCCAGCATGGAGAAGATGAAGATGGACTGTTTGCTTACAGTTTCTCTGAAGAGAAAAGGAAGCAGAGATTAGCTAAAGGTGACTGGTAGCACTTTTAAAGGGGGTGGAAAAGTACTTCTTTTATGCAATACAGAAATAAGCATGCTATGAAAGCCCAAAGTACACAAAAGTCCTAGGAGAAATTAGAGGACTGAACAGTAGGTACAACAGCTCATCGCAATTCAGACTGCCTGGCACGATTCACAGGTACTTATCAGTGCCCTTGTACTTTCTCTCGGAATTTCCTGTATGGCAAGTTTTATTTCTCTTTATTAAGAATATATGTAAAAATCACGGGCTGGGAGAGCTTTGATTTCCAAAAGGAAAGGGAACAATGAGCAGCTTTTGTTGGTGATGATGTCTTGGAAAAAATTGTCAACATGCACGTGCAGCTTATTGCAAACACGGAGAGGCAAATGAAAATCATTAAACTTCAGGACTGCAAAGTTAGTAGATCTTCTCATACTTCTCTATTTTGCCTATATGAGGGGTGGGGGTGTGCATGTGAACGTCTGCGTGTGCCTGGGAATTATGCTTTTAGGGGCATATTAGGTCCCTCTACTTGAGAGCAGAGGGATTGTTGTGAACCTGCTGGAGTCTGGGATACGCTGTGAACGCTGTGTCAGGTGATGCGTGTAGGCTGTGGTCAGAAGACGCAAGAGCTGCTGCTAGTCCACTATGAGGTTCAGAGCTAATGAAATGAGACATTCGGGATGTGAAAGAAAATTACTTCTACTATGAAGAGTGTAAAAAGCCAGTGAAGCCTGTTGCTCTTTCTTCCTAAGCAGGAAGGTGAGTAGGGAAGGAGAACTGTTGCAATAATATTGCAAGTCACGCAGTTATCATAAAAAGGGTTTTCCAGAGAATGACAGGAAAATCATGACTGGATGGTGTGTTAACGTGATGACAAATTGTCAGTGTTGCAATTTTATGGGAAACTCATATTTTCTTAATCTTTCAATTCTACATGAGGTTGCAGTTTTTGCAGCCCTGCAATAATATTCTTTAGAAAGAGATTTCAAAAGTGTGTGTGTGCATGTGTTTGGCAGGGAGGGGGCGGGAAGGGAATGTCACTGTTACTGGAAAGCAGCCCACCTGCCCGAGCTCCATCGCAGAAACAAACTTATTTCAGTGGGAATATAGGACTTCACTGCTACACGGAGCAACTGGAAAGCGGAGGTATGTCAAAGTCAAGCAACAGGCTGAACATCTGAGCAAAGAGGGAGGCATGCCAAGTGCTGCTTGGTGACACGGAGAAAAGAGCTTGTCCTTTTTGTAAGTGGTGTGATGGGTACAGCCATCCAGACTGGTAGGCTTGGCTCCTCGGAGGAGAGTTGAGCTCTGCGTGGACAGAAGGATGCCAATGCATGAGCTCTTCCCTCCCTGCCTGTATTTCCACCACTGGTGGCCTTGACTTAGCCAGGAAAGACCCTCTGTGCGGCGCTAGGCTGAGGCAGTTATTTTAAGCAGCATCACCCCTGCTATCAACTCTCTCGGGAATGAGCTCGCTTTCCCTTTTCCTTTCATCCTTGTTTCCAGAGAGATGTTGTGGATTTGGCACAAGATGCCAAAGCACCGCTAAAGGCTCTGGGGAAGTCAAAGTGCTGGACGGAGAGACGCGGTGTGCACGCCGGGTGTGTTTGCTCAGGGGGGAGTGCGGTGACGCTCGGTATGCTCAGAATACCTCGACACGGCTGCCACTGCTACCCCTTGGTAGCTGCCTGGGGCAGCTCGCGGTGCTGTGTGGCTGCAGCGGCGTGACGTGGCCGCAGCGCCAGCCCAAGAAGGGAGCACTGAGGCAAGACAGAGGTCCGGAGCCAAAGGGCCTTCCAGGAAAGGGCAGGCTGGCCGCAGCGCGGGCTGAGCGCATCAGGCATGCTCGCTCTTGGCACCCTATGGATGACGGCTGTCAGGTATCCCACAGCTGTGCCACAAAATCAAAAAATAATTCAATTCCAGTTGCATTGCAAAGGTGCAGGCAATGTAGCCATACAAACATGGATAAACAGCAGTTTTATACTGGCTGGACAACCACAACCAGGAGCTGCTGATGTTAAATAAAACTGTTTTAAGGCACACAGTTAAAGACAAGCTCATAAAACTGAAAAGAAATACATTAAATAGGTTCCTTGTGTGTTTTGTGTCCACACGTGCTGCTGGCCAGCTGGGCAATGCAGGAGAGGGCAGTCGCTGAGCACCTTGTGCAGCAGCGATGGCCGATGGCATCCTGTGGCATGCCAGGAAGGCGAGCTGAGCTTAAGGCAGAGCTTCCTAGACCAGCACTTGTGTTTACCAGAACCTGAGCTCAACCATCCTTCGTGGGCCACTGAAGGGGGAAATGGGAAGCTTGCAAGGAACGAGCATTGTGACAGCAGTGCGGCTCCCAAACGTGTCAACAGCTAGTGATGACTGCGGGTACGGGTAAACCTGTACTGCTTTAACAGCTGGATTTGTGAAGCCCGTCCGTGGCACCAAGTAGGAAATGAGTACTCAGGTGAGATCTTATCTGTGGGTCCCTTTCTTAGTGCTAGGAAGTATTTACAAGGAGTTGGCCAGAATAATGGGTAACTGAGAAAAGATGTCATTGACCTGGGAATTCCTGGGAAGGGAAGTTAATTTACAGAAACAGATCTTGTGTATCCCATTTCTATCGCACAGGTCTTGAAGGAGATGCTCATTTACACTAAGCCTCTGTTTCTTTAGGTGGATCAAAGGTCATGTTTCCGATACTGTCTGTACGATGGTCTGGTATATGTGAAGAGAATTGTGGTGTACATGACTGCAGCAGCTCGTACAATGAGCTTTTGTGGGACATCCAAAAAGGGCTTAGTAAACCACGGTCTGTTGAGTCAGACCCGTGAGCTGGCTATGGCTGGACCAAATCAGAATATCTCGCCTTGCAGTAAAAGCTGCCTTTTTTTTGAGTGCAGATGGTTCAAAAAGAGCACTTTTGAGACATTTCTTCTTCAGTTACGTATTTTTTGGTCGTTTGCTGAAAGCTTAGTGCTGAATTTCACCCCCTTGCAAGCTAAAATCTTATTCCATTGCCAGGAAAAACGTAGCAAACTCCTCTAGCCTCTGGCAAACTATGTCAAAACATGAGTGTAAGATGCAAGCTCTGCAGAGTTGGTCCCTATGAGTAGGGTCTGAGGTCCCATCTGCGCTCCTTTGTAGGGAAACAGGGACTTTACTGTGTCACCTCTAGCCTGTGATGCAGTAGCAGAAAATGCAGGACAGAGAGCTATACTGGCTGCTTTGCCTGAGCTGTGATACTTGAAGAAATGATGCTTGAAAGCATGTCGTGTCCAGTATGTGGAAGGAAGGTGGGTGCCTGCTGGGAGGGAAGGCTTCAGGGTGCTTTATCCACCTGGCACTGCAAGGGGGAAAGTGACAGACTCAATCCAAAGCAGAGACATTGAAGTAAATAGAATTAATTATAATAAAACAGGTAATAGCCACAATGCCTGGGATATTAAAGGTTTTTTCTTCATGTGTTCAGATGCAAAACTATGAGGAGTCTCTCTGATAAGAAAGAAATGGGCTGACCGTGACTCAGGGGGGAGAAAACTAGCAGCCTCTCTGTCCCAGGGAGAGAAAGATGTCACACATATCACATTTGAGGAACTACTTATTCACATTTTAGCTAAATAGTTATTTTTTCATCCTGTATAATTACAGCTTCAGGAAGTGTTGCATTTCTGGTTCAGAAAGCAGCCCGGTCAGCAGTTTTAGCTTAGGTTTTCAGCTCGTTCCAGGGCATGTTCCCCAAAATCCAGCTCCTTTTAAAAATCTTTCTCATGTGATAGAAGCTTGTCCCAACAAACTATCTTGAGTCATGGGCCAGGGTGTGCAAAAGGTTGGGTTTACATCATATCTCTGAAAATGGACTCATATTCACTCTTTCAGTGACATTGCTTGAACTGCACCTTCTCCATAGCCCCAGCAGGTCTAACTGCATCTGTAGCTGCGCTGCAGTGAGGCACGGTTTCTGCGCAGGTGGTAGAAAATGGAGGGTTTGCAGGGAAATTCCTATCACAGTAAAGAGCAGGATGTTGGGTTTTTTAATACTTCTTCTCTGGACATTTTCTGTTAAAACAGAGAAAAGCAGTAGAAGTGGCATCTGAAGTTTTGTGGTCTAAAAGGCTCAGACTGTTTGGCAAAGAAACTAGTGCTGGTTGTCTTCCTTGCTCGGGTCACAGAGTGACCTGCTCGGAAGGTGAACAGGGCTGCACTCAGGGACTCTGCTCCTGCCGAAGTTGGTACATGTGTTGGAAAGTTGGTGCGTGTGGTGGAAAAGCGGAAGGAGCTGAAGACATGAAGGAAATGGAATTGAGCATCAACAGGTTGGTCACTGCCTCATGATCCTGCGCGGTGCTAGGTGAGTCAGTGCACTCAGACCTGTGCTTTTGCATCTCTGGATGCCCGGTTTTGAGCACTCGTGGTACAGCGGAGACAATGCTGAGCACCTGAGCACTCTGCTGAGCAATACCATCACACACACGCCGGATGAAACTGAATTCATGCTTCACAAGCATACTCAGGTTTGCTTCCCCTTGCTACCAAGTGCTTGACTGTGTAGTCATCATAAAGCTCTTTCACTGTGAAATGGATGTAAATGTGGAAGAAAAGAAAGAAAAAAAGAAACACACAATCACGAACATCTGTTCAACATCTTCATCAGCGACATGGACACAGGGATTGAGTGCACCCTCAGCAAGTTTGCGAGCGACACCGAGCTGTGTGGCGTGTTGACACGCTGGGGGGAAGGGATGCCATCCGGAGGGACCTTCACAGGCTTGAGAGGTGGGCCCGTGGGAGCCTCACGCAGTTCAGCAAGGCCAAGTGCTAGGTCCTGCATGTGGATCGGGGCAATCCTAAGCACAGGCACAAGTTAGGCAGAGAATGGATTGAAAGCAGCCCTGACAAGAAGGACCAGGGGGTATTGGCTGATGAGAACTTCAACATGACCCAGCGATGCGTGCATGCAGACCAGAGCCAACTGCACCCTGCGCTGCATCACCAGCAGCATGGCCAACAGGTTGAGGGAGGCGATTCTTCCCCTCTACTCCACTCTCGTGGGACCCCGCCTGCAGTAGTGTGTGCAACTCTGGAGCCCCCCAGCACAAGTATGCCATGGACCTGTCAGAGTGGGTCCAGAAGAGGCCACAAAGATGATCAGAGGGCTGAAGCACCTCTCCTATGGAGACTGGCTGAGAAAGGTGGGGCAGAGCAGGCTCTGGGGAGACCTTGTGGCACCTTCCAGCACCTAAAGGGGCCGACAAGAAAGCTGGGGAGGGGCTTTGTACGGGGTGTGCAGTGACAGGGCGGCGGGGAATGGCTTTAAACTGGCCGAGGGGAGACGTAGGGCAGATACTGGGAAGAAATTCTTCCCTGCGGGGGTGCTGGCAGAGGGTGCCCAGAGCAGCTGTGGGTGCCCCATCCCTG
>JAVJGJ010000034.1:24182327-24196421 GCA_035590215.1 Microhierax caerulescens
CGGTGGCGGGAGCTGCGGCGCGGGTCCGAGGGGCCGGCGCGGTGCTCGCCGCGGCTCCATCGCCAACCCCGGCAGCCACATCCTATTCCCATGGGCCCCCGCTGGTCCCTTCAGCGAGAGGCAGGGTGCGAGGGTCATTCCTGAAGGAATACCAGGGATACCTGGGAGCAGCTGGGTTTTTTCTGTGACACATAGAACATCCTGATGCACATCTTTGATTCTTCTTTTGTTTTCCCAGAGCCTCTCTATGAAGTTGCTTTGTGAGTACAGATTTTCACCTGGATCGTTAAGAAGGCTTTGAGGGCATCGTACTGATGTCTTCAAAAAGCCTCTTTGCTCAGTGAAAAACCAAAGATTTCTTTGACTTGCAGAAGGAGGATCTGAATACCTTGGCAGTCCATTTAGTTAGCAGCATGAGGGCATTAATATTTTAATGCAGGAGGTAGCAAGAGTCTGCTCTTTGGTATGTTAGAATGAGGGAAAGATGTTCTGGGTCCTTCGATCTGCCTCACAGATGCCATGGGAAAACCGTTCTCTGTAGTAAATTCCCACTGTTATTTCACAAAGCAAAGGACATGAATTGTCAGCTCTTCCCTCAAGCTCAGTTCCTTCCATACATGCCTTTCCCTTTAAGAAACACATCCCAGTGCTTATCCAAGTGTTATTTTGTGCAATTCCTATGTGCTTACAATGATACAAACATATCTTCTGCCCTGTCATGATCTCAACCTTTAGTCCCTTCATACTGCTTTCCTGTTCAGAGAAATACCTGTTCCATCTGTAGTCTCACACATTGCCATTTTCCCAGTTACTACTGGTAGTTACTTTCTAAAGGCTAGACCATCTGCCAGTAACTCTTTTGAGTATACTACAATAATGCCATGTGAGTTTATGGTACATAAGCAGTGTTTACATACATGTACGTGTTTACATGTGTACATGGTACATAGCAGTGTTAACTGTTTGTTGCCTCTTCTTGTGTGTAATTCTTTTAATGTTACCTACTATTGTCTTTCAGAGCCTCACAGGCCCTCGCTAGATTAATACAAATTTTGCTGTTCCACGGGTCACGTGATAGATCTTGTCTTTGGCTAAGGTGTAAATCAAATGGCTTCTGCTGTAGTCATCCTTCTCAATAGTGTCTCTCTGTTGTTTCAGCTGTAGCACTGCAGATGCCATGAGATTGGAGACTGATGCGGAAGTCCCTGTTAAGTGCCTACACAAGAAGACAAATTGTATGACTGAAACATTCAATGATACTTTCACCGTGAAAGATGACAGCCACAACAGCGTATACATCAGGAAAAATCCTGAGTATGAGAACCTTGTGAGTGCAATGGAATCAGAATATGAAACGGAAAGAATTTAGTAGAGTACCAGGTTTTCCTCATGAGCAGCCATGCAGGGCTGCAGATACTCAATGGTAAACTTTACCAAAGGAAATTCTTCCGGTCTGCCTCCTGCTGTGATAAATGTACCAGTCTCACTGCTTTCCTTAACCCAGGGGAACTGCATCATCTTCTCGGGCTTTGGCACATGAGGCCCTGCTCATTGGTGCAGAAACCCTCAGCCAGGTGATTATCAACCTACTTTTATAGAGCAAATAATTTCTGAGCCTGAAGGGCCAAGGTGAGGAAGAGATGATCTGAAGGAGTGGAAACACTTTCGCCTGCAAATGAAGGTCTAGCTGGGTGCAATGCTGCTAGCCAGTAACACTGGCAAGGTGTACTCTCCAGTGCATGCTCCCCTGTTAGGACATCCCAGACTGCAAGGAGCTGAGTTGCTGAGGATTGTGCTGGAAATGGATGCCCTCTGCCTTTTCAAGCTCGACAGTTACTGGTTGTACATCTTGCTTGCCCTTGAGTCTTTTTTATTAGAGCATAGTAAAGGGACTGCAGAGGGGGGGTTGATGTCCCAGGAATGTAATTTTTGCTATCAGACTGGAGCTCATTGCTTAGAGGAAGAGGAAATGGCCCCATGGGTGATGAGCCTCCTAACTGCCACCCTCTGGGTTTCTCCTGGAAAAGCAGAATTGGTGTTGGAGGAAATGCTAGCATTTTCTTTTTACAGTGTGGGGGCCAAACGCATAATAAAAGAGAAATTTGAGGCATGTGGAATAACGATGGAGCAAGGGACCTCCCTGGACACAACAGACTGATGTTGATTCACTCTGTGGGACTTGAGTCAATCTGTCTGATTACAACAGATATTAACTCTGACCTATGTTATGGGGATGCTGTGAATGCTCATATTTGTACCTTGAAATACACTTGAAAAGTGCTTGATTAGTGCAGTGTGTTTTCTTTCCCAGGGCAAATACAAAAGGCTTCAAAGGATTTTGTTGCATATGAATTCTGACTTCCTTGGTATTTCACCATGCAGTGCCATCATTTTTCTGTTGCTAGCAAATTTGTGCTTTTTTTCAGTCTTCTGATTTAATTCTGCAGGACAGCAAGATTACAGTCATGGCCGTGGTTTGACTTGGAAGTTTGACTTCTGTTTCCCTTTTAAAGAGGAGAGGACAGGAGAGGAGCATCAAGTCAGCCCACACTGGACTCCTCTTGTTACTACGCCTTACCGCATCCCCCAAAGCCAGTTGCTGGGGTCATGGTGCTGCCTGCATACGCAAAGCCACAAACCTGCAGCTGCCTACTAGTGCAGTGAGAGACCAGTAAGTCACAATGCTCCAAACAGTGCCAACATCAGGCTGAGGCCTGGAGTCAATGGAGAAGCTCGTTTCAGTGTGTTAGGTAGAAGCATCAGTGCTTGAGCTGGCACTTTTAGGGCTGACGGTTTGCCATTAGCACCGTTCTTCCAGATGCTTCAGCTAGTTCTAGTTTTTAGGCATTTATCACAGCAGGGTGTAAAGTGTTAGGCTACTAAACCGCTGACAGAGGTTGTGAGGACTCTAGGGATGCTTAGTACTGAGCCTTCCTTCACTGCCAGCAGAAGGCTAAATAAAGTACGCTCAAAAGCCTGGGAAGAGAGGTCATCTAAACGATATTACAAACTTGCCTGTGATTTAGCTCAGGACGTAAAATCTTTCACTTTAATTTCATGCCATTGCTCAGCACACTGGTTTGCTCAAACAAGCAGTTACTTAAAAAAAATGCTCTGCATCTCCCTGTATAGTGGCTCTCAGAGACTCAAATCAAGTATTTCAAGTAAAAACTAGCTCTGTGGCCAGCCTGGGAAACAGCCGAGCACTCTGCAGTCGCAGCCTTGTGGGAAGGCAATGGCTGCGCTGGCTCCGCAGGGCTGGTGGGAGCACACAAAGCCTTACGAGCGCACTGCTACCCCAGCAAGTTAGTGCCCTGACTGAATCTGATCCCTGGGAGCCACGGTGAGGAAAGGTATCTCTGCATGCTGGAAAACCATTTCCTATCCACTTTTTGAGCACAGGGAAGCTAGGAGGATAAGATACAGAGCAAGGCAGAAGACATCAACAATGAGACACAGGAGTTGCCTTGCTCCCGAGAGACATTTCCTACACATATCTTCCATGCCAGGGCCAGGCCAGGAGAAGTTGCTGCAAAGCACAGTGACTGTGGCTTTGGAAACACCGTGGCAGTGAATGCACAAGCACTGCTGGGGGGAGAGCAGAGCAGGTCCCACAGCACTGCAGTATGGAGTCCACATGCAAGCCCAGGCAGTTCTGGAGGGCCAAAGAGGTGGGCAGCCAGGTGGGCAGTGCAGAGCTGTTGTGATGCTGCTCTGGGCATGCATTCACTGTGCTGCTTCTGCTGGAGCACGTCTGAAGGACCACAGCTACTGCCTTAGCCCAGGAGAGCAGGAGGAGGGGGTACATGCTGCCACAGGAGGAGGTGGCTGGGACCCCAGCAGCCTTACAGAAGGGAGAGAGGAGGCAGCTAATCCTCCAGGAGCAATGAGGGGTGCTTTGTGGACAGAGGGGCGAGAGACAGGGGTCCAACTCTGTTAGTTGCCCTGGAGCAACGGCAGGGATGAAATACCTCTGCTCAGCTGAAGCACGTCAGGGCTCGGAGTGAGACACCGACTCTCAAAAAGGGTACCTGAAGCCGAGGGAGCCCACTCTAAGGTAGGAGAAGTGAGGAAGCACTGCAGACATGTGCTCAAGACATGGGGGTGGGGGCTTGGGGAGCATTATCATCCTCCCCTTCCACTGCTTGCAGGCTTTGGAGCTATCTGGCCAGTCTGTCTTCTAGATCAGCCATACTGCTGTTCCTGACTGCTCTAAAAGAATGAGATCAGCTTGAAAATAAGAAGTCCACATGCCCTGCATTAGGTTTAAAGCTATTCTTGGGATGTGCATTTTGGCTTCCTCTTTTTTGCCAGGTGGTTCCTGAGCTACAAGGCCATGCTTTGCATTTCCAAGGTCTTAATCTCAAGGAAGAGGGCTGAACTGTACTGTCTGTAATGCAAACCCCATCACTTTCATTAACCTTGCCTTGCCGAGGAGTCCTGAGGCTGTGAGCCCAGTGCTAGTGGGGTGCAGGCTTTACTGTGGGGTATGCGATCTGTCACCACTGCTTAAACCCACCACAGGGCATTCCTGGCTCTCTGGCAAAAATTAAACAGAAGAAAAGTTCCTTTTTACAAAAGCAGCAAGGCTGCGTGCCTTCAGCTGCAGTGCATTTCCTGCAATACGCTCTGTTACTCAGCAGCCTGGTTTGCTTCCTCGTTAACGGTTGGCACCTTGCATGCGCTGGGATGCTGCTGCTGTGCCCTGCCTTCCGTGTCTGCCGGGCCTGCAGGCAGCTTGGCAGGCAGGGCAGGGGCAGGGACGGGGATGCCACCTGGCTTTAGCAAAATAAATTTGTAGGAAGAATTATTGCCTTTTATTAAATGAATCAGTCTAGCTGGGGGAGCATGGGGAAGCAGATGAGCTCTGGGTCCTGCAAGCCCTCCTTCTCGGCACTGACTCGGACTCACAGCTTTCGTCTCTGCTGCCATGGATCTTCCCTTCCCAGGCCAGCAGCCTAATAGCGGGTTCACGTTGTTCGTTATGACCTGCGTGCTGGGAAGAAGAGCCTAGCTTTTGTCTTCAGTGCTCTGAGTTACAATGACTCTTCTTCAGGACATGAGGTGATTATCAGGCAAGATCAGAGAGAAAAGTCTCCTGCCTGTGTTTTGAAGGTTTCATAAACACAGCAGCGGATGCGCAGGGGTAGTTGTGCTGCAGTGCCAGGCTTCCCAGGGAGGCAGGCAGCAGCCGAGCAGGCCCGCCTGTCCTTACAGGGTCCATGGCAGTGCCAGGCCCCCAGCTCCAAGCACTGGTCTCCCACCTTGTGTCTTGGTGCTGTGCTCCTAGACCGGGCCGGCTGCCCCATGGAGAGCAGGAGAAACCCTGTCCTCTGACCAAGGGTGAGAGGCACCGGGACTCTGTGAAATGTGCGTGAGGGTCTTTTGTGCTTTGCACCTGGGGAGAGGTAGTTCACCCCATGCTGCAGCATGTTGGCACTCCCAGAAGCTGGCCTTGGAGACGCCAGGCTGGAGCTCCTGGCACCAGCAGTCTCAGGACAGAAGAAATGAGGGGAATGGGGAGCTGCGGCTGTGCTCATGCAGGGCAGAAATGTGCAGTGGAAAGCTGATGCTGTGTGGGAAGGGAACTGAAAAATTCTCACCTTTAGATACTCACAACCAGCCTGGACACGATCCTGTGCAGTCTGCTCTAGGAGAACCTGCTTTAGCAGGGGGTTGGACTAGGTGGTCTCCAGAGGCCCCTTCCAACCCCAGACATTCTGTGATTCTGTCATTCTCCATCCTCACCTCAGCAGATCCAGCCCCAAAACACAGGGTATGGTGCTCTCTTTTTGTCCCCCTAAGCACCATCCTCATTCATTTTCAATCATCCTAGTGCTTTATGCAATATTTCCTGCCATCGTAAGGTCCCAGCTCCAATTTCCCTCATTGACTGTGTAACACCATGATTTTTCCAATTTTTGATTCCTCCCAGCACTGACCTGCTCTGAGGAGGTCTGAGCAGCTTCCTCAGAAGGCCTGGTGCCTGGGAGAAGCTGCAGAGGAAGAAGGCAACAGGAGTCAAGAAAGGAGCAGCAGATGCTCCAGCTGGAGCAGACCCTATGTGCTTCATGTTGTCACCGCCTCTCATTTGGGCAACAAAATGGCTTTGGTCATAAGCAGCAGAAAAATGGAAACACAAAAAAACTTCTTTTCAGTGCTGAGGTTGTTGTCTCTCCCTGTTCAGCAGGTGTGTGATTATTTTTTATTTCTATTTTTGGCACATTTTGCAGTAAAACCTGTTGTAAACAGAACATTTTTCTTCTGAAAGTCATGGAGGGGTTTGCAGTGTTGCATCACCACCAGACAAGAAAACTTCTCCTTTCCTTGTGCTTGTCACTTACCCAGGGACATGACTCATCTGCTGAATGGCAGCTCTGCTCCAGCACAGAAGGGAAACCTCAGCTTCCGCTGTGAAACTACACTGCCTCCAAAAACCTGCGCTATTTCTAGTGGCCAGCACAATGTCATGGGACTCGCAGACCTCCTTGCCTCAGAGCAACTGAAGTGCACGTGCAGCAAAGGGGACCTGTTGCCTTTTACACTTGCCGAGTTTGCCCTGGTCACCGGAGCCCTTTTTCACCTGCCGCTCTCAGCGGGGAGAAGGGAGAGGAAGGCTCGGAGAAATCTGACCCACTGTAATTTGGCATTCTTGTGAGAAAGGAAGGGATTAACTTTCTTCCCCTTCCCCCAGCCATCTTGAAGGAACTGCGGGTTGGGGAGTTATCTAAAAAGCAGAGAGACAAACTCTACTGAAAGCAAAAACTGGAAATGTATGAGAAAACAATGATGGAGAGCAGAAGAGAATGCTTGGCTAGCTGTGGTGCAGAAAGGTTTAGGTCTGTTGAAACCTTGAGGTCTGTGATGACAGCAAGGGCTGGAGTTGACACAGCTGCCTGCTACATTAAGGATCCACTGGGGACAAAACAAACCCTGAAATAAAAGATGTTGTTTTCTTTTGAAGCTGACCTCAGTGATAAAGATCGGGGTGATGTCTGTGAGTCATGAGTAGGTGCTTGAGAGAGACCACGGGAGTGTGAGTCATAAGGAGCAGGACCATGTTTGTCCAGAAGTGCACAATAAGCCCTACTGATAGGACCTATCCAAAAAGCAGAACACAATTTGCTTAGGCAATGATACACATTTATTGGCCCCAGCTTTGTACAAACTCCCAACTTCTTCAAAATATTTGGCAAGAAAAAGTTGCAACATAAAACCCAAAAGCTTAGTATTAAAGTTTATCAATAGTCTCAAATCTTGCAAAATTTGCTGGTGGTTCTGCCCTAAACTAAGTCAGTGGGGTCTTGGGATTTTTTTCTTAGTTTCTGAGTTTCCAATGTTAAATCCTTTTGGAGCTGGATTTGTCAAACTGAGCTGGGCACCCTGACTCGGTCCTTTCCCCCACCCTGAGATATCTCAAGCTGCAGATCTGATATGCTGCAAGTCAGTTATTAAAAATGCTTACCCATCATTAGACCTTCAAGTGGGATGATTTAGAGGGAATTGCTTTAACTAAATAGCAGAAATGCAAGAAAAGCAATAGTCAATCTTACTGCAAGTGCTGACTAGAATAACCATCAAAAAACAAGGAGTCTTCTCCAAACAACAAGGCTCTGAGAAGTGATGGACTCCATGGCCTAATTTAAGAACAGATTGAGCAAACACACATTTTTATTGGCTGATGGGATAGAGGGAAGTTAATCAGCAGCCTCATTAGTTTGTACTACAACTTCAAATAAATTAAAAAAAGATTCCTACATGTCCAGAGAAAAGATTCTGTATTATGGATAATGGTGCCCTTACCCATGATGCGATTATAGTTGCCAGAATCCTTGTCAACTGAGCAGAATTATTAATTAACAACAGGGTAGTTAATGCTGTGGAAAAGAACAGCATTGTCTTTGGCTGCAAAGAATAGGTCCCAGTTCTCTGCCTTGGCAGCTGTACCGGCAGCACCTCTGTGCACATTTGCAGGGAGGAGTGCCCCGAGAGGCGCTTCCGAAACGAGTGGAAGGGAAACCTGGCAGCATAGGGTCAGAGCCAGGCATCCAGTAACAGTGGGATGGGTTGTTCAATACCTTGCTGGCTTTATGGAGAGAAGTAGAATACGTATAAGAAGGCTCCCACCAGCGTGGGAGGAAGGAGACGGTCCCCTCGGTGTGCCGCCACGTTGCTCAGCAAATGCCTCACTTGGGGTATTTGACAAACTGACACTCTGCACACTGAGTGTCGAACTCAGCTTGTCAAATACACGCAGTGCTGCACTGCAGCTCCTGGTGCCCATCACAGAGGTCTTCACTGGGCTGCCGTCCTGGGCAAATGGAGAGGGAAAAGAAGGGCTGAAGCTGGTGTTAACATCAGAGGCTATTTTCAGTTAGCAAAAACCATCATTATCCCTCCCCTATTTCCCTTTCCAACACTTTTCTTTGGGCAAGAGACACCCACGCAGGCAGACGCTGCCTTCTGCTGAGGAAAATGTCCACTATATTAATACAAAGGCTGAGGCTCTGCGTAGCTGAAAATGAAGCTGAGAGCTGCAGACTAATCTTCTGCCTCAGCTACAAGGCCTACATTGGTAGCTTGAAATATTGCCAAAACATCCCTGCAAACAATCAGCAATGCTGTTTGGGTACAACATCATGAAGACCAACGTCTCTCTAGATACACAAAGTCTAGAGAAAGACCCAGAGAACGTACTGCAGGGGAGCGATTTTTGCATTGGACAGAGATAAGGGCATGATAATTTCACAGACTTTTCACAGCTTTCATTTTTAACCTCCTAAATTTAAACAAGTTGTTCAGGTTTCTCACATTTAATTCCTTCTGTTTGGGTCCCTGTAGCAATTTTGCATTTAAGTGGCCATATATGCCCAAGTGTCCCTGTATCATAAGGTACTTCAGCTAAATGCCTAATTCTAGGTATGTAAATATTTCAGTTGTAACCAGACACAGATCCCAAAGCACGTGGAATGGGGCCTCTGTATTTAACGCAGGTTGGTAGCCCCATGCATGCCAAAGACAAACCTTCTATTGGCAGGAACAGGCTCAGGGGTTTATCTCTTACTGTACCACAATAGCTAAAATCGGTAGTTATTTTTTTATCTAGACCTGAGATCTGAAAAGGCACTTCTTCAAGCCTGTCTGAAAGAGAGGTACAACTCTGGCCTCGGGCATACACATCAGCTCTGCTGGAGGCAAGGTCAGCGGCCAGCTCTGGCCCAAAGTCCAGTGCCATATGTGTTCGCTGTTGCAAAACAAACAAACAAACAAACAAACAAACAAAAAAAAAAAGCAGCCATGGTAGCCTCTGGTCCCCACAAACTTTAGTCTCCATCTCTGCCTGCCCACAGGCAGCTCTGCTGCTAGGCAGGATTGTTGCAAGGGTCGTGGTGCCAAATAAAAAACAAACTCCACATAGAGAAACAATCCTTCAAGAATAACGTGAAACTTTCTCTTCTGTTGTCAAACTAACCCCCTTCTGCCTCATTTCCAGCAGACAGAAGAAGCCTCTCCTGCAATAAATGGAGCTTTCCACCCCCATATGCTGACATAATTGAGCCTTTAGGGGTGAACACACACACGCTTCTTTTGCACAAAGACCAGAAGATGCTTTTGGTTCCCTATACTTTTAACAAGGGTGTGCATTAAATGCACTTTAAAAAAATTAAATAACAAAATATACACAACAGAAGATATTTTGAAGTATTACTGTGTTCTGACCATTCAGAATTTCAGTCCAAAACCAGATTTGAAATTCTGATGCTGTGCAACTCTCTTGTAAAAAATCATCGCTGCTCCTAAGCTGCACCCATTCTACATAACACTATTTTAATGTCATTCGTATTCTCTGCAGCCAGGCCCAGACAAAGCTGAGTTTTAAGCATGGTGCTTTTAGCTTCCTTCCCAGTCCCCTGATTTTAATTTCACGTGACTAGCAGCACCAGTTTGTGAGAAAGCAGCTGTGCTAATTTTAGAATCAAAATGAAAAAATAAAATGGGTATGTCAATTATATTTTGGAAGGTGGACCATTAAAGACACAAAAGTAGAATTCAGCTGAAGTATATTAACAGCATCACACAGTGGGTAATTTATTAACCCTTTTCCGTCTGTAACTTCTGGGACTGTTTTATACAGATGATCACAGGATCCGATCAAATATTACACACATAGGAATACACCTGGAAAGGGCAAGTTTTTCAAGTGAAAGCACAAAATGAAAAATGATAGCCTAAACCACAAATTCTTTATATGTGCTCTGAAACCAGCAGAAAGTGAAATAAGATTTAACAGCAAGGGAATGCTACAGCTTTAAAGATAAAATCAGTTTCTAGACTGGGTTACTACAAAGTCTTTGCAATTTTTACATTCTCCTTGCCCAACACACTACAGCCTTTGGTGAGATGTAGATAATGAACAGTTCTTTATTCTGGCTCCCTAATTCAGAATGAATTTCAACAGTGGTAGTAGACAAAGGAAGTATGCTGCAATGGATAAAAGAAGCATGTGTATTTCATGAGCATTAGAAAACAGCGCTAATAAACTGATTTAAGATCAGCCTAGCAAAAGACATACTGGTTTGAGCACAGTTAAAACTGATTTCTGTTATCCCTTAAGCTCTTGCAGCACTGTAGCAACACTGCAGCACGAAGCAGTGTGGGCAAGGGGGTGCCAAGCTGTCTTCAGAGACCTGGGCCTTCCCAGCGTTTTGTCACCTGTGTGCAAATGTTTTAATATAGCCAGGGCTCTGGGTTAACGTTTCTTAATCCAAAATACCCTGATCCGGTTTTAGCAACAGACCCATCATAAAGATGCCTGTGACCTTGCCTCAAGTTTGTCCGTGCAGTTTGTCAAATTACTCTCCTGTACCATGAAAAGTAAAAGTTGGTTTTTTTTAACAAGCTGTGAATGGTTTGCATAGTTGTTGCTGATGTTAATAAAGCAGGGATGTGCTTTCTCTGCCTGAAAATGATTTTCAGTGAGAGACACCACACACTACTGAGAGCACAGGGAGGAAAGAAAAATGAACCTGTCATCCCCAAAAGGGCCCTCAGCCATATATATCGAAGTGTGATGAGGAGGCCAGACAAAGAAAGGCTAAGTGAGCCTTTCAGCTGGTATCGGTGACCAGCCTTCTCTCAGCTTCACTGCTGATTTCTAACAGTGGAAGCTGTGGTCTTGAGGCGGGGTGAGGGGGGGTAAGACAGCACTGCTTCTGCAATTGCAGCTTAAAATAATCTCCTAGTGTGGCTTTCTGAGGGGAAAAACAGCCACTTGAAATGTTGCTGTGAGCGATAGATAAGAGGAGGGTACACAGTGGAGATAATTCTATCAGCAGATGGGAATGGAGCTTGCTACCCCAGCCCACAATGACAGTATCTGATCCGAATGGATTTGTCATTGTCAGAGCTTCTGGTTTCAGGCTGAAGTGGGTATTTCCAAGTAATAGCTCAATGGTATAAAACAGACTGAGCAATCAACTGCGTACTCTGAGAGGAAAACAGGAAGGGTTCTTCCTGCATTCTTCAGTCAGTCCCTTATCACAAAAGTCCCCAAAAATCTCTCTCCCAGCTGCACGTCATCTTCCAGATATCTGACAGGGTTGTCAGACTGTCCTGCAACTTGCAATGAAAGTAAATGTAAAGTAAAATTACTGGATAGACTTGACTCTAAACCTAGTAACAGCATGCGTAAGTGTGGCCGCATGGTATTCACATGCTGAGTAGCAGTGCCCCGAGATGCAGGCTGCAACCATTTCAAGACATGCACTTATTATGCGGTATTTGAACTGGAATCAAGGTCATCTGTTTTCCATTTTGTGAAACCCAAATCGCAGCCTGGATTGAAAGCAAGAATCCCCACGGATCTGGGGGCAGCAGGGTCTGCTGAACCCCTGCCCATCGGTAACCTTGCAGCGTGCTTCTCCTGGGAGCTGGAAGCCTTTGTTGTAACAAAGCCAAACCCAGATGAGCTGTGCTCATGGCAGACTCCCACTGCATGCCGTCCTGCTCCATACGGAATCTTCCTGTGCTCCCAGCCCTGCAGCTGCTCCCACTGCTGGGAGCTTTGCCTGACAAACGTTGGAATAGTTGGCTCAGTTAGGTCAATCTCGTCTATCGGGCAGGCTCCAGCAAAGCCTGAGGCTGCAGCCCAAAGGGCTTGCTTCATCGCAGGCAAGCCGCACTGTATACCCAAGCATAGTTCTCTGTAGCACATCTGCTGACTTGGATGAGACAGTTAACAGTACAAAACCCGAGCATGAGGCCAAATGGCACAGCCAGCTAATTAGTAACTCCTGCTCTCTAGCTGGCAGGTGTCAAAGCAGCTCCGTGGCTTCGCTGCAGGGAGCAACTCCAGGCTGAGGATGCTATCGCTGCGAACGAGGCCATGCTCTGCTTCCCAAGAGCGATCATGCAGGTGAAGACAAAGCCTTCTCAGTGCCACGCAAACCACTTGCTCCCCAGCAGAAGCTGTGCAACAGCAGTGCAGGGCAACAGATTTTATGACACCCTTGTCCCTGCCCTCATTAAAACCAGGAGGTGTCAGGCAGGAGGTGATGCCCTCTCCCTCTGGCTCTAGAGTGACTGGGAGGTCCCTTGCCACCTCACCCCAGGCATCCAGCTGTCTTTGGGCTGCAGTTTACTGGGCAATGTGCTGAGCAGCTGCCCCATCCTAAGGAAAGCTCCTGGGAACTGGTATTTGGCAAGTACAGCAGTCGTCACAGCTTTGGAGAGGATCTAGGTGAGAGAAACCCTGAAATGCTCCAGCAAGGACTGTCCCCAGGCAACTGCAGGAGGCATAAAACCAGCCATGTGTTCCCATTGCCACCATCCAAACTGCCCTGTCAACCCGACAACCCTGCAGCCCTGTGTACACTGATATTTTTTTCCTTGCTTTTGTCACAAGGCTGAAAGCAACTCCTCCTTGCTCAGCCCAAGCTGGACATCCCCTCTGCCTAGCCCTTGCTGCAGAATAAACTTCTACTCCACCTCGTCCTACGAGTCCCAGCTTCCTCTTCATAACTGCTCCAAAAAGTGAAAAACATAAATCAGCGCTTTCCTTCACAGAGAAATATGCCTTGCTTCGAACAAGAAACCACACGGTTTCATACCTCGTACATGCCCTCCTGCCACTGGCATCTCGGCAGCGGGGTGGGCTGCCCTCCCCTCCGCCCTGTGCCACAAGGACGTGCCAATGCCGTGCTGCTGCCCTTGTTTCGTGTGGTCTCCAGCAGCACGTGGAGCTGCCCCACTCCTGACACAGGGCTTGGGCCAATCCCAAGGAGATCTCCCCAGAGTGCCCAGGAGCAAAGCATTCCCTCCGGGCATGCAGCCACCTGCAGCAAAACCCTGCCCCGGGGGAGCACCGGCGGATGGGCCAGCGCGCTGGGTGAGCCGCCGGGAGCAAGCACAGTCATCACGCTGGCAGCAGATGTGCCGCTGAGGCCGCGGACCTTCAAAAGCCAGATCCAGCCTCCAGGCCTGGGCCAACTGCACGGGACAGAGGGGCAGAGAATGAGCCCCGGCCCCGGCTGCACTGCGGCGGGGGGTGCAGAGCCTGGTGCACGTGCAAGGCAGTGTTCCGGCAGCCGGCAAACACTTCAGTGAGGAAGTCATGGATTTTGGCAGCAGCTGCGGGAACAGCTCACGAGGCCAGGAACCAGAAACACTGTCATTGGCACCTCATGGTTCACCCAAAAGCACCCAGAAAGGGCCTGATAGACCCCCCATTACCTGGAGGTCACTGGTCACGTGCCCTCCCACAGCCCACGTACTCACCTGTGCCCTGCAGCTCCCACCCCAGCGCACCAGACTCTTCTCCCACGGCTGCTCACACCCCCCATGCCTGAAGGTGCTCGGTGAACCCTTGTCTGCTGTCCTGAAGTCAGAGAGACAACAAGAAAAGGAGCTGCAGAGCACACTTGCACCCAGCTGGGACACCGTCTCTCCCTAGCAAAAGCCTCCTCTGTCCCACAACTTCCCCTGCTCTTTGTGTGCTGTCTCATCTATGAGTAATTTAGATCAAAATCTCTCTACTGCCAGCAGCTCATCTGCAGCACGTGCGTGCATGCAAGCTGGGGGGGGGGGGGGGGGGGG
>JAVJGJ010000034.1:24215352-24234058 GCA_035590215.1 Microhierax caerulescens
GAGGGGGAAAACCCACAAAAAAAAAAAAAAAAAAAAAAAAAAAGACATTTTAGAAGCATTGGGACATGAATTCTTCATCAAACACTGTAGGTGCGGTTGTGCCTGGAGGGGTGCGCCTGTACTTCTGGGTCTGGATGGGAGTTTGCCTCCAATGAATATTTCACGCAAATGAAAGTGCAGATGTTACACAATGTCTCCCAACTCCCGTTTCATAGAACAGGGAGCGTCAGCAGTCCAACGGTTCACAGAAATGCCATCTTAGAAGATCTGCAAAGTTGACCTGCGATGAGTAGGGACACCTCTGTCCATGCAGAGCTTGTTGCCAGTGTCAAGGCCTTTGACTTCAGACAGCGATCTTAACGAGGGATGTCTTCGAGCAGGAGGTCAGTGAAGTATTGGGTAAAGCTCAGGAGGCATTCTGCTTTCTTAATTACTTGAGAGGATCTTAGTTTTGCCCTTCAGTGAGTCCCTGATGGATTAAACTATGCCACAAAAACAGAGGACAAAGCTCAGCAGGTTTTGTCTTTTGAAACTGCCTTCACACGCCCCTCCACAAAACCACCTTACACCCTGGCAGCTCTTTGCCCGTGTGCCCTATCCTCCGCTGCTTCTCCCTGCCTCTAACCAAGTGCACCCTCCTGGAGGAAAGACTGGCCGTATCACTGCTGGGATAAAGGGAGCTGCTCCTGAGAGATGTGGAATAACTCCTGAAGCTGTGCTTATAAAGCAGTTAAGGAACAAAAGTGGTGTGTTGATAGCAAAGGTGTAGCCCCTGCAGTCCTGTGCTGGGATGAGCATATAAGTGATAAGAAAGTAAGTGATATTTTGCTTTCTCTGGAAGACTTTTGACTGTAGCTACAGCTTTGCTGCAGCCCATTACCTGCTTGAGTCAAGCTAAAATCAGCATAACCAGCCAGTATTTGCTTGGCTGATTATATGAAATTTATATGAAATAGATGAGTGTTTGCCAGGTCCTGCTCTGCTGCACAGGTATAATCATGTACCTATGCTACACTAAGCAGAAACCATTACCTGCAGTTTGTGGAGACCTTTTTTTATCAGCACTAAATACACCCACTGGAGCTGGACTGTGACCTATTCAGTCTTCCCCATCAACATGAAACCACAACGTCAGGATGTAGCTGTACTTCAAAACTTGCTGCTACCATTTACTGGGATGGGTAGTAAAGCGAGAGTGGCTTAGGATACAGAGTCACCCTCACCAAGGGCTACTGAAAGCTTGGAAGATAAGCAGGTCCTCTGAGCCTTTGATATTGAGTAAATTCAGGAGCAGGTTAGGTAAGCAATTGCTCATCACAGCAAAAAGTGGAAACTCCTTCATTGTTTAGAATAAATGATAATTCATGAAAAGCTGTGTTACAGAAAGATGTACTGCTTTACTTTTTTGTGTATGACTGGCTTCTCTACATGAGACATGAGGCTGAGTCTTGAGCAGGGATGGAGCAGGGCATAAAAATGAAGGGGTTGGGGTTTAGTTTGTCAGGCTGTTTTTCTAGGCCCTGAGGACCTCCTCCAGACCTCATGGTCCCCCCCATAGCTCTGACACATACCAAGGCATGAAGGTCTGCAAGGGGCACTGGGATATGTAGGGCTTCCCGAGAGAAAGTGAATACTTTGAGCTGTTGTTTTTCTTCTTTCCTCCCCAAACAACCAGTGGCACAGGATGGGGGTCCTCCAACTTCTGCAAGAATCAAGATAATTTTCAATGGTATTTCAAAACCATGCCTTTTAAGGAGAAGAAACCCATGCCAGCAAGTGGTGTACATGCATCAGCCACCCAAGAGCCTGAAGCGGTTTCCACTGTGTGGAACTTACAAAGCCACTGTGGAGCTGCCACAGAAGCTAATGCTAGCAAGCCTGGGGCAAGAGAGCCAAAACCCAGCAAAGCCCACACTACGTTTTAGCTTAACCCTGCACAGATCTATGTCTTTGGATGTGTGAGCCACCACCCAGATCCGTGTAATGTGCCCACTGCAAAAAACAGGCAAGATATGAGAGAGGCATCTTTACTCTTTTGAAGAGGCTTCATGGTCTAAATAAAAGCGCGAGAAAAGAAGGAAAAGAGATGTCTGCACCTGCAGTCCGATGCCAGAGACCCAGCGAGGTCCCCTCTCCCTGCTGGGTCCCCAAGGAGCCTCCCCAGCAGGCTGTGACAGGCAGGCACCAATGCAAACAGCACATCTTTGTTGAGACAGTAAAACTGTAGCCTCTCTCTCACACAAATGGCCAGAAATGTTGGGGTTTTGCTGCTGTTCCCAAGGTGAGTGTGGCGATTCAAACCAACGGAGAAGGTGACAGAGTCAGAGGTCACCCCTTCCTCCGGCCGGGGTGCTGGGCAGCCGGAGTCCCCAGCTCCCCGCTGCCCTGGCAGCAAACCCCAGGGAGGGGCTAGTCTGTCGGGGGGACCCTGAGCAGACATCTCTGCCTGGATGGAGAGGGGAAGGGGAAGAGGAGGGAGCAGCTGGGACACGGCACGGCCCCGCAGCCCCACGAGGCTCAGGCCGCCTGCTGCTGGGCTGCACACAGGCTCCCGGCCAGCGTCCTGCGGCGGGGACGGAGACGAGCAGTGGAAACGGGAAATATTCACAGCAGCGAATTCCCCTGCTCTGGGACAGGGAAATTGTTCCACTTAGGACCTGCCATTTATTTTTAACATGGGCTCTTGGACTCACACGCTGTTGTTACTGATCTTACAAAAGGAGGGTGGAGGGGTTTCCTTGCAGTAAGGCATCTGTGTTGCACTGGGCACCGGATGGGCTTGGGAGGTTTCTGATTCCAGGAATATGACTCCAGAATAGATCCTAATTCAGGAAATAAAATGATGTGGCTGACTTCTACACTGTGATGCACATGCCATGCAGCCCTTGCACACTAGGCAAAGAATAACCAGATAGGCACAGAGGCAGCAAAGGCACACACTTGGAGACATGAATACCAGGGAGAAATTACATATTTTGGTTGGAAGTCTACAGCTGAGAGGAACATGAAAACTGTGCCAAGGGGACATTAAGCTAATTAGTAACCTTACAAGTAAAACATCCTTATAGTGAGATATAAGCTCCCAAGAGAAATAGCAAAAGCCTTTGTAGTTTGCTTGGGCATTTTTTACACCATTGCAACCCCTAATCAATTTCAAATCCATCTCTCAGGCCCTTCTATCCTATACTAGACAAGTCCCTGGAGCATATTTTTAGAGGATACTGTACTTACTAAAACTAATTAAAACACCTGAGGAGGCAAAAGGCTGAAAATCTAAGTGCAGTGTACAATTTTTTTCAGGGTTGAAAATAGTGGCCTCAGAGAAGCGATACGTGCTTGTGCTTATCCACACACGTGCACAGCATGAAGGAAAAACACATGAAAAGACAAAAATAGTGCTTTAGATTGGTTTGGTGTGGCCACACAGCTCCATGTCACCTTCTCTTGAGCTTGTATGCAAATTGTTGAAGCAGCTTATCAACTTTAATATGCTCAGGGAGCTTGACAAAATCAGACTGCTCTAATCATCACCTTCTTTCAGCCTACTTTAATGATGAGTTAATTGTCCATGATGAGACTTTGATTTTCTTGGAATGCCTTAGTCCTGTGTAATTTTCAAGTTCTGGCTCATTTACAGGCACTTCTATGAATAACTGCAGTCCTAGAGCAATAAAGGAAGGCAGTCCCAGAAGGGAAACTGAGCTACTTATTTTCTGTGTGTGCATGAGGTACCTGTCAATTTGGTTCTTTCAGCCTTTAACCAGGTTTCATCTGCCCCCGTGGAAGTCCATCCAGCAAGGCCAACACCCATTTTCTCTTGAAACTGTACCTCTACATGGGATTTTTTTACTCAAGTGATGATGCAGATGAATGGAAAAAAACCATGGAGCCAACAGTTTTCAACACTGAGCAAAGCCAATGCTGCTGCTGGAAACTAAATTGGACAGCATGAGGCTACGGGGCTTTGCAGCAAGAACTCTTTAAAGTAGGAATGTGTAAAGACTTCCCTGTGGTTTGGCACACGGGCAGCATTCCATAAATGTGTCACAGAAATTAAATATAGAAAAGACCTGCTGATAGGTCTGATCCATTTTGCTTGGATAGTACAGAATTGGTTCCTAAGGAGACAGCTTGCATTGTTTACTTGAGAAAAGTTTAACATTTCCTAGGTGATGAAGCTTCTACCAGTTCTTTTCAAGAAACAACAGCCTAACGCACCTCAGTGTCAAGAAACTTTTCTGAGATTCTTCCTACATTTTTTCATTTTTGCAACGTACAGCTCTTAGATATGTCCTACGAGACTGTTATAAATAATTTCCTTTCCACCTGAGTGCCTATACTTTCAAATTTTTCTGGTGTGCTGCATGAACTAGGCAGACGACTGAGCTATACATATCGTGATCTCCCAGTTCAATCCTTTTTGATTCCTTCACATAAGTTTTTCCTTTAAAAAACCGTAACCAGTATTTTTTTCTTTTCTAGATCCTCCCTGGTTAGATCACTGCTTTTTCAGCAAAATGGTAACATGGATGGATGAAAGTCTCATGAGCACAGGACACAGCCTATGCTGTTCAGCATTGTGCCTTCCTTAGGGTGGGTGTGCTGTAGGAGTTTTTCATGGGGAGTAATACCCTATATGTTCCTGAGCTGTCAATCATTTTGGCATTTATTTTATCTTTGACCACAAGTGCAGTTTTTAGTATTGGAAAGTATGCCAAGGCTTTAGCAACCAGAGCACAAGCTCCTCTTCAGTACTTGTTTTGTTCAAGCTCAATGCATAATGTAGGTCTCATCTTGGTGTTTGTGGAAAGCTTGCTCACAGCACTTAGCCTCTCTTTAATTTGACACAGTGGAAAAAAGTTAGCACTGCAGCTCTGGGATGAGGTGTGTTGGCAGAGGTGCTGGGTCTGGGGGCTAGAAATGGAGCCATAGTTAAGTGCCACAGTTGAAGAGAGCAGGTGAGCCAGGACCTGCGATTACAATACCATTGACCAGGACCACGTTCATCCGTGGGGCTTACGGACGAGATAGCGTGGCACCGTGTAAACACAGCAGTGTGAGCAGTCAGGACTGCAGTCGGAACAGGAATAGCTTAAGAATGGCTCTGGTGGAGAGCACTTGGAAATTTTACCTTTCAGTGGACGACTTTCTGAGATCTGAAAGACATTCTATTCATCTACTTTTTGAAGACAGAGCACTGGCCCAGCTTCTCAGTTGTACAATGAAGCCTGAGAGGTACTCCATTCTTTGCTAGGTGCTATGATCTGCAAATGAAAGGCGCTATTTAATTTGGTAAATCAAATCCTATTTGCATGTATTTAATAGAATGCAAAATGCTATTTTTGAGAAAATAATTTTAAGATTAAAAACATCACTAAAGGAAGTCTGTTGCTTTTTGTTCCCTCACCAAACACGAGTGGAACAGTGAAAGTGATTATTCTGTCCCACTCCGGTCTGATGCTGCTATGTCTGATGACGGGTGCTAAAATACTGTCCAGTGAAGTTAGATGAATTTGCCTGATGGGGGCAGTTTTTACATCTTCTGAGAATAAACTCTGTCCTCTCCCAGATTCTTCATGACTGGCATCCCCTTTCCACGGACGATCTGAAGGAAGGAACAAACAGGAATGAAGCAGGACTCGTGGGACTGCAGTTCAGTGCAGCCCTAACACCCAAATATTCAAGTGCGTGGGAAGTGACAAGCCCAAGACTGCCTACAGCCAAGAATGTATATATTGAGCCTCCTTAACATTTTCCGTGCCCTCTTTCCTGATATGTTTAGTCTAACATATCTTTATTATGCGTACTTCTCCAGTAGGGTTCATGTCACTTCACTAGAAGTTTAGAAACATTTTCACAGTTCTTACACAATTAAAGTTGGTTTTATATTCATACAATGAAAAACACTTAGATGTACTTTCAAGCGCTGAAGATGTATTAGTTTTCCTTCGATTTTCCTAGAAACACAGTAGCAATTCCTAATCTGACCAGATTGCTTTGAATTTTGGATTTTCCTCTAAACCAAAGTGTTTTTCTTTGACAGAGATATTAAAACTGGATCAACCCTAAGCTAGAAACCCACGTGCTCAACTTCTACCTTGATCTGTTAACATAAGTCTTTCCAGGAAAACAGTCCAAAATCATAGCTGCTATTGCATTCCCTCATGACTGAGGGGTTTTTATTATACTTTTCTGTTTATTTATGGGTTTGATGAATGGAATCATAGTGGAAAATGATTAATTCAACCAGAGAATTAACTGTAGCCTCTGCAGACTGCATCGTTTCCTATCACTCCTAGAGATGCTCCCACCATGCTCCAAGCTCAGGGAACCTTGCTGGGGCATTCACCAGAAAGGTCAGCACTGGGCACTTCCCAGCAGCAAGGTCTGCAGGGCAAACGGTTGAGAATGAGTGTGCCAGCTGCCCACAGACTGGTGGACATAATTCCTTCTTCCAGATGAAGCAGCAAATAACCACCTAGCTCATTTTTTGAGACTGATAGTGATGTGAATCATCCTCCGAGCAGGCAGGTGCTATTTCCTCCAAGTGGCAGGTAAGGAAATGGGCAGAAGAGTACATTCCCCAAGGTCAGGTGCCAACCGCTGGCAGGAGCTGGAGAAGAACCCAGGGCCCTGTCTCTCTCAGGTAACTGGTGAGGATAAGGCAGTGCAATGTGCACCTCATGCCTCTGCTGCCTGAAGCCTTGCCCTCTCACGCTGTGTGCCATTGTTAACATCAACACATTGTCAGCAGCCCCAGGCAGCCTGGAAATGAACAGTTTCTTCAGGAGGGATTTGCAGAACTGGCTCCAGTAAAACACATTTCTCATGCATATTTTGGAGCACATAAGAAACTGCTGTCAGAGAGCGGGTACCTTGTCCTCAGAAGCATATCAGTGCTGGCAGCGTAACTGCGGGGTGGTTCAGCAAGGATGGGATCCCACGGTGAATAACAACTCTGGGTACTCTCTGCTGGGAGAGACCTGGATATGGCCTTCACAATCTTTCTGGAGTTGTTGAGAGAGCAAAACTGGGAGACAAAACTGGGTCCAGCAGCGGTTTGCTATTTCCCAGTTCCACTCCCCCAGCACCATCCTGCTCACATCCTCTTGCTGCAGCCCCCACTCCATGTCGTTCTCCAAGTCCCTGTTTCCTTCCATTGTTTCCCTGCAACTCCTTGGGCAATACCATCTCCTTTCCCAGCCTCGTACGCAGTCTCGGCCGTCCAGTGTGAACCCATGGACGGGCTTTAAACAACAGAACAGAATAAATATTTGCTTCTCCTCAGAAGCTTCCCCCTTCCCAGAGCCCCCGCACCCATGCACACACTGCAGTAGGATGTCCTCTCCCGCCCATCGGCTCAGGGATGGAGAGTGGGAGGGTTTCAGAGAGATTCTTGTGTCGCCTTGTCCCATGAACACGTTGCTGTCCTGCTAGAGCCACCAGCGCAGCCCGGCTCAGCACGTAGCTCCTGGGCTCTGCCACCCCCCTCCTCACCATTTCCTTCCAAGCATTAGGTGTGGGCTGTGCTTGCCAAGGTGCTGAGTACCTCCAGCCAAAGTCTTAAAGGCCCAATGGAAGCCAAAGTCTTTAGAGTTTATTCCTCTTTTCTCCTCCTGTTTTCCTCCTTTATCAGCAAACCTCTGTTTGCCAGAGAAGACAGGCAGAAGGAATCAACAGTCCTGAGCAAACTAGGAATGCTTGTTCAGACCAAATGTCCCCAGTATTTCCAGCAACAAAAGCTATCTGTATCCAATTTATTTATCCAGAAAACCTGAAAAGCTTAGAGAAGTCAAAAGATGGTAATTTTTTATTCTTTAATAGTTTGATTTCAAGCTACCTAAGGTTAATTTGAAAAAAATAAAAGCATACTTTTTTTTTTCCTTGTTTTTAATGGTAAACAAACCAGAAGAAAAAGACATTTGGTTTGGTTTGGTTTGGTTTCATTTCACTTCTGAAGTGATTTGGCCTTGCTGCAAAAAAAGTAAGAAAACAGAAACAAGTGTTATTGATTTTGTTAATTTGTCAAGGGAGCTACAAAAATCCATTGCTAAGATTGTTTTATTCCTAACTAATGTCTGTTAACTGTATGGCATCCCACAATGACTCCATAAAATCCATGGGAATACGGACAGCAGAAGAGCTGCTTGTTCTATGCAAACACCAATGTGGGAGGAAGGGTGGCAGCACGACCACCCTGCCCCAGACTGGGTCACATCGCTCACTAGCCCCAGTGCTCCAGCCTGCCTGCTAAGCACGCTCGTGCCCCCTGTGTCCCAGGACCTGCACAGGGATGCACTTGCATTTCCTGGTAGTGCAAAGGGCCTCACTGTTCAAGGAGGGACGATGGCAATCGTTTATATGCGGGCATTTCTGCATCTTTGTAAAAATCTTCTGGGGATTTCTGGCTTCCTGGAGAGCTTTCAAGGCTAGTCCACCTTGGAAGAGTGCAGGACAATGGTGTTAGAGGACGAGATTAAAATCTTGGAACTCTTCCAGGCTGTTTTACAGAGCTAGTGAGGTCACAGGCAAATTAGCAGGTTGTTGGAATGAGATCAGGACTGTTTCTAAACATCTATCATGTTCCTGCAAGGGGTTTTTACCACCCCAGTAAGCGACCATCCAAAGCAGGAGCCACTTGAGAGAAACACTTTGATCTCGCTTTGGACAATCCGGTCCCCAGTGATGCTTCTAAGGTTTAGACAGCTCTGCAAAGCTCCTCCACCCAGTTCAAACCACTGTGACTAACTCTCCTGCATACAGCCCGCTTCCTCAAGCAGCAATGGCAGGCTGCAGGCAGCAGACAAAACCTTCCCACAGGAGACTGGCCATGCCCGGGTGAGGTCCTCGACACAGCTGGCTCACTGCAGCGCGGCAGGGGGAGCGTTAACACGGGTGTGATACCTTGCCGAGGAATTCCAGTGTTACCAAGTAATTATTTGTAATAACTCAGAGTAACACTTTCCATATGTAGGACCCAAAAACAAGAACTACAGGTCAGGAGATGCCTTCTCCAGCTTGTTAGATGAGAGCTGGATTTCCATCTCCCCTAAAATAAGATCTATCCTGTTTTCTATTCTGGTCTCCACCACCCCACCAAAATAAAATCAGCTGAAGACAGATATGTCAGTGAGCAGAACTGGAATTTTCACTAGAGGCTTGAGGCGGGGAGGAGTTGGCATGGACAAACTCTCAACACCATGATCGTATTTTACTGATTAAGGAGCCCAGACAGATGCACCTTTCACTTCCAGTTTAGATGAAAACCTCCACTGTCTCCTCCAGGATGGCGATTTTCACGTTCAGGCTTTTTCAGGACTGTCCAGAATGTGGAAATTCATAAACAGAGTGAAACCAGGTGGGCAGACACAAACTAAGAAAGTGGGGCTGAAGGCTTACTAAGAACTTCCCTCCAAAGAGGCCTGTGTGTTCCCTGCACAGAGGAAAGGGATTTTCCCTTACCCATCCCTCAGAGATCCCCTTTGTCCAGCTGGGCAGAAGAAGCCAGGGAGGTGAGGGTTAATGCAAACGAGGTTATTTAGCTGAATGATGGTGTCTTTTTTTTTTCTGCTCCACCACCATTCCACCCTCCACCCCCACCCCCCCCCTCACACACCCAGAGCCTGGCACACACACACATCCTGAAGCAAGAGGAAAGGAATTCCCTGTGCAGCCGGACAGCAGGACATGGGCCAGGACCTCTGGTGACGCCACAAGCTGGTGCGTCCTTCTCCCACCGTGCCGCTGCGCCAGCACCACCCTCAGCCCTCCCCAGCCGCACTGAGCCAGGTCGCTGGCTCCATGCACAAATGTTTTTCTGTTCCTCGGTCCACAACATCGTCCAGGCTGCAGCCAGCACAAATCCTCTGGCTCCCGGCCAGACCATGGGGGTTTCCCCCCCCCCCCCCTCTGCCAAAGCAGATTGACTTCTGACACCTTCCCTTATGCTTTCTTCCTTTAAAGGGTGGAAAGTTGAAAGCCTGGCTTCGCTGCGTTCGCTTCCATGCCTTCTCTGTGCTCTCCTGCCGGGATATTAAATAAGCTCTTTCAGGGAGGAGCGGGCACCTGGGTCACTCACTGGTCGGTAGCTGCTTGCCGGCGGGGCAGCACGCAGCGTGCATGGGCACACGTGTGTGTCTCCGTGCCGAGGACCACAGCTGCGTGCGTGGCAGGGGTGCCTTCCCCCGGCCCATGGAAAGCGGCTCTGCCCTGGGCTGTGCCCCCAGCTTCCCTCGCAGCCACCCCCGGCACCCCAGCTCCCTGGGCTGCAGCCACCCTGCTCTGTGAAGTGGGGGTAGCAGGCCTTGCCTCCTTCTCCAGTGTTTGCCAAAAGGTGTTCCTTGCGGACTAGGTGAGACGAGTAGTGCCTAAAACTGACAATAAGCAATATTTTGATAATTATTTAGCATTTATTCCTGTAAAAATCCATCCCTGCTGCTCCTGTAGCAAAACAGATCTTGGAAAGCCATTCTAGAAGAACCCATTAATCATATTGATCAAGCATAGGACCAAAATGTTTCCACTCTCTGCCTTTGAGCCTTCCTGATGCTTTTTTTAATGTTGCATCCTTGTAACCTCAAAACCATTTGGAAATTCTTAGAAATATGAATCTATCTCAAGACTCAAACTGTCCAAAAACACACAGTATGGGACTACTCAGGCCTCCCAGTTTGATCCTGGCAAGTCTTTGCAGTGCCAGATCAGCAATTCTTCCAGCATCTGGAAAAAAAATCCTGTTCAGGACCCTTTTACCCACCAGTAAAAGACATTGAGCTGGGAGGAACAGCATGGGTAAGTGTGCACTGAGTGCACACCCCAGCTCAGCTCCAGGAGGGAGAGCTTTTCTGTACTGGGCTGAATTCCCAAGCAGGGGCTCTGGGGCCAAAGTCTGTACCAACAGGCTGTCACCAAAGGTGCTGATGTTGCTGCCCTAGGACTTGCAAAGGTGTCATGTGGTTGGGATGAACCAAAGGTCTGCGTCACAAATGTCAGTCAAATGATTGACTTCATTCTGACTTGCTGTGTTTATACTTTTTGTTCCAATGATGATATTTTCCACTAGAATATTGTCACATTCCAGCCATTTGACATGCCCATAAAAAGATCATTTTATCCTTTCAACTCATTAACCCTCTAGAATGTAATCTGGCTGAATTCACAGAGTTAAGGGACCTAAAGGATGCTTTTTATCCCAGCCACCACTTACCTCTCTTCTGGAACAGGCTGCTGGACAGCTGTGAAATTACTTTTTCACGGGACACAATGCCAGCAGATTTCCAGCTGGAATCAATGACATAACTTGGAAATAAATTGCTGACTGCTTAGAGCAAGAGGATAAGGAAACACAGCCCAGTTCTGAGCAAGAAGAACAACAGAAACCACCACCATTAGCCATCACACCACGTACCTCTCGCATCCAAGCACTTCTCGCAGCCTCCTTGACTGTTCATGGGGTTGCACATTTTGTTCTGCAGGTGCAGAACAGAAATTGGCCATCTCAGTGCCATCTCAGAAGTTATCCAAAAGAGGATGAGATTTTGGCTGTTGAGCAAGGAATGATCAGGGCTTTTAGTATGTGGAAGGCTTCGGAGGTGCAAGAAGGCCCTTGCAATAAGGAATCACCCAAGTCATTTGGTGACCCAGAGGGACATGTATGTCTCTTTCTGTCTTGCGGGCTACAGTTGATTAGAAAATCTGTTGTAGGCTTGTACATAGCTTGCAAACCAGCAGCCCTATTACCACTTGCCTGATGTTCCATAACAGTGGTTGTTACTGACTGAAGTTCAGGCTTAATGAATTTGTGATGAGTGTGCTGGGGCACAGATGGCTCCGTCAGCAGGTCCACGCAGTGCATCTGCACATGCAAGGGCAGAATGTGGCAGGCCAGCTGACATTGGAAAGCATCTGATGGTAGAGCTGGGCTTCAGAGACCATCCTTAGGTGATCATGTATGTGAGCTGTTAGAGGCATTGCAGCACGCATGTTGCAAGTCATTAAGCACTAGCTCTTAAAATGCTTCCTGCAAAAACTCCTGCAATACCCCAATGACTACTGGCAGTAGTCTGACGCCACAAAACATCTGGGCCACAAGAAAGGAAGAGAGCATCAGTGGTGTCACCCCAAGAGTACACTGACCATTGCACCTGTATTCTGAGAATCATTCACCAGCAGTGCAAACTTTCCCAGTTGGAAAAAAAACACTGGCTCTTGGAAGAGATGAAGGATGCCTGTTAAGCAACTATTGCTGCTAATGCTAAACGTGTTCATTCCCAGGACAACTTTCTCAACATCTTGAATGGCGAATGAGTGGTAAGAAAGGCTTTTGCCAAAACATTTGTACTTTGAACATTTTTAAGAATTAATTTTTCTCAGCACTGTCTTCTTTTGATTTTGTTTCTTTAGCTTCTAAACCAATAGCATTGAATCTCACTGTGCCCTTTCATGGGGGACAGAAGAACTCAAAAGGAAATAAATATATCCCAAGATCTTAGCCCTGTGGTATATATGGGCAGGATCATTAATCCCCGTCAGGTTTGTTCCATAGTCCACATTTTCAGTCTTCAACACGTGAGAAGACATGTTACATGTTCTGACATATCCTTCCACTGTAATTGCTTCACAAGTTCCAGGAAGAGCATCAGCATCTTCAGAGCTTATATAGTGATACATTACAAGTAACAAATTCCCTTTGTAAAATTGAAATGATAATCCACATCATATCAAATGTCATACTACCAGTATTATGGGTACAGGCCAAGTAAGACTCTCTAGAAAGTTTTGCCTTTATATGTGCTTGCTTTGTGATCTTTATCTGTCCCTGAATTTAAATATGGAAAAGTGCCATTCACTGCATAAATAAGCTTCACTAGCTGTCTGCCATTTCCAAATGGTTTGCTTATTTATGGTGACGTGTCCACATCTGGTTCAGATTTGAGGACCGTATAGCTTTTCCTTAGGTGACTTTCCCACCCAACCCCTGTACCACATCAGTTCATGTGGACCTGTGTCTCATGGCAGCAGCAAGAACTAGGTGCTAGGAAGAAGGTGGCTTAAGTCTGCATATGCTATCTTTCCCCCCAGGATCTGCATGGTTTCCAGTTCTTGTGCCTGGGCTTTTTGTGGCAACCCAGCTGTGATGGGCATGAATACAGACCTTGACTGACAAAGCCACATCGGCAGTAACTGTGGAACCCATTGCACCTGCAAAGATGCATCAGTTTCACCACGCCAGCAATACGCTGTAGTACAGGCTATAGAGTACTTAGGCAGTAAAGAGGATCAGGCTTCTCATGGAGATTAAATGCTCTGAAATCATAGTACATCATAAAACATGGCCAAAAGCTATAAATTGAATATTCTCTCTCCGTGAGCCTTACTCCCAGAGGAACTTCAGTAAGACTTAGATTAACAAAAAACAGCTAAGAACTATTTCATGGAGACACCTACCAGGCATCCCACAGAGGGTCTTTTTTGAGTGGTAAAGGGGATCTAGTCCATTGTTCCTTAGAGACCTCAAACGTATTCTTAGCTTTGTTTTGTGGTAAAACAAAGCTTTTACTATAAACCCAAGGTTATGTTAATTTTTTCTTAAGCTATGGAAAAGTTTCAGCCAATCTTTTCTGAAGTTTTGTCATTTTAAGGTAATGAAGTTTCTACACATTTTAAAAACATGAGGCCCTGGGTTGAACAGGGAGATCTTAATGCTGTTTTCATTTCAGAAAAGAATATAATCTAGTTCATCCCTTATTTGACATAATAGAAAACATAGCAGATTGTGACTGAAAGAGAAACAAGAATTCCCTTGCTCTGTGGATTATGGATCTTACTGTCCTCTTAAAAAAAAAAAAAAAGTTTATGACAATGCGTTACAATCTCAGACAAGACTTTGTGCTGACAAGTGGATACCTACTCCTGCTTCCTTCACTTTAGCAGAAACCTAATCTGCTTCATATACTCCAACCAAAATCATGTTCTTGATCATATACAGTTTGCAGCAATTTTTCCAAAAAGAATAAGAAAAAGATTTTCTGTGAGCTGAATGAGCTCTGCCTCTTCTCCTCCTCCTCTTTCTCTTGTGTGAGATTATGAGGGACCATCTCTTGCTTTGTGCATATGCAAAATTTAATACTGTGGTATTATAAGAGTCCAAATAGTAATAAACTGATTAATAATAAAGCAGATGTCAAAACCAGATGGGGTCAGCTGACAATTTGTTTAGCTAACAAGGGCACCAAGGACCAAGTCCAATGTCTAGTGGACGGCAGCTCTGAACTTATACGCAGCCCAATGAACTTGACCTTAACCAGCGAATCCATTAGCTTTGCCCTAACTGTAACCAAGATGCACATGACCAGATCTAATGAACAGATGACTAGAAAAGCACTCTGTGACACATGAGTGCAAGAAAAGTGCCTTGCCAGAATCTGTTCTTCCTTTGTTTGTGGTGCAACTTGTTCTGTAAGTAAAGCAGGAACTTGTAAGACATTCCTTTGCTGCACACTGCTATGGTGAGGACATCTCACCCCAGTTTGCTACAAGTTCAGGGCCTGGAGGTAAAAGTGCCACAAAACATCAGAATGTGCCATCTGGCTTTGGAAACTGGGAAACAGAGAACTTATAAATACGCAGGGACCTCCATGTGTTCCTGGGACCACATAGCAAGAAGACAGAGAAACTCAAACTTATATGTCTCCCCTCCTCCCTTTGCATGTGCTTCAGTCAGGATGTTTGTACAAGAAGAAAGTCAGTTGAACAATAAAACCCATATGTCAGATGTTGAAGGGAAGTCTGGAGTTGAACACACTGAAAGGAAAGTTTGAGACCAGTTCATCCTTATGATAAGATTACCCACAAATATGCACATCACAACTTCCTTGTTAGGGGACCAAACTGATAATAGGAGCAGTGTGGCACTTCATATGTTGAACTTTTCACCCAAGAGCTGCAAAGCTTTACAACAAAAACTAAATATATCTTTATGTGAGGTGGGAAGGGCTGTAAATAGATAGCTTTGCTTATTTTGTGTATGAAAAACACATTATTCTGTTCCAACAGAGAAAGCTCTAGTTCACCTGGAAATAGTGCTTGTAATGAATTTTAATGGAATTATACCCAGTCAGACTCCAAGGCCAGTGGACTTGCATGTCTCCACACTTAAAAAGAGAGTTCCTGTAACCTTCTGTAGTTACATTTTTGATACTAAAGAAGATATAAAAAAATGGGTACAAGAGTCCCCACATTAATAAGCATTTCATTATATATTCAAAGTGGAACACCTTTCAAAGGTGTTTCAAAAGCAAAGCTGAGAGGTCCTCCTGGGTAAGGGACAGACCGGTAGCCCCAGGGAGGTGCTTTCAAAGACTGAGTTGAAACCCAGAGCCAGAGGGAGCTTTATCTGAAGATGAAGCTACTCCATGACCAACTCCAGACCTTCAAAATGATGTGACTGAAGAACTGGGCAAAAAAGCTCGTAAGAGTTAAAAGGTCTGCTGTGGGTTCTTGAAATTTTCCTGCTGTTACTATGGTCAGAAATGCTGCAAGAGCAAGTTTTCTTAACATTCTTTGTTCAGGGCTACATTTATTCACCCCTCAAATAATGGAGTGGGAAGGGAAGTGTTGTGGACCGAGTCTGGCAAGGCAAAAGTTGAAATAAGATCTAGGCACTGGGAGGTTTTACCTCTGAGTACTTGATTTTCATCAATTTTTTATCAGATTCGTTAGTTTTGGGTGGACAGGTGGCCTCTCATCTCTGTATGGGAAAAGTCCTTGCTTGTAAGGTCTCTTTTAACATGTAACCCAAAAGTAATTAATTTTGTAATTAACTGAACTTTGAACAAAGTTCTGGCAATGACAGTCCCTGGCAAAGAGAGTCGGCAGTCCTAACTGGACTGGGGGTGTCAGGCTTTTCCAGAAAACAGCACCAAGCACCTCTCAAAGTTCACGACCACTCCTCCTGCTCCTTCTGCCCTCCCCACCATCAACGAGCCCCTTTTCATCTTCCATTGCTGTAGGCAGCTCAAAGAGATGTTAATGTCCCAGAACTGATCCTGGAGCCAAGTTTCTCTATTAAAACCATCTCCAGGCAACAATCAGGTTTGCCACATGCCTGTTGTCCTCATCCCTCTCAGGCAGTCACAGCATATCAAAGATCGGGGCTGGTTTTATTCCATGCCTTTTGCTCCCACTGCTGCTGTCCCCGAGTTCAGGGAGGGCTGTAAGCAATGAAGGGAAGATGAAGGGGTGGGGGGTGCATTTTTTAATCTCATCTGGCAGTTAATCCCTTGCCAAATGTCCCAAGCCAAATGAGGAGGGGAAGAGGCTGATGAGACAGACATGTGGTGTCTTCAAATTCTGCGGCTTCCCTGCTGCATTTATTTATCTTCTGTATTTCTATAGCAAGCTTGAGTGAGTGACTATGTCCCTGGATGAGGAGTTAGCAACATGGGCTGTTAGACTCCCAGCCTTGGCACTAACTGCCAGAGGGTTTTGGCTCCCATGCTACCCTTTGCCTGCGTTCTCATAGTCTCTTTAAACTGGCATAAGCTGACTTCTCTGCCAGAAATGGCAGTCTTGACACAGGATTTCCAGGGTGCTGCCAGTGGGGGATCTTACCCTGACGCAACCCAGCAAAAAAGCATACATATTTTACCCTGAGATCAGGCCTGTGAATGGGTGTGTAAGCCAGCTCACAGTGACTGTGCTACCAGAGCATCTCTTGGTCTTACCGTGCTAGAGTCTGAATGCTTTGGGATAGGGACTTTCCCGCTAACTGTGTATATAGTCCCTTACACGATAAAGCACTGATTTCCATGCATCCTTGGACCCTGTACAGCATCACTCACCCTTCAGTGGTAAGGTGCACCTTGGCAATAGCATGCACCAACACTAAAGGTAAAGCAAGGACCATAAGATCTCAAGTGTTTCGTAACATGTTCACTTGGACTCTGTGGAGCTGGCACTGCAGAGGTGAGGTCTGGGGCCACTAGGGATGAGGAGGAGTAAGAGAAAACATGGCTTTGCTGTGAGAGGGCTGATGAGCTCTGTTATAAATTGTGGTCCCCAATTTGTGTTTGGCTGTTCATGAGTGGACAGTGGCGGAGAGCCAAAAGTGTTCCCATCTGATGGCTGGCACAGGAGCTCTTCACGGGGGAGTCCTGAGGGAAGAGCTCAGGGACACTGCTGGATTTCCCTGTTAGTCCAGTCAGTCCTGTAAGCTGCACCTTAGCATGATACAGAAATGCTCTGTGCCCCCAGATCTGTTTTTCTAAGAGATGGTATATACAGGCAGCGTCCTGCTTAGGGTCTTATTTCTGAGGGTTTTTTTGCCATCTAGCACCCTGTGGGATTTGCTTTTGGGGGTCAGTTCCTTGGCTTACACGAGCTGGTGTTGTATCTTTGACTGCACTGAAGCTGTTCTGCCTGTGACCTGTGTAACATAAGCTGGTGGTCTCAGATGGTCTCCCTCACCACTGGTCCTCTCCAGCCCTTTTCCCACCACCCTTAACATGGAGAACAAGTGCTCTACCATCCATGAAGACACTCCCATGTTGTTCTGTTCCCCTCCATGCTCATGCATTTTTTGCAGACAAGGTGAATGTCACAGGAAACTTGGGCTGGAAATCTCATTGCTGAAGCTGCCTGTGCCAGATTTGTTCTGGCAAAGAAGAGGGGGGCTTTGTGAACATTTTCACAATCCTTGAGCAGCAAAGGACGTCTCACCACCACACCTCCCAGGCTTGAATGTGCCTCTTCCTCTGGGTGCACAGGCAGGAAGCAGTAGTCTACAAGTAGGAGCAAACTTGGGCAAAGACTTGGCTCTCCTGCGTTGTCTGTGTGGCTGCTCTCAGCAGGACTACTTCCACCCCAAATGTGTTATTGCAGTGAACAAACGGGAGACGGGTGGGGTTGCAGGGGCTGTATGGACAATAAGAGGAAATGCCGCTGCTCTGCATACGCTCTGGAGAGGGAGGGTGTCTGTGTGTCGGGCAAGAGGGGATGTTGCGTGAGACAGGGTACAGAGCCATCTGCATGAAATCCAGAGGAGAAGAAAGTATTTGAGGAAGAGTGGGTGGCTAGGTGGTGGCAAGGGAGTGGGAACAGGACGAAAGAGGCTGTGTATGGCTCTAAAGAGAGAGGCTGCTTGAAAAGGACTAGGAACAGAGGGTGTGTGCAAGAGGGTTGCAAAGAGGAGATGTGGGGCAGGATGTCTGTGGGTGGCACAGAGACGGATGCAGCGCCTGCATCATGCTGCCAAAAAGAACACCCCATCCCAGATGCTCTGACCGCCTTTTCCAATCCGAAGAACTACACCGTTATTTTACCCTGTTAACACTCTATATGCAGTGTCCACTTCTGAAGCAGAAAAATTGTAGTGTTGCAGCCTGGGGAAGGTGCCAAGGTTCAGCAAGAGCGGTCTATCTCTTTAAAAAATAAACACTGCATCTTTTCAAAGCTCCCTTGAGTGAACAGAGAGACTTCCAAGTGCCTGTAGTGCTGTTGGTTTGAGGATCATTATGGAACAACCTCTCCAGAAACGTTTCTCATTATTTTTGAGTCAATGAGCCATCTTCTTCTTATCAAATATATTCGCATGTATCGGCGTTACCACAGGGAAAACAAAAGCTTCCTTCTTCATTGCAGTAGCTTTCCAACCATGCTCTTCCATATGACCTTGACACGCTGTAGTTCAAGGCTTAGTTTCTTCTGG
>JAVJGJ010000034.1:24248832-24267542 GCA_035590215.1 Microhierax caerulescens
GGAAATTAATGTGAATAGTTCGATTCCACTGCTTATCTTTTTCCTCCTCTTATGCCATCAAAGAACAGGGACACGTTCTTCAAGGCCACACGACTTGACTTGCATTGGTCCATTAGAGCTTTTTTGCTGTAAGAATGTGCATATTTCTTTGTTAGGCTCACTTGGCAATCTGGCCTCTGGCCTCTGGGTTATTCGATCTCTGAGCTCTTCATCCTCCATGATTAGCTTCTCTCCTTCCCTTTTGCAGTCTGCTGGCAGCTCCTCAGGCTGTGTTTTCAGATCCCTCCTCCACACCTTTTTTTGCATGGCTCAGCTCACAAAATGCTGCTTCTGCCTGCCTTTCCATTCTCAACCCTTGCCCAGCTGCTCAGCAGTTTCTCTCTTGGCTTCTGTCACTGTTCAATCCTTAATGCTTTCCTGCAGCTCCAAAAAACTGGCAAAAAAAGTGCAACTGTTTTAAGCCAAAGTCTACTTTTCTTTGCCCAACTCATGTAACTTTATAGACTTGCAGCTCCAATGAAATTCACAATGTTTGGATCCTCCCTTGAGACTGGGATGCCTATTTTTCATTTCCATCAGCTGCAAAATTCTGTGGGATTAAATCCTACAATTCAGCACAAAGCTATCATGAGTTTGGTGGTGAATGTTACTTAATGAGAGTGTTACCCCTCCTGATGCTAACAGATGAGCAAGCAGCAGAAAGAGGAAGGTGACTTTCATGGCATGTGTGCTAGCAGAGGTGCTGTTGATTAACGCATTTTTCAGCCAGCCAGCTCTGAGGATGCCATTTAACAGCCCGGAGTCTGTATATTGCTAACAGGATGCTTGTAAGGCATAAAGGGATTAATGTTAAGCTCTAATGAAATCCAGATGCACAGAGCTTGCTTCTTTTCACGGTCTTTTCCATGGCCAAGCTGCAAATAAAATTATTTTATCATTGTAAATAGATAGAAACACCAGACTTGCAACGTGCACCAGGTATTTAACTGACAGGTACCGAAGGCTGCTGGCAGCTGCCTGGGGGAGAGGATGGGGTCACCCACTGACCCTCTGCCTGTAACATCATTCGTAAGGTGGAATGTGGGACCTTTCTTGGGGAGCACAGTTCATGCACATGTTTGCGTTGGGGGAGGCTGGCTTGGAAACAAGCCTGCTGCTGTCCCTGAGGGAAAGCCGAGGCAGGTAGAGAGGGGGGAGCGCCTGGCCGGTCCCTGCCGGGGCGGTGTTGGTGGACCACGAGCATTGACTGTGGGTCCAGGGAGAGGAGAGGATTCATACCAGAGCGTTCAGGTGGATCTGTGCTGCCTGCCTCATGGACCAGAGGTGTTCCTGCCTCATAAACTCTTTGTGGTTTACACTTTCTCTTCCTGGTGCAGTTTATATCTTCCTGTATCACACACCGAGCATGGGTGCTGTGCATTTCATGCACTGGTAGTTACTGGGGGCCCTAGTGGGGGCTGGCCCACACACTCGAGCTCAGAGGCTCCGCTCTGGAAAGGCTGAGGTAATTCTGTAGCTGGGCAGACCCAGCTGTCTATGACTTTTTAATTTTTAATAATGCAGGAGGAGGAGTTTTGAACCAGGAGAAGGGAAGGGGGTTATTTTAAAGGCAGGAAGGAATGTGTTACGTTTTTCTGTTCCTCAGGTTTGGCTGCTCTGCAAATTTTTCCTTTTGCCCAGGCTCCATTCAGTGAACTATTTGCTTGTGTTTTTAAAGAAAGAGCATGATTCTTAATTTACTTTGGCCTCAGTGATAAATATTTATACTGTGAAATTCCACAATTTCCCTTCCAGTTATATACATACATCCAGCTTTATATCAGAAAATTCTACCTCAAAGTACAAGCCTGAATTAAATGGTTTAAAGGGCTTTATCAAAGTGTGCCCCCACCATTTTCCCACGAGTGTTATCATGAGTCATCCTGTAATTGTTTGATGCTATGCTCATAATCGGAGCATGCCACAGCTTGATGCTAGAGACCATACATGTGTCTAGAGCTATGCAGAAGTTTCCTTTGGACCTATAGAGGCAAGAGGTCCTCGTGAGAGGCTCCTGGAGTGGCTTTCAGCATTGGTTCAAAGGAAGGAAAGGGATGAGGAAACAGTCCCACTATAAAATTCTGTCAAAACATATAGGGGGAATAAGTTGCAGTGGGTTTTCCCCATGGCAATAAGCACTGCAGGAAAATCCCAACAGGTGGCAGCTCTTTGGTCTAATCCACCATCAGTAAATATTTCAAATTTTGTCAGCCATGGACACTAGAATTGCAACCAAACTGTCAGAAAGAAAGGTGAAGAAATGTTACAAAACAAGGTTTTACTTTTCCCACGCTTTTGGCCTCCTGTGCTAGTACTAAAGGGGGATGTCCTTCCTTTGGCAGCTGTTAGTTTCTTGCCAGGCCAGAAGCACAAAGTACGTAAGTATTTCTAAATCAACGTCAATATTTATTGATCAGTTAGCAATTTGCTGTGCTGTGCTGGCTACAGAGAAGAGACTTGCATTTGTGTGAGCCATAGTTTTTCGAACTGTTATCAATGCCAAAAAGACTTTGTCGGAGTGCATCCTTCAGATATTCAGTGCCTGAGCCTGTTGAAGGTGATGGCTAATATTCATCCTCACCATCAGTAAGTGTTTTTCTTGCAGTGCTTTTTTTGCTGTCCCGGAATACATAGACATGTTCCTGCTGACCCTTCAGATTTGCAGGGAAAAGACCACCCATGGATGTTTTCAGCAGCAGTTGCCCGAAATTTTCACAGATTCTGTCTACCAACACTGTATCAGTAGGCTGAGGCTTGTACATAGCAGGAATTTTTTTATATTTTATTCTCGTGTCCATCACTTTTTACCTCTCTGTCCGGTACTGGACGCCACAGTGAGGAAGCGCAGAGCTCCAGGTGGGCATCTGAGGGGGTGGCACAGTTGATGGATGGGAGCTGTGGCCTTGTCTTCCTGCATAAAGCTTCTTAAAAGCCCCTTTTAGTCACCATCCTGTTGTTTGGGTGACAGTTGAGAGTTTCACTTTGGTTTAGGACCCTGGGCAGTGCTGTGTTGCGGGCCCAAGCCCCTGTGCTCATCCCCAGGCATGGGTGCTGGCCGAGGGCACTGCCATGCGGGCCAGGGGGTGTTCCGTAGCCAGAAGCACAGAGCCGAGCCTTGACAAATTCCACGTGTCTTGATTTGAGGTCCAGCCCAGTGTCATTTAAGACTGTGGACCATTACATTAGCTGTGCAGAAAGACCTGTTTCAGCCGGGAAGACCGTGGTGCTCCATGGGGCGGCAGTCCCCTCTGTGCTTTGCAGGGCATCTTCCCGCACTGCCGGCCACTCGCTTCCGCGCTATTCCAGCCTCCCGAGGAAGGCAAGCCCTGCAGGTACAAGTATCCATGGGAGCAGGGAAAAAAAAGTGGCATGGAACAGATTAGTGTGAGTCAAACGAATCCCCAGCCACCTCCAAGTGGAAAACCCACTCTGGTGTTGGCAGCCAAAAATTGTTTCTCCCAGTCCCCCTTATATGGGACATTTTAAAATAAACCAGCAGCGCACCATTTCTTGGAAGGAAAAGGAAATGTTTCAGTGTGTGTCCTTGCAAAATGATTTACTGCCATCAGGCTCTGCATATTTTAAGAAATGTTTGAGCTTGGTTGGAGCTGCATTTTAGCAGTAAGGGAGAGGGAAGCAATTAGTGAAACAACACAGGAAGATAAACTTCTGTAAAAAGGCTCAGATAAATATTTACACCCAAGTTTCTTAGCTGTGAGTTCACATTAAACCCTGCCCTGTCTCCCTGAAGAGACTTGCATCCACAAATAAAATACTGGGCTGTGGCCACCCGACATTATTTTACACTGCCTCCTCTGATTAATTAGGCTAATTATGGATCTTAAGGAATTCAAAGAGTTAAAGATTCTCCCTAGCATTTGCAAGGAAGAGTTAATGCTTTACCGTATGCCTGTGCTGGCAAAAATCACCCCTAAGAGCTTGTAAAACTGCTGCACTTTTTTCCCCCTCTCTTCTGGGCACTGAATTTGCACCCTATGCAAAGTGAAGTAGTGCGAACTATTAAAATATAAATGGGTAGACACGCATGTCCTTACCTAACATGAAAGAATATGGAAAAATGAGGCTGGATAGATTGGAACAGGATCGCATTAGCCAGAAAACGGAATGGGCTGCCAGAGTCTCAGGGTGGCAGGAGGCACAGCGCAATTAGCAGTGTTAATTGGGCTGCATGAGCAGTTAATACTATTTCTTATTAGGTGAGGTGAGTCATCCACGTTGTGGAAAAGCTTCTGTAGCCTCAGTAGTGGCAAAGGGACCTGTTTCTTCAGACACATAGATGATGACAAATGTTTAGGTATCACGAATTCCTGGTAATACTGCCTGACGTTTGCTCTGCTCTGATTCTGTCTGCTCACAAATGCTGTGGATCTGTGGTTTTGGAGGAGCTTGTGGGGAAAGAACTCAGTCTTGTTTTCGCAGTGAAAACGTTGCAACAGTGACTCCAGGGGAGTAATATACCTTATGATTTGAGGAGAAAGGACCCCTAGCTTAGACCTTTCCCAGAAGAAAGACCTAGCTCCCAAGCTTAGCTCTGCCACTATTTTTCTGCATCTCTGCAGGCCTGTTACTTAAATCTTCATTCGGAGCCTCAGTTTCTCCATTTTCCAAGCCGTCTCTTTGAAGCTGGAGTGGAGATGTATGGGACAAGAGTAAGGAAGGGCTTGGTTGAATAACAACTGTAATGTGTTTAGAGCCTGTCAGCTGGAAGATGTCATGGTGAAGCACAGTAGTTATGTAAAGGGAAAAGCAGAAAGTCACTTTTGGTAAGGCCACCACTGTCTCAGAAAAAGGCTGTGTTAGTCCTCTGGCAGCTAATCATTTTCCCAGCAGAGCTCCTCCGTTGGTCACCAGCTCCTGGGCACGTCCAGCAGTGGGCATTCCTCGAGACATGTGGGGTTTGCTTCTCTTCCCTTGTTCTCCTGCCCTGAAATGTCTCTAGAGCAGCCACGAAGGCTCAGTGTACCACAAGGATGCTCATGTGGCAGCTGGGAATGGGGTGTTGTGGCAGTACAATGTGTGGAGCTGCTCTGATGTCTACTGAAAACATTCCTGTCCCTGGGATGAGAAACCTGGTGGTGCAGCTGGTGGATGAGCACTGTCAGCTGGATGCTGTAGCCTGCCTCATCGTCTCCTGGCTCTTCCGTGTAGTGGATAAAGGCCCGTCTGGTGTGCTGGGGTGGAGTATCTCACAGAGGTGTGAAGTTTGCCTGCCGAGCCTGACTGCTCAGAGGCAGGGAGTGTGGAGCAGCTGTGGGGAATGCTCCCAGAGGTGCAGCAGCCCAGGCACCAGAAGAAGCAAAGTACGCTTTTAGCCCAGCTTCCTCTCAAACTGAGGCACTTGCTGTCACTGTAAGGGCTGGGGGGGAGGTGGCTGTAGCCTACCACCACCAGTAGCGTGAGCTTAGTGATGGATTGCACCCAGATGTGGCAGGGAGGGGGGTATCAGGCTGGGGCTGTTCCTGTAACGGTGGCCAGCACTGACACCTCTCAGCCCCACCGTGGGGAAGGGTAATCCCGACACCCTCCTCGACAGCAGATAATCCACAGGCAACGGAGCTCACAGCCCAGCCTGGGAAGGGTGTTGTTCCAGGCTTGTAACAGTGCAAACCCACCGTGCTGCAGCACTGTCTGAGCTGGCCCCAGACCATCCCTGCTGGGAAAAAACAGGGTGAGAAGCAGAGGGACGGGCCAGCTTTTGGGGGAAAGGAGCAGATGGCCCCGTGGAGGAGGCTCTGTCTGCTGGGGACAGGTTTGCAGCCCCTTGAGGTGGGGGGCTCTGTTGACCTCTCAGGGCCGCTCCAGCCCCGCTGCCCCCATTTCTGTTCAAGCTGAGACAGGGGGACCTGGGGCAGAATCGCTGGGCCCGGACACCTGCTGAATGCTGCTGGAGCTTCACCAGCCAGGAGGAACCGGTGTGCAGGCAGTTGCTCGTGCTTCTCGGGGCTGGGGTGGTGGAGAGGGTCAGCCAGCCCTTGCAGTCTTGCCGGCTGCTCAGTCCCAGGGCAGCGCTGCGAGGGGGTAGCTTCAGAAGCTGGATCCAGCTCTTCAGGCAGCCCAGGGCAGACTCGAGCTGAGGGGGAAGGCTTGGGTCTGCTGCCATGCACACCAAGGCGGAGGCTCCAGCTGGCCAGCTAATGACCCAGTTTAGCACAGTTCCACCTCAAACAGTTAACTAGTGGTGAAGTTGTAACAGGAAATATTCCAGATTGCACAGGGAAAGCAACAGGTTCAGCCCTCTACCCTGAGATTTCGTGTGCCTTCTGGCAAAGCCAGCCCCTGCAGTGCTTACACTCACGGTCTTCTTATGCACTCTGACTTGGGGGCAACTAAGTGCAGGACAGGCATGGGAGATCCCTCAGGAAACCTGCTCCCGCTTCCTCTAATCAATTCTTTCAAGAATGTTTTCATCTCCTGAGTGTCTTGCCCTGCCTATCTGGGGACTCACCCCCTGGTTTACATGCATTACAGCACACAGCACAGCACTGCTGCTGCGTCTGCTCACATTGTCCTGTTTGCCGAAGTCAATGGGCACTGCACTTCTAAAGATTCAGGTTTTAGGCGCAAAACGATTTCTGGATGTCTTCTAAAGACACCTCATGATTGAACAGCTCCGTTACTTAGCAAACCTTTCAGACTAGTGCTCCTCCTGGTTGATTATTCCTGTTACTCTAGTAGCAGAGACACAAGGCTCTTACACCAAAATAATTCATCGTATGCATATTTCGTGCTACAGCCCTAGCTAGATTCATTATGTTGCCATGCAAGCAGTACATAAACCTTGAGAGTTCAGTGACCTTGGCCTGGCTCTTTCCCTACATTGCAGGAGTGTAAAGCTACTGACTACAGTAGATTGCAGTGATTTACCCTAGCTGGGGGTCTGGTGGTCTTTGCTGGACTCAGTTCGAACCTAGAGGTACTTGGCAGGGTTTGTGGCAGAACCCCTGTCCTCCCATCTCCCCTCCAAGCGTGCCCTTGGGACCTTCCTCGCTGTGAGCATCAGAACAGGGGGTGTTCGCAGCCCACCACTCGAGGCTGGCTTCCCCAGAGCTGTCGGTGAGGTTAACCTGGTGCTGGGCAGCAGGAGGCAGAGGAGGTCTTGGGCTGTCCTGTGGGAAGCTGCTGCTCCTTTTGGAAGCTGTTTCATATAGAGCATGTTTTTTAGAGGGACCGCTCCATTTTGGAGCCTTCTCCCTGTCAGGTCTGCTGGCCTGCTCATCTGGCAGCGAGCTGAGAGCAGTGCCTAACCGTGAGCACCATCACAACAACAGATCCCTGCTCTGCTCAGCACGTTTCCCTGGCTGGGAGCTGGGCAAAGAGCAGGAGACCAGCACAGGAGCCGAGTCACAGCCCGGGCTTGTGTCTTGGTCCTTGAACTCCAGTCTCCTTTTGAGGGGCACTTGGAGGAGAACTGGAGAGGGTTTTGTCTTATTCTGGGTGGCAAGCTGGGGAGGGAATCAAGGCTGAGAAGGTGGCAAGTGGTCTTCCAAGGAGCTGGTGGCATGACATAGGAAGGAGCCCAGGTTTTCAAGCCAGTATCACTCAAGATAGTCTGTCAGAGTGGCACAGCGCATCTGGATGAGATGGGGGGCAGGTAGGCACGGCTGAGGCTGCATCCCAGTAAGGTGATGCCGAGTGCCCCGCAGTGGATTTCCCTCTTCGGAGGCAAGGGGGAATGACTGCAAGACAGGAGCGTTTGGAGCCCCTGCTAAAACTGCTCCTGGTCGTGGGGTTGCATTCAAGTTTGTACGGGTTCCTGGGTGGCAGATGAAATCTGGGAACAAGGGCAGAAGGAGACAGCAGCTGTGCAAGCATGCTTTTCCCTAAAAATTCCCTAAAATTCATTTTAAGTGCAAATCAGCATAAAATGACAACCCTAGTTGTTTTCAGTTCATGTATCCTGATGCCTGATTTCCTTCTATGCAATGAACAGTTTTCCCTTCTCTTTCTTTGAATCTATTTGGGTTTTCTAACTAGGAATGCAACTGCAGTCTTATACAGGCACTTTGTAAGAGCATCCTGCGCTCACATAAACAAGACGTAACAGAGCAGCAGGCAGAAGCATCTCGCGCTCTCATTAAGATGCTTCTGTAGGAATGCTGCTGCTAACATAAACTCGTTGGATGGAAAAGCAGCAGTGGTTGTTTACATGTGGATGGATCCAAGCCCAAGAGATCGGTTAATTGTTTCTGTGCTCTTAACTGGACCCTTAAGTATTCTTTTTAATGTGGCCGGAGAGCTGAATGACAATATATCTACAATTATACAGTAACTTTTGCTCTGTTCCAGTAGGCCACTGAGAAATGCGACTTTACTGGGTTCCATTGATTAATAGCAGTGATCAGCAATCTGCTCTGACACAACATACCAATACTGTGATGAGAGTTATTTGTAGGAAGAGAGTGTTTCACAAGATCCATCCAAGAATGAGAATAGTTTTGGTGTTACTGGCTCTGAACAATCTGTGATGCTCCAAATAATCAAAGACATTGTGGCCCATGTTTTACTCTTCCAACTGTTAGTTTAGCAACATAAGCCTCCCTAACTGATCTGAATGTCAGTATGGAATTGACTCAGAGTTTGCATTTGTAATTTTTTTTTTTCTTTTTAAGAAGTATATGATACCCTTTCACCGCCTTCACAGCTAGAAAGTAGGCTGTTTGTCTGACGTGGGCAGAATGACACTGACAGCCGAATATTCCACGTAAAAGAGTAACAGAACATGGCACCTAAGAGCGTTGGGAGAACGGCTTTCCCTTGGAGGTGTGAGCTGGGTGCCTGCAGTCATACTAGTGACATGGTGGTAGGGTCTCTGTTCAGCAGCGTGCGAAGAATTCATGGTGAAACATCAGTATGCTGAGGACAGGGGTAGACCTAAATTAACCCTCTCCCTATGTTTGATCTTACTGCTTTTAAACCCCCTGGGTACAAGGAAGCCAGTCCAGCATCAGGTCTGAAGTGTAGAGTTGATCTCATTTCCATATGATGGTTTGTAATAAAATGCAGCTTTGAACCTCTTAAATCCTGCTTGCGATGGCGCCAGAGCCCGTGCAGGCACCTGTTAAACAACCACATAGGAGGGAACAGGAGGGGAAACACTCAAGCTCCAGAGTTTGCTGGGGCAGCTGGACTTTTCCTTCACAACACCTTAGACGCTGATGGGTGAATGTCCCACATCTGGAGTCACATCTCCATTTTTAGACGATATCCATCTCTATCTAGCAAAGGACAAGATCAGTAAAAGCAGTGTGCAGTTCTCCCCCTGTCAAAAGGGAAGGAAGGGGATGGTGATCGTTGTTGCCTCAGCAGAGAGCGTACAGGGTGAGCACAGGCTAACCGGCTGATCTTCCTCACTGTGTGTTCCATCCTCACAAAGGACGTTTCCGCTACAGGACTGCAGGGTGGTACGGAGCTATCAGGCTAGTTTTGAATGTGCCGGCTAGCCCCATTGCTTGGCAGAGGCTCTGCTGAGCGTCATCCTCCTATTTCTATACTGCTTTCAGACTGGCTTTTCAACCTTTCAGTGGTGACATACCTTATGGCCAAAGCAGAGCTACTCAGGAGCCGTCATGTAGTGGGGTTTTTTTTCCCTGGAAAATGCAGATTAATTGAAAACAAACATTTTATCGAAACACACTGCTTTGGAAGAGCTTTCCGGTAAAATGAAGGGAGGGCTCCAAAGGAATTCTTCCTGCCATGCAGGGTCTTAAAGCTTCCTGCCAGGCAAGTTTCCATTGGAAAATGTCCTCACTTCATGCCAGCTCACCACGCAATCCCATGGTCTGCAGCTTTGCAGCAGCCCTATCGTATGGATTAACCCAGAAATCCAAAGTCCTGTGGATCTGTCACATCTTGCTGTGCGTGTGGTCCTGCATCCAGGCAGCCCTGACCTTGCAGGTGGTCAAGCTGACCAGCTCCTTGGCTGCGTTTACCTCCCACATTTGGTCTGGAAGCATCAGGGTCTCAGGCCCATGACAGCATAACCTACTGTCTTTCATAGCATCAGCAGCTCCTGGGTCACGGAGACGTGTTTCCCTGGTGCTGTGCACTGACCGACAGAGGTGGGTCTGACCGGGCAGCTGCCCGATGCCGCTACCAGAGTGCACCAGCCTGGTCAACTTGCAGCAGGTGCCCAAGTCAAAGAAAACTTTTGAAGGCACAGTGTGTCAGTGTTTCTGAAACAAGTATTTCAATGTATGTTTTGCAGAAAAAATTGCACTGTTAACAAAATCTTGTTTTCATTTCTGAATGTGAACTAAACCAAATAGCAGCTTTGCAGTGTCACAGATGTTGCAAGCTTTGGCCAGCTGTTTGCAATCTCTGACCAGCTGTTGACAGAAGGAAAATCCAGCCTGTTCTAAACAGGTGTTGTTACTTTTCATCTCTATCCCACTTTATGTGAAGAATAACACTCAAGTGCAGAGGTCAGTGGGGCAAAAAAACCCCACTGATGCTGGCCGGCCGAGCCGAGGGTGTGGGCCATACATGGGTTTGGAATGAGGGGCATTAGACTCACAACCTCCTCAGTGCCAGGAAACACACAGCTAAAATTGGCAGCTTAGAAATGAGTAATGTGCAAACATGGTCCAAACCGTTGCAAGTGTTCAAGCACTTTCAGAGTATTTTGGATAAATGAGTATCTGTTTCCATGGCATGAAAACAGCCCAGAGGTTACGCTGTGTGCCTTCAGCGGTTCTCTAGTTCCAGCGCCTGGTTAGTGTGAGCAGAGCTGACCTCCGGCAAGAGCACTCCAGAGCTCTAACGTCGAGGAGCACAGTTAAGTCCCCCTGTCACCCGAAAGTGGTGCTCGTGGGGATCGATGCTGCCGGCATGATTTGTGCCGAACGATGCTGTGTAACACTCCAGTGCCCAGGTGAGCCGCAGGCTGCAGACCACCAGCCGTCCCCCGCACACTGCCAGCTCTGCTGGTGTGCAGCCGCTGGGCTCTGGCTGCTTGGAGAGCTCCTGCAAGAGACAGACGCCTTACAGCGTCTCTGCTGTGCAGTGAGATGGGAGGGGTGGTTTTTGCAAGAAAACCATAAAACTTCAAAACACGCAGGATTCAGAGCTCATTTTACGTGGCACTGGAAGAACACGCAAGGTGTTAGGAGACTGTCCTTCTCCAGCAGCCTCTTAAGGAAACAGCATTTACGTAGGCTAGCCCATGCAAACCAGAACTGCTTATAGTGGGGTGCACAGATGCGTCCTGCCAAGCAGGGAAGGAGGGCATGAGCAGCTTTTACCTTGTGCGGCTACTGAAACCAAAGGCAGAACAATTTATTATCTGTAATATCTATATTATATATAGATATCTGTAATATCTATAATAATGCTGTCTTTCAAATATGCAAATCAAGTATGTTAACTGTGAAATTATGCCCATTAATTGTGTCCCATTCCTTCAGTAAGATACCACTTGCGTGACTTGTGGTCATCGTCTCAGTGTTGTCCTGCCGAGGACACTTGACTGAGGGCTTGGAAGGCGGTTTCCTCCTTTGCCTAGATTCTGTTAGGCATCAGGCAACTGGACCTCTGGGCAGCTGATGGTCTCAACATTTTGTCTGGAGATAGCGCGTAGGCAGAATACCCTGCCTCCTGTAGTCACAGCATTTCACTGCAAAGCCAAAGTTCTGTCTTTGTGAGACTTCCACGGGCAGCCCAGCGCCCGCTGACAGTGGTGCTAGTGAACGGGACCTCAGGCTCCTCTGGAGACATACAGTAGGAGGGCAAAGACAAGGCTTCTTGGAAGGCATTGCTGCTGCCCTTCACTAATGGTCAGGAGAAGTGATCCGCCAGCGCTGACTCTCTGGCAACTGCCCTGAAATTTATTCTGAGTAAAATGTCCTCCAACACTTACACTGACATCGCGTATGTCATTGGTGTTCCTTACCATGTTGTACCACAAAGGCAGCTAGTTTTGGGGTGGCCAAAATGCTTGCTTTACCTACAGTAAGGCTATTACATGCTGTAGGATTCTTCAGGAATGTGCCCCGGCACAAAGATGCATCTGATCGCCTGCGTGCCTGCTGCTTGCTGCTGACGGCTCGCCAGGGCTTTCCACCGGGCAACCACACCTGGCCTTTGCGCTACCCTAAGATACCGCACGACCAATGCTTTGCCATACTATGTTTTGTAGGAATATTTTATTCTATTAAGGCACCTCTGATAGCCAGATGTTCTGTTTTAGTAGGGACTCCCTTTTTTAAAAACAAACACTGTTGAGTTGATGTTATTTTTATTTAGTTCTCTCCGTGAAACTTGCGAAGATGAAGATCTTTGCTTGGCAATGTCATATCAGGGAATGAGGGAGTAGTTGTCATCTGTCTCCATCTACATATATACATGTACAGGAGGAATCTACTTAGAGAGCACTACTGGTGTTGCAAAGCCGGATATTCGTACATTAGGAAATTGCTTTATTAAATTGCGCTTGCGGCCCCACTCCAGCTTTGAGTTGCATGATCATACGCTCTTTTTCCCGAGGTCATCTGTGCTTTGGAGGGCTGTGCTGAACCTGATCAGGCAATGAATCGGGAGTTGTGGTGGAAAAAGCCTGTAGAGAATTCCCTAGTCTTTTGTCACAGGAGTCAAAAGGTGTACTGTAAACCAAATGGGGTGTGAAGGAGGAGTGTGCCTTCCCTAGCAGCTGGACTCCACACCAGCCTCCACCACAGGTTTCCTTTCTGAAGTGTGGTAAATCACTTCCACCAACTTTTGAAGCGGTCACTAACGCCCTGTTCTTCATTTCTGGGATTGCTCACATCCGACCTTAGAGACAGACCTGGAGCCACGCTGAGCCCCTGTAGCTGCAGCAAGGGTGAGCAGCAGCAGGGTTTCAAACCAGCCCCCAGCCAGCCTTGCTGTCTGCTCAGGAAAATCAGGTCCAATGTGTTGAACACCAGGCACCCAGAGTGACTGTAATTGCTTTGTCTTGGCCTTTCTGTCAGTGAAAAGAGGATAATACCTTCCTCTAATATCATAAGAATGGTGTGTTAATATGTGTTTAAGGTGCTGAGCTGTAATAGTGTTGTGTAGTCAGGGAAGGGACTACTAAGCTCACGTGCAATGAATACTTCTGTGTTCAGCACAGAGTTTGACAAGTATATGGCTAATAAAAGGAAGATGCTTTCTCTGCAGGACCTCTCCTGAACCAGCAGTCCAGGTTTCTTTTATTCTTAGAATATTACATATTTTGATATGTCCAGAAATCAAAAGATCAATTGTTCTCAACATATTCTAAACCTCCTGGTACTTAAAGCTGTAACGCAGGGAAATGCTGAAATTAGAAATGAGCCGTGGGACAGATTTTCCCATGTTTACTAAGCGAGAGCCACTGATGTAAGGATTTCTTTCCCAGGCTAAAATCTGTCAACCTTCTTCCAGCACAAAATTCATTTAGCAGATAAAAGGAGACCTGTGACCTTTGTGTGTACATGTTGGCTGGGATGGTTACCATGTCTAACTCACAAATCCCTCTCTTACCGTCACCTCATTTCTGTGTTACACAAGACTTGGTGGCTGTGGCTGTTATAAAAGTGCCTTGAGATTACACTACCTGGAGAGGGGCGTAATAACAATCTATTTGCAGAACCTATACATCATGGGAGATGAAGCTAGAGAAAAATCTACTGAGTAACCTCATCCTTACCTTCAGCCCATAAAACGTGGCTGCCCACGGTATTACATGCTTGTTCATAGCTTTGTCCAGCCCAGTTTAAAATTGGATTTCTATACCTTTCCTTATCAAACTGTTCCATGCCCATGACTGTTAGGAAGATGTTCCTGACCTTCAGCCTGCGGGGTTTTTCTCTGCTTAATTTCATGTCATTTGAATTTTGGCTGTGAAAACTGGAAACATTTTAAGTGAGGAAAGTTTTAAGTGTCCCACATAAATGTGAGAGCTGACAAGTGCTTTAGTCATAAGGAAGGGAGGGAGGTGCCTGAAAGCACAGATCATGGCTTTCAGTGCTGAGGTTTTGTGAGGGTTAACCAGATAAAAAGAGAACTTGTGGAGTGCAGTGAGGTGATCTGCTTCCAAGGTGGCCAGGCTAACTGGAATGTCTTTTTGTCTTGCAGAAGATGAAGCCCATAGTCCAGAGAAGACGATCTGCGCCTTCTGCCATTACTAAAGCTCTCAGCAAGTCAAAGTACCATTCCAGGTAAAGGAAACACCTTTCTCACTCCTTTTCCACCTTTCTGCCTATACGGTCTGAAATCAAACTGGTTTTCAAATTCATTTAACAGCATGGAGAGCAATTTGTTTACGGACAGATATGGAAGTTTCGGTTTTGCTGGAACAACATCGTGCTCAGCAATAAAAGCTGAGGGAAAGGAGGAGGATGGGAGGACGTTAACCTTATAGCATTTGTCTTCCCAAGTAAACGCTATGTGTGCTGAGGCCCGGCTTCCCCGATGGGAATTCCTCTTTTTTCCCATTTTATTTTCTCCCCCTGTTCTGTTGGGAGAGAGGGAGGGAGGGAGGGAGCGGCTGGGTGTGGATCTGGCAGCCAGCTCAGGTCAGCCCACCACACAGAATTAGCCAGTTGTTTTCAGTGCAGATAATATTAGGTCAAGATATCGGATGCCTGTTGTATCCAAGTGTAAAAACACCTGGACAATATTTTGGACAGTGCAGAGACACCCAAGTAAAATCAGGTACGTACGTTCTTGTAGTGTGGTTGTCGTGCGGGCCTGGCTGGCAGCGAGTTCCAACACTTGTGCCACTGGGCTGGGCAGCGGCGCAGCCTCACTGTGCAGCGCGTGGGGCTGGGGCAGTGCCCCCCCAGCTCCATCCCCACAGAGCCGTTTCCTGCCAGCGGGGCATGGCGTCCTCAGCACTGGCTTGATGGTGGGGCCTGTTCAGAGCTTGCATGGGGCATTTGGTGACTTTGTGCTGCGTCACATGCTCTCTAGGTAAGGAGAGGACCCGCTTCCCTGGCTTGTCAGCCTGGAGTTTCTCCCGAAATCCGCCTTCAGCTGGAAGCCCCCACTGCCTCCCTTTCGCCCAGTAGTGTAGGCAGTGCGGGAGGGGCAGTGTGCTGCTGCCAGGAGGGAGCTGTGGGTCCCAGCTCAGAGACACAAAGTCCAGGGGACCTTTTTCCCGAGATGCAGTGACCGGGTCGCTCATCACCACACACATGCTGTCCTGAAGCTGGGAGGCCATACCTCCTGAAGGAGTAAGAGGTTTTCCTTAAATATATATATTTATGTGTGTACATATGTGTACATATATATGTATTTGTGCATGTATTCTTTATGTATATACATAATATATATATGTCTATATATGTCCCCTATGCTTGTAGACAGCAAAAAAAAAAAATAAATCTCTGTCTTCCCATGCTTGCTGAACTGCGAGACAAGCTTCCTCGTGCAGTTCTGCCAAACAGTCAGTGGCTGTTTGGCTGACAGATTCGTTGCTGTCCAGTCTGCCCTGGCACCCACCACAGGCAGTGGTATGAGAGGCAGAAACAGAGACGCCCTAAGGAATAGAAGAGGCAGTGCCATGGGAAGGACAGGGAGAAGCAGCTGTGGGAGAGGACTTCCCAGTGAGACCAGTATGTGGGGACTCCTCTCCCAGTGACATGTGCCCGTGAGTGAGGAGCACAACGGGAAGCTGTCAGAGGACTGGGGCGCAGACAGATCCCGTATGGACCTGCACGCGTTTTGCAAAGCCCGCCAGAGAGCCCAGTCGTCCTCGTCCCCTCAGCTCTGACTGTGCTCAAGGGCTGTGGTTTAGTTTAATTAATGAGGAGGCCATAAGCTGCCGCCAGCCTGGACAGAGCTGTCGCAGGCCGGGGAAGCGTGGCTGGCTGCAGGTCCTGCCGCGAGAGCTTGCAGCAGCAGGTGGAGGGGGGACGAGGCACACTGGGAAGGCACATCGGATGCCGGACACGGGCCGGTGCGGCATTTGTGCTGGCACTGCAGCAACGTTGTCCCTGAGGAGCAGCCTGGTGTCCCACCCCAGCGTGTTGCTGCCCGGCCAGCCCCCGGGGACTGGCTGCCGGGACCCCTGCTCCGTCGGCAGGCCCACGGGTGGGAGGGCTGGCCGTGGGCTTTGGCCCTGGCACACTCATCTGGGCACGAGAGGGATCTGGGGGTGGCGTTCGGGGGCAGCGGGGGCGCGGGGCAGTCTGCCCACACCCTGCTGGCGCTGGGCAGGGCGGCATCAGCTTGGCATGTCTGCTGGGAGAGCCGCTGGATCGGGCCGTCCTGCGGGGCAGCCAGGCTGACAGCGGCTTCCCTCGCCACCGGCCTGGGCGCAGAGCAGCTCTGTCTTGCCTGTGGCTCCTGAGGCAGCCGGTGCGCCATGGCGCTGTGCTCCCGCAGGTGTACAGCAGCACGAGTGTCAGCAGGCAGTCGTGCACAAACATGCTGGACACACAGGTCTTCTGGCAAAATACCAGTGCTGGCCCTGAGCCCAGCTCCTTGGTCCTCCAGTGGGAGCTGAGCCCCCTTCCTCCTGCAGCACCGTGTAACTACCGGACACAGATAAGGGGGTGGCACGCTCCTTCTGCCTTGCTCTGGTGGCAATCTTACAAATAACATTTCCTCAGGGATTTGTTTAGTTTGGTATTTTTTTCTTTCTTTGTAAGAAAAACTAAACTGATTGACATTTTGTTCTGGACCAGCCCTCCTGAAGAATACCCCTTTTCTGTCACAGCATTGGTAACTGATTGACAGTGCGTCCTGTTTTTCTGAAACAAGTGTGTGGGGTCAAGTCGTGGAGAATCATTTAATAGAAAGGGCAGAACTGATTTTCGTTTGGTTGTCTTCTGATCGAGTTATGTGGCTTCTTTGTCGTCCCCCGTCCCCCCCCCTAAATTGCACTAAAAAAAGTAGAGAGAAACAAATTCCTGACTTGGACTGGAGAATATCCTCATGAGGGAGGGAGGCTTGAAACGTTTCTCAGGATGGATTGCTGTGGAGGGGAGCTGGTACAATGCCATCCTTGCTTAGGCCACCAGAGTATTGGTGAGATTTTTTTGCTCTCCTGCTGTGGTGTTTACAAAGCTGTGTAACTCCTCCAGCTTTAGGAAATCCACTGCTGAGGTGGTGAGGTGGTGTAGCTCCCGCTGCTCTGTTGACACACATGGAAAGCTTTCACTATCAAGTTTAAAGGTGATTTTAGCTTCTCGCTCGTAGATGCAACAGGTGGAGAAGCCTAGAATGCGCTTGTCAGTGGCTGTGGAGTGGTGAGGAGGGGAGAGGGAATTTCTGCTTGCAGGAGTGCGGGTGTTCTGTGACTGGTGGGCGATTTTAGAAAAGCAACCGCTGGCTGGCTCTAACCTCACTCCCGTGAAATCAAAGAGGCCCAATTACAAAGCCAGTGGAAACTGAGTTAAGACTAACAATGTCAAAAGTATTACCCTTAAAGCTCATGTGTTTTTTTCATTGGTCTGAGACTAGATTCGTATTGCTGAGGGGTGGAGGGAAGGTATCTCTTCCACATGTGTCCTTGCCTGCAGGCAGGACACACATTTTTGTCTGTGTGTAGGGACAGGAGGATTTCTGGGTTTTTTTCTATCTACATAGATCTGAGGCCACGTCTCAGAGGTTAGCTAGTTCAGTCAGGGTCAGGCACGTGAACACAGTCTTTGAGCAGGGCTCAGCAAAGGACTGTTGCTTGTTCATTCAGCACAATCCCACCTGCACAGACCCAGGAGAAGCCGGTGGGGGCTGTTGCGCTGCCAGCACTGCCAGCCGGAGCCAGGCGCAGCGCTGGGAGGGCACTCAGAGGGTGCCGAGAGGCAAGAGGGGAAATGAGCACTTGGCAGGGCACTTCCAGCTGGGGAGAGCGTAAAGGACCTGGTTCAATCCCAACCATGGCTTGTTGGCTGCAGTCAACATGCAAAAACCATCAGAGATTTTTGGAAATGGCCAGCAGCTACATCAATCTCAGTAGAAAGAAGGTGCTGGATTGCAGCCAGGCAAGCCAGAATCAGATGGCTGGAATTAATGAGTACATGGAATTAATTTCCTTTGTGCTGCAAACCGTGCATTGACAAGCAGTTCAGTGCGGATGGCAAATGTGCAGGAATGGCAGTCCCTGCCCATGTAGGCTGAGCAGTGCCATGAGCCATGGTTTTTCCATGTTCTTTTTGAGTCATAGCTCACACACATGTGCAGGAAATAAGTATTCGACCTGAGTGAGAAATGGCTCAAAAATGAATGTTTCAGCAGCTTAACCCCCTCAGATTTGGTGTGAGCATTTAGGCAGTTTTCCATCTGCCTGAGGCTGGTAGAATTAACTGGGAAAAGGCAGGCAAATGCAGTTCGTAATTGAGAGTAATAGGGGCAGTGCCGGGAGAGGCACGGGGCTGTCAGACTGTTCCAAAGCAGTCACCTGTGTCAAACCACAAACCGTTGTGAGAAAAGCTTCTGACAAAGTCTTATGATTTATCTTCCTCCTCCAGGGAAACCACCCTCTCCTCTTCCCATTCAGACAATGGGCTGCCAAGCGGGGTGTTCAGCAGCCCAGGCTCCACTTTCATCCTGGATGAGCGAGTACAGCTAACCGTGGGCCTGCAGACACAGGAGAGACATTTGATCTTGTTCAGTGATGTGCTGGTCATCGCCAAGTTGAAGTAAGAGGAATTCACACTCGCTCCATCTCCATAGTATATGCTATAGTATATACTAGTGTAACCCTC
>JAVJGJ010000034.1:24267642-24298351 GCA_035590215.1 Microhierax caerulescens
TATACTAGTGTAACCCTATATATATATATATATGTATTTATAGTGCATGCTAGTATAACCCTAGGCTCAGAGCTATTTGTGGAGCAAGCATCAAAACAGGTCTTCTTTGTGAAGACTTTCACCTCCAGAAATTTCTCTTCATATTAATGTTACTCCATTTTCCAGAAGGAAAACATTGTCTGATTGGTTTTGCCTTTTCCCTTATGTGGCTTCTTGAAGAAACAGCATGAGGGCAAGAGGCAGTAAGGACAGAAAACTGCCTTCTGGCGTGGCTACTTCTGCCACACCTAAATTAAGAGCTTAGGTGACTTCAGTTATTAGCATAGACAGTAATTAGCCTAAATCACCATTTACCTGCATGACGGCTCTGGCCACTCACGTTGCCCTAAGCCACAGCTGTCCCACTGCAGCCACCAACCCCAAAATCCACTCGCAAAACTTCCTTGTAGTACCTCCGCTTGTCCAGACATTTAGTTCAGGTGACAAGGTGGGGCTTGTTGCTGTCACTGTAGCTGCATGACTGGAAGGTGACATGACCAGATTCTGAAGGTCTAGATGTTGAGATCTGGCCTGAGGAATCTGTAATCTGAATTGCAGGTCCTCCTCCAGCCTGAAGCTGAAAAAGCAGGTGCCTCTGAGTGAAGTGTGGACTGGCACCAGTCTCAGTGAAGTGACAGAGAAAAAGATGGGTCCGGAGAATTCGTTTGTCATTGGCTGGCCTACCACCAACTATGTTGTCACCTTCAGGTATGTCACCAGGCTCCAGTCCTCCCTCCCCCAGCAGCCTGGCAGCTGCCCAGGTCTCCCGTATGTCAAGCAGAGCAATGACTGAGACTGTAGGGCCCTGAACTCTGCTGCAGCCCTTCTCCCCGTTGGGCAGAGAGGCGAGTTCCACTAACATTAGACAGTGTGCTAAAAACTTAAATGCTGGCAGACAGTCATCTTAGATATCTGCAGGTTGGTCCCAAAGAGCCTTTTAGAGGACCAGCGCTCGCAAGTGTTTTTATAGCAAGGGCTAACCCTGCTGCAGAGCATATGGGAACATCGCAGTCACACCTGCCGTAGCAAATGTGCCATCACGTAACCTAGAGGAGTGTTGTTTCAGCACCTGCCAACAGCCATTTCTGTAGATTAGCCCTAGTCTGAGAATTTTTCACTATGAAGGACACGTTAGTTATGTCAATGAAAACTGCCGGATGGCCTTGCGACAGGATTAAGTCCTTTATCCACCCTGAGGGTAGCGTGGGCAGCTCCCGGGCAAACCTTCCTCCTGCAGTTGTCTGCCGGGATGTCCCAAGCTCACAGCAACAGACTGTAGAATGGAAGGGTTCTTAAAGAAGGGTCTGTGCCAGCAGCACGGGCCAGAGCTTACATAGCCCTTGCTAACCCCAAAAATAGAAGTGCAGGGGAGCATGGAGCACACTGGAGAGTAGCCTGTTCACGCCCAGATGCCATCTCAAAGGTTGTGCCAATGTTGTGCCTGAGTTAATAAGGCTCACCAAAAAACTGGTGAGCTTTTTATCACCTGGAGCGCAGTGTAGCCTGGCTAAATTGAATCAAGAGCTGGTATATCCACAGGGAGCTCAGGTCACTGCTGGCTCAGGCATCTCTGCTTTGTACTCTCCTTTGCAAAGCAGAGAGGCCAGCAGACTTCAAGGGTCGCTCGGTCCTCAGGGGTTCTGTTGGCCCAGCGTGGACGGGCTAATCTGTCCTGATGCTTTTCCTTCTGTGGAACAGCTGCCTTGGTGAAAAAAGAAATGGGAACCGGACCTTGGTTTTGTACGCGCTGTCTTATCATTTCCAAGGGTCTGGATGGTCTCTCCCGGGTGATGCGTTCCTGATTGGGATTCATGCTCTGACACGCAAGCTGCTGTTTGTGTCTTAGTCCAAACTCAACAGCATAACCCGTGTTGGCAGCAGAAGCTTGTAGGAACAGCAGACATTGTGAAGGAAATAACAGGAGAAAGAAAACAGCAATTAAAGATCACTGCAAAAATAATAAGGGGCCACAAGATGAGTTCACTCCAGCATCACAGAAAGATACTTGTCCCTTGTCTGAGCACTCACCAGCCTGGGCAGGGAAATGTAGTCCAGTTTGTTGTTGGGATTTTTTTTTTATTATTATTTTTGTTATTTGTTAAAATAGGACAGAAGCAGGAAAGGACTGTGCTTTTGTTCCAGGGCTTTGCAGGAAGGAACTTTGACTTACAGCTATATATAAATGAAATTGTGTAGAGTTTCCAAAGGCTGTTATCCACTCAGCACTTGTTTGATGATCTGCCTCCCTTTTTATCTTCAGCTCAGCTGACGTGAAGGAACGATGGTTGTCAGCATTACTGTGGTAAGTAACCTTCCTTCCATCCTCCTCCTGGGTGGTTCCTCTACAGTCCTCAGAGAAATTTGTCGTGCTAGGTGTCAGACTGCTTTCTGGTTTTCAGCACCTTAAGTGTCTAGCTACTGTGTGAAAAAATCCACCTTTGAAACCTGAATGTAGAAGCCTCTGGGTGAAAGCACAACTGGTGTTAAAAGTCCAGAAAAGACTAAGTCCACTAGAAGATAACACTGGAGCACCATTTTTTCCTTTGGAGCTGGAGGTTGACTTTGCTAATCGCTGTGGAAACGTCACAATTGTTACTGATTCTTCAGATGTTTTTTGATTTGAACAAATGTTTGTATTTCATGGCATCTAGAGGCTACAGTTGTTTCTTTTTCACGTTAAGTTTTTATGTGTTGTTTCCACTAACATCAGGGCAGAAGTGCTTATACAGGTACAGGGAGGGGAAGAGAATTTCATTTCTGGAGAACAGTAATGATTGGATGGATGCTGGAAGGTGTTATGCTAGGCACATATATCTGCATTAAAACACTGCCATGTGGGGTTTTGCTAGTCTGGGGCCTCAAGAAAGATAAAGAAGGGCATGTGACCACACTACGAACATTGCATGTTATTGCTACTGTCATAATTGTTCTGTATTTATTGTAGTCCCTAAGGAGCAAGTCTCTTGGACCTCTTGGATCCAAATCTTACAGTCCTTCTCAAGTTTGGTTGAGAAATGATGTTCCCTCCCCTTTTCTTTTACTTTCAGGCACATCAATGAGGTAAAACAGAACGAATATCTGAAGAATCTAACCCTTCAGATCTTTGTGCTGGATGCTGACAACTGTTCTTCTGTAAGTAAAGCCAAGAACCTGCTCATCAGACCAAGGCTACATGGAGGTCTGTGGGTAGGGGCAGGAAAGCAGGGCTGTGGTGCTGCTGCTGCTATTCCTGTTTAAAATTCAAGTCCTATTTGAAAAGGCTGTAGACGGCATTCTCATACTTTCCACTGGAAGCCCATTCAGAGGGTTTTAGTTTGGGAAATCAGAAGGTAGCCAGACCTTTACCAAAGAGCAGTTGATTCTTATGATTATTCTTGGCCTCCAGCTTCTTTTCTCTTTTCCTTCTGCTTCGCTTCATAATTAGCGATGGTTTGTGCTTGGGTGCCCAGTCATTTCTATTTTTAGTGCAGTAAGTTGAGGATATCGATCATATTGATCGATTAAGTAGTCACTGGTGTGTTCTCCTGAATTAATTTACTGGGATGTGTCCCAGCCTCTTCATATTGATAGAATACATTTCTAGTCTTCATGCCAAGCTTGGTGGCTCACATTTACTTCCTAGGGACTTTTCCCTCAGGGAGTGACCCCAGACACTCATGTTTTATTAGTGTTGTGCTGTTTTCACCCTTCAGAGTGACAGTGTCGCTACTATCAGTCAGATACTGACGTGATCAAATACAGCATCTGAACACCTCCTACCAGTAGAAATACTGGACAAAATCTTTGGATGGTATAATAAAACCCACAGTAGAAGAAGTAGCACAGAACCGTTTTCACGATGTATAGCCATCACCTTTAACAGTGATTGCAGTGTAGTTCAAATTAGTACAACTCTTCTACATGGACATTTCGTAGAGTCAGTTGATAGACAGATGAGTGGCGTATTCCCCAGATTTTCAAGCCACGAGAAACTGCAACCGAACTAGCTTCCTCTGTTTTCTCTCTTTTCTTTTCTAGACTGCTGCAGTCAATGTGTCCAATGTGGAAAGTGCTGAGAGTGTGATAAAGAAGACCCTTCTACAGCTTGGACTCCCTGTAAGTGGCTGTTGCGTAGTCTGCAGGATCTTAGCTAAGGAGGCTGGCAGTGTCTGGTTTGCAGGGCAGTGCAGATGTGGAGAAGTGTAGCTTTGCTGTAGCTAAGTAGTAAGGTGTTAGTACTCTCTGGACTACACGGTGAAGCAACACGCGTGGGTGCCAAGTATTGGGAACACAAACATGGTTACATGCCTGCATTAAGTCCAAACCTTGTATAATAAAGTCCTAAAGACCTCAATGCTTGCAGTCCTGCACTAGGATTGAGGCAAGCTTGTCAAAGCATTATTGATAGAGCCATGAAATACTGAACAAATCCGTGATGTTATCAGATGAGCCTGGCCCATCGCAGTGGTGCAGCCTTACCCATTGCAGTGTTCAACAGGTAGCTTTGACAATCTTCCAGTGGTGTAATACTGCGGAAGGTTGTGGAACATACTGCTGAAATAGGCTGGGCAACTATCATGTGGGTTTGCATCCTGCTGGCTCTTAGCCTTCTCCTGAAGCTTTCCCCTTCCAGTCCATAGTGCTCAGAGCATGTCTGGCCCCTTGGCCTGTTCAGCCCTCTGCTGCTGTCTGTTGCTTTCTGAGTAGAGTGAACCTCATGGACCCTCACCCTGGCCCCCTTCACCTCGTATTTTTCTCTCCTGTGTTCCCTAACCACCAGGGCAGAACAAGTGAGCACCACCTCTGGGTGATCTCAGGAAAAGACGACACGGCTTACCCTCTCATTGGTAAGAGCTTTCCCATTCTCCCTCAATTCTAGCTCCACAGGAACAAGTGATAAATGATACAGGGGTGTGTGACAGAGGCACATCTTAAATGTTGCACTCTTCGCTTAAAAAAGCAAATGGTAGGGGAACTGCTGCTGATGTGAGATGTGACATCAAGCTGATGCGAGGTCTCACTTGGTTTTTATGGTCTCAGGATCCACGTTTAATCAACACAAGGTGGCACCTTTGAAGACCTTCAGACATACCTCCCTTTTCCAAGCAAATCTGTGCATTTCTGGATGGGAGCCCATGACACTTTGCAGCAGATGCTCCAAATAAATGGGAGATTTTTTAGGCTGGCCTGAGAAGTTCTTCCTATGCAGAAGATGTGACACCAGTGTAGACATGCCTCAAAGCCCAGTCCCAGCCCGGTGGCTGCTGGTATGAGCTTGCAGAGCTACGTTCTTGGAGGCTGGTCATCCTCTCCTGCTCAGCTTTGCAGTGCGTGTGGTCTGGGGCAGCCTCAACCCACCTTCGCTACCTGTGACAGAAACATCCACTGATGTCCTTCAGGCAGCAGCTCCTGACACCTCTTGAGCACTTTGCCTTCAGGTTCCGTCAGAAGCAAAACAAGTCACTGCAGCACGAACGTGCTCGGTCCAGAGGAAAGCACTTTGGCAGCTGAATGAAGCAGAATTTTTAGAGGGATCCATTGGTGACCTTTTTGCCTCTAGTTCAGAAGCTAACAGGTTTATCCTACTTTTTTTTGTATTTATTTAGTTTTCATTGCGTTTCAGTTCACAAATAAGGGAACCGTTTTCCACGGAAGGTGTCATGTCATTAAAAACCCAATTTGTTGCATGTGGCTCCTTGACATTGTGCTCTGAATTGCCACCGTAAGCCAGTACGGATCTGATCTCATAAGCCCATGTGGGCTGCTTGAGGCAATGGCCTCTGCAGGCTCTTTATTTGAAAACTTTCTTTTTTAACAGTTTGTGTTTAGGCTTTAGAAACTACTGAGGCTTGGAAAGTAGGTGTGTATGTAGAGGGATTTGAGGACAGTCACAACAGAGGAGAGTGATGGAGATCCGTACGAGGTGATTTCAGAAATAGAAGAAACATTTTAAAATAAATCACTGAATTTTGTCTGTTAAGTCCTAACTGTTCATGATGGAGATCGCCAAAGCTGGAGTTTTCCAATAACACTAATAATAGTAGTTTTTATTTGTGGATTATTGGCAAGAACGAGACAGCAAAATATAAGATCAACTGTACAATCTGCCAGAGAGGAAGCAAGGCAATACGCTGATTTATGCAGCATCTAACCCAAAGCTGGGAGATGCATTTAAACTGCTCCTTGCTTCTCTGACAGATGTGGTCAGCCAGTGGTGCAGCCATTGCTCATACTGTTTTACCTGTAGGATACTGCTTAGTTATGCCAAGTGAGTAATCTCTGCATTAAATGCACTGTGTTTTCAGTAATAAACCAATAAATACATCGCCAGGCTCTCCAAGGAAGTTTATGCATGTTGTTTTATTAAAGAGGTCTTGCTCTAAAGACCGTGTGTTGTCATAGTAAGACTGTTATTCTGGGGCTTTTTAGACTGCACATGTTTATTTGTGGGTGCTTTCCAAGTTGTTGTGGCACACGCTTTTTGTATTTGTCCAGTGCATACTGGACTGTCATAGCAAGCTAAGTCCTACACAGAGCAATGCTTGCAGTATTTTGTTAGTGCAGTGGGGCCCATAAGCCTATTAATAAGGGCTAAAATCCAGATAACAGTGCTTTGCTGCATGATGTTCTGGAGAGCTAAGGTTAATAATGTTAATACGTGATGTTCTGGAGAGCTAATGAAGAGTGGCTGTCCATGTTTAACTGGAGGAACTTATTTGTAAAGCAGTGGTTATATATACAGATAGATGCGCCCTGGCCTCTTTAGACCGCAGGTGGATGTTTTGAGCAGCATCACTTAGAGGCCCAGCTGCAATGGGAGATGTTGGATGTGGCTGCTTCCTCCTCTGTCCAGATCTGGAGCTGTTTTCACATGGCTCTGCATCTTTGCTTGCTCTTAATACGACTCTTTGCTCGACAGGGCACGAGCATCCTTTCAGCATCGCATTGAACTACATCCGGGATTCTGCTGACCAGCAACAAGGAAGCAACAATAACACCCTCCTGGCTGATGGGACAGAGGCTTCCTTCTTTGATCAGCTGCCAAAGGAAAAACAGTGTCAATTTGTCCTGAAACCTGGGCTCCAAGCTCCAGTGCAGCTGAGGAGAGGTAGGGGCTGCAGGAGTGCATTGCAACCAGGCAGAGACTTTGCTGCTTTCCATGGCAGTGCCAAACTATTCCTAGCATCGTACACATATCCCAGAGTTGCTCTCATACCTGATCGCATGCAGAGAGGAAGAGATTGCAGAGGGGCTAATTTGTCTGTGCAATGTTCAGAATTAGCTTTCGGTCTTCAAGTGCCTTTCAATTGCAAGCCATTCTTACCTTGCACAGACAGGAGGGTTCCCTAAAGAACAGTGATGGTGGAAGAGTTTTGCTGATGGTTAAGAGATGAACACGTGGTTTCATGGCTGTATGTTATCTGGCCATCCCCATTAAGAGTGTGGTTATTAAAAGACATGATGGTAGGAAGTCCTTGCTCTGCTGGGAGCTCTGTAGGTCATTCTCTGGCCAGCAGGAAGGACAGACGGGTGTGTAACAGAGGTCTGTGTTTTCTTTCAGAGTCACTGCAGAAGCACACCAAGAGGAAGAAGTCCTTGATTGACTGGGCCCTGCGCCGCAGCACCAGCACCCCCACAGACAGCCCTCCATCGCAGTCCCCTACCACCCCACAGAAGCTCTTCGGTCTGTCTCTGTCCTCTGTCTGTCCCGACGGGATCCTTCCCAAGCCAATCATGGTAAGGAGCAGCCCGTACCGTTTGTCCTGACGTAAACTTGACGTGTGTAGCCCAGAATTTAAAGCCACTTGTAGTATTTATGAGGATTAGATGGGGAAAAAGACCATCATTTGCTGGTGATTCACATCTAGTTCAGTAACAAGAGTGAGAGCATCCCTCTCCTGTGTAATCCAAATCACTTCATGCACAGATGTCTGTCCTGTTCCAGTGTGTGTCTCCAACCAGGTCATCAGAAGCTGACAAGGAGCAATGTCAGTGGACTATGCCATGCTACATAGCCTAAACCTTGTTCACTGCAAGAGCCCACAGGCTCACACTTGCCACAGGATAAGCATACCCACATGAACTGTACCTGCAATTTAGCTGGTGGGCGCTCGTCCCTGGTTAAATCATGATAAATCTCTCCTATGTCTGTCCTCTTCCCAGTACTGACTAGGTCTTGACGCTAATTATGTTATAATATGTGAGAGATGATATACACAAACAACAGAATAAAGTGTTAGGCTCTTAAGTACAACTGGGCTTTCTCTTAGGATATGCTGCTCCTGCTGTACCACGAGGGTCCCTCTACCAGAGGCATTTTCAGACGTTCTGCCAATGCCAAGACTTGCAAGGAACTGAAAGAGAAGCTGAATTCTGGAGATGATGTCCAAGTGGATGGAGAGTCAGTCTTTGTGGCTGCAGCTGTCATCACGGTATGTTTGGCCAAGTAACTCAGCTGTCTGGGCTAATGGTACCATCCTTCTTTAAGGAAGGAACTTAAGTCTTAACTGGTAGGAAAGATTTGGGTGGGAGCAGAAGGCATTTTCCGGCAAGGCACTTTCTCACCTGATGGCTTAGTTCATCTGTGTGCACAGAGGTGCTTGTTTTCACATGCAGGTATGTGCAGTGGTCCTCAGGCCAGTTTTCTATTTTGCACCTTCCCATACAAAACAGCCTCCAGCAGGAGGTCTACCTCCAGGATAACCATGGTATCTGTACAGTGCCAAATAACATGCCAGAGTCTGGACTCAGCAGTCCAGATGCTGCACTGGCATAGGCGTGAAGCCCTTTGGCGGCAGTAGCACAGATGCTCTTTGTCCTTCCTGGACACACAGAAGACTGCAGGGCGGTACGGGAGGACTTGTGCTATTTAAGTGCAACTGGTCTGCATCGCCCTCAGACAGAGAGGCCATACTCAAAGGAGGTGGCCTGCGCTATCCAGACCCTAAGCCTTCACCCTCTAATCAGCCAGTAAGCAAGAGGGAAAACAGCTGCCGCATCCAAGCAGAGGGGTTGTGGTGAGTGGGGCATGAAGCGTGCGGTCAGACCCAAGTTTTAGTAAGAAAAAGCCTATCTTTTGCACTGGCAGTTAAATCTAGTCAGAATAATTCAGGCACCTGAAGTATCAAAAAACATCCCTGTCTCTTGCTCTTGTTGACCTAATACAAAAAGCTGTGGACCAGAACTTTCAGTCACTTTCCAACACAAGACATATGTCAAGTAGTTAAATAGACCCCTGAGGAAAAGAAAAAACCAGCAACCCTCATAGCTGAGAAATGTTTCAAACAGAACTATGCGCAGCCATAGGTTTGAGTCTTTTGTCTGTGGCAGCAGAGCTGAGTCCTGCTCTGGAGAAGGGGCAGGGTACGAGGGCCAGTGGCTGCCTTGCAGGAGGAGCAGAGCTGTGGGGGGCAGGGGGGGTGGGGGCTGGGGGGCAGGAGAAATGCGTTTGTGTCAGGTCTTGTTTTATCATGTGCTTAATATGAATAAACAATGACTATATGCATGGTGAAACCAAAGCAAAGAATTCAAAACTGACCAGACTGCTCTGCATATATATATTTAATTCAGGATTTTCTCCGAAATATACCTGACAGTGTTCTATCCTCAGACATGCACGGACTGTGGATGGAAGCTGTGGACACAGAAAATCGGGCACATAAGATTGAAGCTATCAAAAGGTTTGTAAAAGCCTTTGTAAAAGCTTCTTTTGGTGGAAGAAGGGGGGAGCATATAGCTCTAAGCATAAACTTCATCTTCTGGGAGACTCCTGGCAATGCTGCAGGCCACAGTTAGAGCCACTGCTGATTGCCAGTGTCACTGGTCAGAACATGTTCCTTTCAGTGGTCTTTTATGAACATCGTTAACATTTGTGACCCCCAAAAAAATGTCATTAGAAAATTATTTTCTGATGAGCAGTTCAAATTACCAGAACCACAAAACTGAAAAAGCACAATAGTTCAGCCACCAGGAGTACATCAAATGTCAACGGCCTTAGATCCTTAACAGCAGTCACTTTTTTTCTTACATGCACAAAACAAAGCTGATCATCATATTGGCAGGTAAAAGAAATAGCCCTGATGCCCAGGTGGGGGCCAGGACCTTGAAATCGGCTTTACTGCCTTGAAACTGCTGCCCTGAGCACCAACAGTCTGTCATCAGCGTCTTGCGGGATATGTGGTGTATCAAACCTCTCCTTGTCAATGGCTCAGCTCAGGTTTTGCACCTGGACCGTTTGGCCTGGGTCTCCTCCCTCCGTGGCTCTGTCGCATGGGGCACAGGCAGTGGCATAGTCTCATAGTCTCGTGCGCTGCTGGCCTGTAGCTGTGTGCATCTCCCCCGGGCAGTCATTGTCATTGTTTTCTTAAGGCATTGTGGACTTCTACCCACACGTGCCTGGCACGAGTTCCTTGGTGCCCCCCGCTCTGTGAGCAGGCAGCGAGGGCGGGTAGGCGATGGGGATGTAGAGCTGCGGCTCCCCCCTAAGCCGGCGGAGGGGGGTGACACAGCCTTACTCGATTATCAGATGTGAATGTCTCAGACTGGTTGCAAGAGGGCAGAAGGGGGCAAGAGCTTTGGGAGGCAAGTTGTTATATCTGAAGAGCAGATTTTTGTGAATGGCAAGGTTTTCCTTTGTTCCCACTCCCTGAACAGTCTGGTCAACCAGCTTCCAGAAGCCAACCTCATCTTACTGAGACACCTCTTTGGAGTCCTCCATCATATTGAGCAGAACTCTGGCGTGAATCAGATGAATGCCTTTAACCTGGCTCTTTGCATAGCGCCCAACATGCTGTGGCTACCCAGTCCCACAGGGCCCGAAGAGGAAAGCAGGTCTACAAAGAAGGTAATTTGTCATGGTTTGGCCTCGTGCGTGCCTTCCCCTTTTACTGCTTTTTATGGACGCTGTGTTCCGTAGACTAGAGGAAGGCACAGGATCAGTGACAGTGCTGAGCCAGGCGGCATCCGGGCTGGCTCCTTTCCCTGTGCCCATACTGGTAGGGTAACTTAGCCACTCAGTTTTTCTGGGCTGGAAAGGGAAGATGTGGTTGCTTTACCAGATGAACTTCCCATATGGTCAAGCAAGCACAAGAAAGATGGAGTAGCTGCCTTCAGAGACTTCAGCTGGGTCTAAAGCCATCTTGCCAGGACAAAGTAAGCAATGAGCATGGCAGTGCATCAGACGGGAGGAATGCTTGCTTGTCGCTTATGAGGTGTTACCAACAGTAAGGAAAATTGTAGAACGTGCTGTGCTCAGCAGACTGTAACAGTTCATGTAGCACATATTCTCGCCCCAGGTGTAGCTCATACAGATGCGTTGTCACGTTCTTAACAGCTTCTTGGGTAAAAGGTTCTGCAGGAAATTACACCTTTATCAAAGGCAAGGGAACATTCTGGGACTGATTGAACTTGCTTTATATAGCTGGCTGTGGTTTCCTAAAACTGACTCTGTAAACTCATGTCTTTGCCAGGTGGCTTTGTTAGTGCAGTTCCTGATTGAAAACTCGGGAGAGATTTTTGGAGGTGACATTGCTTCCTTGTTTCAAAGGCCAGACAAGAAGCCCAAAACCTCAGAGGAATCTCTGGGTAAGCTGGTGGTACTGTATCTTCCAGAAGTGTTTAAAATCGGTTTTGTAGGTAAACTCCTTGTGCAAAAGAGTTTGTTTCCTCTTTGTGTCTTTCCCAAGAAAAAACACTGAAAACCAGTTGGTTTTGGTTTTCCCTTTGCCTGCCAGGCACAGGCAAAGCAGAGGGCTGAGGTGCATTGATTCCAGTGTGTCCCTGAGGATGGCTGTCTTCGTGGCTGCTGCTCAACCTGTTCCAGCCATCACAAGAATTTAGTGTAGCCTTAGCAATGCCACGTCCCATCAGTCTTTTCTTCTAGCTTAGTTTTGTAAAGCTAAACCAAATGGTTGAACAGAAAGAGATTGGGTTGTCTCTGTTAACTGTCCTGTGAATGTAGGCCAGTGGTGAAAGCGCAGGTCATCAAGCCAGAATTTTTTATATTGGTCCCAGTCCTGCTCTGAGCCCTGTAGAAATCATGGATCATCTTTGCTTTTCCATGGACTTGATAGTATTTCCCTGCCTTGGCTGTAAGGTACTGTACGGGGTTAGGAAGCAACCTACTCCAGCAAATTAATATGTGTTCTCTGCCCCAGGCATAGGCTTGGTTCAGCATGATGATTCCTCTGATGAGCTGGAATTTTCTGCTTGTGACCCAGAAGGACAAAAGCACCACCTGGGCCCTGAAACAGATGCCTTTTTCGAACCATCCAGCAGCTTGTTACTCAGTGAGGATCAGGAAGACTGGGACCTCTTCAGTGAGATCACAGCCTGCTACCAGAGCAAAGCCTGGAAGAACACCAGCGCAGACAGCTATGACCTCCTGGAAGAGGAGGGCTCCTTCTGCTCCATTGGCTCAATACGCTCACTCAGCCCGGCCAGGGACCGCTGCTTGTCAGAGCCCAGCGTCTGCCTCAGCTCCCAGCTACCCGCACAGAGCCACGAGCCGGTGGCCCGTCAGTCCAGCTGCGATGCCACCATTATGCACAGCCATACAGACTGCATCCACCGGCTCAAGCAGCTGCAGGTGGAGAGCCAGAAGCTAATTGACGAAGGCCTAAGCCCCGGGGTTAATAAGACCAGGCAGAACTTGTGGCAGTCACCTCAGACCGGCTCTAGGGTGAAGCAGCTCAGCCTTCAGAAATCCAGCCTGTCCAACAGGTCCAGCTTCTCTAGCCTGTCCTCTGCCACCACCTCCCCATCTGCCTCCTCACTCAGCTCCTTAGACAGCGCTTTCTCCTACTGCTCGGAGTCATCAGGCGTTAGTCCCACAGACGTCTCATCCCTGCCGTTCATGTTTGGCACGTCTGCCAGGCTCCATGCAGCGTCTCCCAAGATCACCAAGAGGTCCCCAAAGGGGTGGCACGAGTCCTTCACCTCTCCTGTGCCTTTACACCTCTGTGACCTGGACAGTTCCCCCGAGGATGAAGCCAAGGCTGTAGAGAGCAGTCACTCCTCTGGAGAGAGGGGAAGTTCTCCATCTGTCAGCACAGTTGCTGTGGGAAGCCCACGAGCTGACATTGACTGGGAGGAAGAGGAGAGACGCTTGGGCTGTGGCGGGGGCCCTGGCCCGGGGCTCAGGAGCCAAGATTATACCGAAGAGTTGGAAAGAAGACCTGAGCTCCCAGCTGCCAGCCCAGCCGGCGAGAGATCCCCACAGGGCAGCCACCAGCAGCACAGGGAGAAGGTGGTGAAGAACGCAGAAATCAAAAGCATTGATTCCTGCCCTCCAAGCCAGGAAAGCCTGAAGCGCACCAAGATAACATTTTATGTGGCCCCAAATAAAGAAAGCTGTTGGGGGTCTCCAGTGGAAGAGGAAGAGGAGAGTGACATGGCGAACACCGGCAGCAGTGACTCACCCAGCAGCAGCAGCGAACAAAGCTTCTCCAAAGGCTTGCAGACTGTGAGAGTCCATATCCCCCAGACAGTTTTCTATGGGCAGAATACCCCTCTCATGCTGCAGTCCGGCTCCAGGCGCTACCACCACAAACAAATGAGCCCATCCCCACAGGCAGAGCCCAGAGCGACCCCGCAAAATGCCTCTGCTCCCAAGGAGCTGGAGGGCAAGCCGGTGGAAATGGCGCAGGCGCCAGCCCAGAGCAAGGGCTTCGACACATTCAGACACACCATCCACATCATCCTCCCCACCTCCATTCGAAACACCGTCAGGGAGTATTTCAAGCACGATGAAACCAAGAGCTGTCCTATGGCCAAGGCAGAAGCGGTGGAGAACGAACTCCGGAGCAGGGTGGAGTGGCTCAGGAACCAGCAACAGGCGGAGGGAGCCAACGAGGAGCGTGATGCAGTGGCATTTGCAGAAGAGACATTTGTCTAGGGAGATGGATGTGGAAGAACTGAATACTTTCTTTATGTGCAGCATAAAAATATTCTGTAAGATATGATCAGGGTGTGAAGAATCTAGCAGGCTGCATGGGGCAATAAGTGTAAAGTGGCACTAATGTGTATGTAAAGTTGGGGTTTAACGTTAATTTTGGCTGATGCAGGGTGGGTGGGTGTGTGGGTGGGTAGTTTTTTTCTTTATACCCTTTTTCTGCAGAAGAGACTTCACTGCCTGGGTGTCTAGTGGTCTGAATGCCACCAGACCCTCCCTGTCTGTGAATTAGCTGACCTGTGCAGGGTCTGACTCAATTTCTTTTTAAAGCAGGAAAGGAAAAACTGCTTTATTTTCTCCAGCCAGCTGCTGCTGTATATGGATGGCCAGAGAGTTGGGACAGCAAACACTCCATCAGAATCAGTTAAAAATCTTTGCGCTTGCACAAAATACTCCATTATTCACCGCTCGTTGCCACCATTCATCCAAAGGAAGACCCTCCACCTCCATCCCAGACATTACCACTGCTTCTCTCCGCTCATCCTTTGTCCCCTGGTGGTCTGGCTCACAGTCTGAATTCATCACTGAGGCCGGGTTCCAGAAACACCAAATGGAGCCCGGAGCCCAAAGCCCAGCTTTCACTGACAGATGGCATATATATAATTTTAACCCCAAGATTGCTCTTGGGTTTTCTAATTAATTGTGCGTTGATTCTCTCTTCTCATACCTCCCCTAAAGCTAGCATTTGACAGAGCCACAGGATTTTTGGAGCGTTGCTTTGGCAGGGCTAGGAACATTTGCCTTCTTCACTGTCCCCTGGGAGTAGCTGGTCCTTTTAGTCCTAGTGAAAGGTGACATCAGATTTGTGTAAGGGATGGTGACATTTCAGAAGGCCTTTTCCAGAGGCAGTGAGAATGGGGCAAGTAATCAAATTCCTAGTCATGCTTTGATTTGGCTTTAGCATGAGGTCAAGGATTTGTGGAAGTTGACAAGAATGTTGTCGAGTGGTTGCTGAGGCAAAGCCCCATCTGGCCAGAAAGTTTTCAGACAGTCTGTAAGCTGAGACTGTCCAGGCTTCAACAGCACTGATGCTGTGTCAGAGGAGCAAGGTCCCGCTCAGCATAGTACATGGCCCAGTGTGCTGTGGCTGAATTAATTTTGGAGAAGTGCCAGGCAGGGATGTGCTAAGCAGACTTCTTGTGTTGCACCAGTAAACAAGTGCAGCCAGTGGCCCCTGTGATTCCACTCAAAGCAATGCTCAGAAGCGCCATAGCCATAACGGGACTTGCTTAGAGGGTTGCAGTGCTGCCAGTTGAGCTCTAAAAAGCAGCCGAGAGCACCACCGTAGTTTGACAGGCATTATGAAATTGATGGGAAAAGTATCAAAAGTTAAAAAGTTCAGGATGTTTCATTTGAAGGCTACTTGAAAGTTTTCTAAGGTAGTTTCTCTCAGAGAGACGCTTCTTTTACTAGATTAACAGTGAGCGGGTGAGGGACGAGAGAAAGACATGAATCCCCACTGAAAGGTCGTGCTTGTGGAGGAAGTGCCTCCTGCAGGTTGCTGAGTGTCTGCAGATAGCCCTACCTTGAGCTGCTTGACGCCTGCCACAGCTCAGCCCTCGCGCGGGGGGACAGCACTCTGCAGAATGACCCAGCAGGTATCAGATGCCTCCGCTCACCTGCTGGGCGCCGGCGACCATGCCAGGCAGCTGGCCCAGCACTCCCCATTCAGCCATCAAATACCAGAGCAGGGGAGAGGGGGGAAGCCCAGAGCCCACTTCCCAAGATGTAGAGAGTTTGATTTGTCATGTGCAGGGTGTTTAACTCAGATGTGGCCTTTGTACAATGAATGTTGTACGTAATTGTAACACAACACCCACCACCACCACGACCACCACCACTTCCCTCACACGTGAGCGCTGATGAAGCATTCACCACCTTTTTTCCAGGGCTACAGTTGTAACTATTGTAACTATTTCAATAAAAGACACACGAGTTTGTCATTGTGGTGTGGTGATCCCAGTTCGTTCCCTTGCTCTTCCTTCCCTCCCCTCTGTGCTTAGGTGGTGGCAAGGCACAAACCGTGCCATGGAACACGTGCTTCCAGGCCACTCAAGTCCCCCAGGGGTGTCCCTGCCCTGCTGTGGGCTGTTGATGGGTGGCAGACCCTTCAGAGGTGTGCCTCCCCTGGGACAGAGCACCTCCTTCCATGGCCGGGTCACCAACACCGTCCTCTTCCCCTGCCTCCCACCCCAGCTGCCGTGCCTCCTTTAGTGCATGTCCCTTGTGTCCCCCACTCCTAGCAGCCATCATTCTTTCTTAAATGTATCTGAGCACAAGTGACACATGCCCCTCTGACCAACTGAACTTTTGCTGCGCAAAGGGGGGTTTCCCTGGTGTCAGAGCCAGCTGGAAGGGGCTGCGACAGGCACAGAGCAGCTCCTGGTCTGCTACGCAGGGCAGTCGTCACATACACCTCCCCAGACAAAACTCTGCAACCTGCACCAGATAAAACTGTGACTGCTCTAACATAAGCATTTTAAAAATGTATACATCTTCTATGGGGTCGATACCTTGCATAAGAACGGTAACTTGTTGGTTTAAATTGGTTGTTAAGTATAGCCTGGGTTTCAACTAAACCCACAGGAAATGTTTCTGTGCAGAATTCTGCTTGGAAAACTCAGTTACAGCTCATGGGCTCTCTACAGCATTTAGATGGCAAGTTTGACATATTCATTCGAACACGAGCGGAAAAATCCAGTCAAGTAAACTGGGACAACAGGATATTATACCTAAACCTCCATCTAACGTATTCTGTTCCAGCCAGGCTCTTGTTACCGGAAAAGTGCATCTCGTAGGCCTGAAAGCCTGATTATTAGAATTTTATTTTATGTATGTGGTAGTATAGCAGTGGGAAAATTTAATATTTGGAGAAAGTAGCAAGTCACGGCAGGTAACAATTCAGTGACGTGACACTCAAAATCATAGAAAGTGTTCCCCTCTTATAGGAAATGTCAGCATTCAAATGGTCATCACGACGTTCTTGCTAACCAGACCCAGTCAGCCTGCATCACCAAGCCAGTCAGCACACCATCTTGTATTTGGAACAGTTCCCTTGTCTTAAGCTTCCCAAACTGGGAGAAGTCTGCTCTACAGTTAAAGAGACAAGCCTTTCAAAAATCCAGACAGCTACTTAGAATAGCAGAATTCCTTAAATTTCAAAGGAGAGGATGAGTCACATACAGCACAGATGTTTACTGTCACCCACCCAGGGAAACGTAAAGCCAGAGTAAGCTTTAGTCCAGTTGCATTCAGCGCAGCGCTTAAGCACTTAAAACACATACCAAAGACTCTAGCATTAAGCTTTGTTTAAATAAGAGATTTGCCAAACAGGCACTTACTTGCACCAGATCAGACCTCCTACAGTCTACTGCAAGCCAGGCACAAAAAGCAATAGCGCTAAGAAAAGCAAAGTACCCTGGCACACCTCGAATGAGAACACGAGCTGCGCAGGAGCTGTTCCCAGCTACTGTTTGCCTTGCTTTCCAGCCTCCCGCTGCCTCCTGACGTCTGCTACATCCATGGGGACCCTCACTGTCAGACCATCCATCGACTTCTTAATGCACACCTGACAGCCGAGGCGAGATCTGAGAAGAAAACATTACATGAGGCTCACCTGTTCCCACAGTGAAAGAAGAAACCCCTACCCGCATTGGGATGTCTGGCCCAGGCTGGGATTTCACTAAAGCTCCTGTTAGAAGCTGCCTGTGCCCCAAGAAAAAGCAGTTCTAGAGGCACAACCATAACACAGAATATGTCCTGTCCCCTTGCAAACAGGTGCCGTGTGCTGAGAGCCTGCCTCAGGGGCCTGAGAATCTGCTGCAGTCAGTGGGGAGGCTTACGTCTCGGTGAGTCCGTACGCCAAGTCCAGCATGTCCAGCTCTTCATCTGAGGCGGCATCCAGCTTTTGGAAGGTGTCCTTCTCAAAGATGAGGTGACAGGTAGAGCAGGCTAGTGTCCCTTCACATGCACCTGGTGGGAGAATTGAGGGAGTGACAGCAAAACAGAAAAAAACGGGGGGTGAGAGAGAGCATCTTCAGGAACAGTGCAAGAAAAGGTCCTTTAACAGACCTGCAGCATGTCAGAAGAGATGCTGGAGAACACAATAGGTGGACGCAGATGTCAGCCTGCCTCTTCTCTGGGAGGATCACAATTCATTTTCAAATTTGTAAGTCAACCCTAACCAGCCAAAGGCATTGGTGCAGGCTGCTGGAATCCCAGCAGCGAGAGCGTGGAAGTCACGCTGCCAGCTCAGTGTGGTAAGCCAGCCCAGCGAGCAGCTGATGGGGGGGGGGGGGGAGAAGCTTCCTTCATGGACTCACCAGAACACAGTGGCCTGTGTCCAGCTGCACTATTCCCAGGTACCCACTGGTCACAGCACAGACACATAAATCCTAAGAGCACATACGTACCCTTGCCCAACACCTACCAAATCCATCAATGGCCAAGTTTTGATTGACTACGACTTGCAGCAAACTCTCCCCTTCTTTGGCTGTGGCCGTAAGTCGCTCTCCATCACGATTTATAAAATGCACCGTCACCTGGTCCACAGAGCTGCAAGACAAGTTTGCAAACATCAGAGGAGCCCACCCTTCCCTGCACACCCACTGCTGAGGTCTTTTGGCTGAGCGCTAGAGACGTGGCACGCAGGGGCAAATGGGCACACAAACACTTCCTAGAAGGACTACACCACGCAGGTCAGAAAAGATTCAGATTATCAATTCTCAGTGGCAGGCAGATCTGAGTTGACCCAAAGTATTTCCTACTTTATCAAATGTCCCTCAGAATAAGCATTTAGCTGCTCACAAACAAGCGCGGGTGCCGCGCAGCTGCCGCCGCTGCTGGTGCTGGCTGGCAGAGGGAGCGTTTGCAGGTCCTGGGCCTGGATGTTAGTCTGGATGGAGCAACGTAGTAACGAGAAAAGTGCTCACAATCAGGTACTAATCACGCAATGAGGGCTGTTGTCATTCACATCTTGTTTCTCCTTCCCAAGGTGGTTACTCAGCCACTGTTCTGCTGCTTGCTCTTGCACGCAGCGCCCACTCTGTCCCCAGCCTCGGTCACAGGGAGCCTTGTCGTGATGGGACGTGCTTAGCCCCAGCTTACAGAGCAACCATGCCAGGTCACCCCTCCTCAGCTGCTGTGATCCCGCCTCAGGAGGGATTGCTAGTCATTCTAACAGCCTGCAAGATTTAGTCTGGTAGGGAGTTAAGAACAAGGCCATCAGCATCAATTAGTGCTGACTTGTGGAAACCACATCGACGGGTAAGAGGGAAACAGCATCCACTTCGTCTCCTCCAGACAAGGCTCTCCCCGCCAGCGCGGAGAGGGCTGCCACCCTGAACAGCCACATCGGGGATTTCTCACCACAACAGCACTTTCTGAAGCCATCTGTCATCTTTGCCAGGGGAAGCAGATGAGCAGTGTGTTTTTTCTTAGCGTACACATCCAAATGGTCACGCAGAAGCAGGAGGTCCCACCTGCCCAAAGGTCCCACCTCCTGAGCTGAAGCAGGGCAGCGCCCTGGAGGCAGTGGGTACTTTGCCTAGTGCCATTCTGTGTGGCACTGCCCCAGTGCCCATCGCCTCCAAGCCCAGATTACACTGTCCAGTGGCAGGAGCTGGGTCCACCCTTTCCTCTTCCATCAGGCTGACCACACGCCCCGCTCCCCTGCGGCTCTGCAGAGACCCAGGCCCTGATAAACAGCTGAGCACTAGCAGTGCCCATGCTGCCCCGTGGCCTTGCTGCTGCCGCTTCTGGTGCGGGAAGAACCAACCACAGCCTTGAAGAGAGACTAAATTTTTGAGAACTGGCCACGCTCAAAGTCCCCTTGTTTTTCCCACTTACACAAGACTGAGTGAAGCAGCATCCACCTTCTTCCAGTAGAAGAATATCCAGCTGAATATGAGACAGGAAAGAATTCCTTTTAAAATGTAATGGAAAATGGGGGGAGAAACGTTCTCCCCCACGTTTGCAGGTCTTGTTCATTCTGCATCACATATGTCACAATCACTATTTAACCCCACCTACCTGCCGACGAGTCGCTGCAGTACATCTTTAAGTGATTAAGGATGCTGGTTCTTAAAATGTTGTCACATGGACTTCATCATCAAAAATTCAGGTGCAGAAAATTCCAAACAACTACCTCTTTGGAAAACCAATCCTCATATTCCATCAGATTTTGGAAGCAGAGAAAAGAAATGATACAGTATTTTTTGCCTTCTCTGCCATTCAGTTTCTATGTGCATCCCAATTCAGCTAGCCAGAGCAGAGCGCAGGGGCCACTGTGCCTTTATCTCAGGAGCCCTGCTTCCTGTTTTTCAGAAAACTTGTCCAGCAGAAAACAACGCCTGGGCCATTCGTCTACAACAGGTCTCTGGTTATGAAAACAGCTGCAAAGCCAGCACCGAGACTGTGCTGCAGAGGGAAGAGTTTCCCCAGTCGCGCGCAGACAAGCAGGACCACGCTATTTCCCAAAGCAACAGCCAAAGAGCATCTTTGACATTTCAGCCTCCTTCACAGAGACACCACAGACATTTCTGTGTGAATGAGCAATGTAGAGACTAGTTCTCAAATGCCAAAACAAAACAACCATCCTGATATAAATGGGTTAGCCCCATTTATTCCATTTTAATGGCAAATGAGGAAGGTTTCCTGGCAACACTGGTTTTACTTTTTTTTCTTTTTTTTTTTTTAAACGAGTGAAATAGTTTGTTTCACAATAGAAATGGTAAAGCTATAGGACTTTAACACTGCAACTCAATGCATTCTGCCACAGGGTAATGCAAGCTGCCTACCTGCAAGCACAGTGCTGGAGCCAACAACCCCCAAAGCTGCACACACACTGATCGACAGAAACTTCATTTGCATTACCTTTGAGGCACCTAGAGCTTCAGCTGACATCAGTCCCAGGAGGATGCCCACACTGGTGTCCCACAGATGCCAGGGGCACACAGTCCCTGCAGTTGCCCCTGGACACTGCCCTGCTTTGAATGTTGCTGCAAGTTAAGTGACCCTGAGACAGCCGAGCTGCAGCCAGGGCAGCACACGGGGTATCCAGTTAGATGTAAGAAGCACAGGTGCCATTGCCCAGACCCCCTGCATGAAGTGGAACAAGCCTGGGTGCAGCAGTTCACCCTTCGAGAGAGCAGGGAGGATGCCAAGCACTCCGGACCACGACACAGCACCCGCAAGCAGCTTCTCTCTCATGGCTGCCTGCAGAGGAAAATTCAGCTGTTTGTCTGTGTTCTTGGCACAGGTGCCTCTACTGGGGGCACAGACACAGCCCAGTTACTGGCTTTTTTCACTGTTCAGTCCAGTCATCTCCCCCGGACCCACTCATGTACTGGCCTCGATGTCCCCCAAATCAGTCCCAGGCTGGAGTCTCCTCTGGCGGCCACCTGCTTTGGGTACCTAAGGCTTCAGGAGAGCCTGGAAAGAAAGTCTGCAGCTTTTCTCTTTACTTTTGGATTTGTGCATTGCCACTTTTGAAACTATGAAGAAATTCTTTTCACATTTTGTTAAGAAAACAATTTTGAACCAGGATTTTAAGAATGACTCAGAACTGGTTAGACTAAATTTTGCCTAATTTAGGCTGAACTATTCTACAATGGCAGTACTGGTACAGGACACACAATCAGATCTCTGAAAAGATCTCATCAGGATGTCACAAACTCAGCAGCGCAAGTTCAGCGCATGCCAACTGATTATCCACCTTCAAAAGAAACAAATCTCAAACTTTCTGTGATACAAGGAACTAGTGAAGGGGGTTTCAAGAAGGTTCTTTTTTCTCCCTGTTGCTGTTTTTCTCCAAGAGATACTCTCCAAGGCCATATGGAACAGCAAGATGCCTACAAGTAGTGCCAGAGATACCTTCATAAGCAACAAACCAATTTGAAAGAAAGCCCATTGGTAATGAGTCTTCATAAATCCCATTAAGCAGGGTTATCAGCGTAACTTTTCTCTAAGGTCAGAGAGCAAAATGGTTTATTATATTTTCTGTGATGTTGCCTGGGTCTTCTTCCTAACAGCTAGCAGATTACAGTCCGACCCAGATCACACTGCTCTAGCAGATCTACAAATTCCCTTTATTTTGCTCAGAGAAGCGTAATCTCCTTCTGAGTTATCCCCAAGGAACAGACAGAGGAAAGACTGGCAGGGAGTCTGCAGTAGCTCCTGCTGTAGAAATAGGGATGAGTACCCTGTGCCAGGCAGCCTCTGGTCAGCCCCATCCTTGCGGCACACAAGGACCAGCCCGTTCCGGCGCCTTCACAATTTCCTCGAAGGATGCCCAGCCTCCCAGGAGCACTTTGCCCTTCAGGGCTGCCTCCCAAGGGACTGTCAACCAGGGCCCTAAAGAGACAAAAGCCTGCTCTTCCAGGAGTCCTCTGCCCTGGCAGGGACCACATGCCTTTAGAGGCATTTCTAAACACAAGCTTCTGACCTGCTTCCACCACAGAGTTCAACCGATGAACCGGGCCACCACACTGAGCTGCGCATCGTGCCCCGAGCAAGCAGCCCCAGCAAAGGCAGCGCACGGCACCGGCCTCCGGAGCTGGCAAGACAGCCATGCTGCAGGCTCCCACGGCCCCTCGCACCGACCGCCAGCGGCCCAGAGCCTGAGCCCCCTCCTCCACCTCCCCAGCAAGGGCAGCTCGCCAGCGAGGAGCAAGAGCTTGCAGTGTGCCTTCCCACAACCTCGAGAGAGCATTTTGTTCCCTCGAGCTGCAGCTCAGCAGGGACAAGAAACCCAAGAGAGTCTGCAATTTCCAGAGCAACCCCGAGGTCACCCCAGCTTCCCCACAGCAGGAATACAGCAGGCTCGTGGCCCAGCTGCCCAACACACCTTGCCTGCCATCCTTGTTCCTCAAAGGCCAGTGACTGGGTCCGGGTGGTCAACGGACTCTTGTGCCACATCATCATCCTCATGCTCTAGCTCCAGGCTGCTAGCTGTGTGCTCCACAGCTCTAGAAGCAGGGAGCAGCACCTCTCAGGCCAGTTCCCTCCACCTCCTTCCCGCCGTCAGTATCTACTGAGCCTACACTTCCTCGCCCACGACCTCTACGCAGAGGGGCAGGCGGCCACGCTTTGCGCTGGCCTCTCCTCCCTTCCGTGGCGCGAGGCAGCCGCAAGCACGTGCCCCTCCTGGAAAGGCCTCTCCAGGTGCAGCAAGGTAGGGCTCAGCATTTTACTCACCTCGATTCCCCAGGAGCATCCCGGAGCTTGTTCGTGGAGCTGAGGCCTCTCTCTGCCCCCTGCCCGGTGGGTGTGTGATGCTGCTCAGTCATCCCACGGAGATAAACCAAGCGGATTTTGCTCACAGTCAGTCCACTTCGCAAGGGTCGCATGAGCCCAGACATGCCTTGAGCTATCATGCTGCTCCGGTTCCTGCTCCGTATCTCCTGGGCTGCTGTTTGTTGCAAGGCCAGCTAGATTAAGAGTTATGAGTACAGCTGAGAGGGTGGAAAAGATAAAGAAGAAAAAAAGAAAAAGTTAGGACAGCCTCCCTGGGGGTGGAGGCAGGGAAGAGGGAGGGGAAGGAGAAGGAGGAGGAGGACGGAAGGATGGACAGAGGGACTGCTTAGATTTTGCTGCAGCCCAGCCCATCAGGGCATGGGAACTGGGTGAAGCATGGTAACACCAGTACCACCTCCATATACCAGTCCCCAAGCAACACTCAACTTTGTTTTGCCTTGCAGACTTCCCTTCTAGGACCCAGACCTAAACCCAGCTTCAGGAGCAGCACCCACAGCGATAGCTAACCACAGGAGGGGCTGCAGGCTGAGGGTTGGAAGAGCAAGCTGGCAAAGCACAGACAGCCGCTTCCCGGGGGAGACGGGGGCATGCCAGTTCTAGAGCAACTGGCTGAGAGCAAGACAGACATTCCGCTCTTGACGTGGATTTGTCCAGCTACATTGCTGCCCTCCCCAGTGCTGCAGTGTCCCAGCTCTAAAATGTGAATATTCACTTATTTTGCAGGATGGCGACGAGAAGAAGCCACACTTTGCTCATTTGCTAAATTCTCTGCTGAAAAGTGCTATAAAGGCACAGATAAGTACAAATTCATTTCGCACCAACTGGTACTCCATGCTAGCGAGACTTCTACAGAAGAAAACTCTTTTATTCCCAGAAACACCGACACTAGCTTAGTGATTCTTCTCCAGGGTAAATCAATTTGCCCCTGAGGATGAAAATGCAACAGCAGAGACAGTTTCAGCGCCTGTTTTTTGTGGATTTTGAGAACAGCTCTCATCTCAGGAGCCTGATTTGTCCCTAATACTAAATTAGCAGTTCACCATTTGGTAAGATGTTTGCGTAATCAAATCTTTTAATGCAGCAGCACATTAGTAGCCAGCATAAGCAAAAACCTTTGAAACTGAACTCTCCAATCAACCCATATAGGGGAGAGAAATAGCACAAGAATGAGAACTGGCTGGAAAATATTTCCCTCCAAAAACACACACACACGATTCATAATTTTGAAGATAACTGGAAAGTTTTGACTTTTCACCCCAAAATGAAAATTTTCCACCCAAAGCTTTCAGGTTGGAAGGGGATGCTTAAGCTTTCCGAGAAAAGCATTGAAGACATTAAGGAGCTCAAGTATTTTCCATAAGCAGGGAGGGGAATCCTGTTCTTCAGTGCAATGAAGTTTTAAAGGCAAGTGTCCAAGCATTCAAACACGCCACCGAGATAGCTTCAGTGGAGAGAAACTCACGGGCAAGGCATACGAGAAAAAAAAAAAGTTTTTTTTCTTTTTTTTTTCCTTAGGGGGAGCTCCAGTTTCTAAAATCACCTCTCTACTTCCCTCTCTTCACCTTGCACCTGGCAGAGAAGCACAGAGGAGTGTTTCATTCTGCCTCACTCCTGTTGGCCAAGCGCAGGCTGGGCATTGCTGCTCCCATGACAGGACACACACCAGAGGGACACGCTCTGCTCTGCTAGAAGGGGATGCAATCTAAGACAACTTGGAGTCATATCTGCAGGGCATCACTGGCCAGTCTCCTTGCTTCTTTTGCTGAATGTGGGTGACGTCTCCCTGCTCAGTAGGTGACGGGTTTGGCAAGCGGCAGTCACAGCCTTGCAGCACCCTTGTGCCAGCCCCTGCTTGTCCCACAAATCCATTTTTTTTCTGCTGCAGGATTTGCCCCTCAGGTTTTGTTCGGGCAACAGCTCTGTGAGCACAGGGAGGCAGGACAAACCACTGAGCATCACCAGGATTTCAATCCAGAGCGAGCACAGCCCCCAAGCCCGCGAGGGAGCTGCTGCCTGCCGCGGGCACCTGTGGCACATCCGAGGAAGCAGCAAGGCAGGGGTGCAGTGCCAAAGTGGGGGTGCCACATGGCAGGTGTGACTGCACACCAGACCGCTCTGCCATGCCCAGGATCACTAGGACTTCCCTGTAGTCCCACTTCTTGACCCAGTTAACGTAAAAATTCATTTCCCTTCAAGAATTCCCTTCAAAGCCTTCCCTTCCCACCCTCGCATCGCAGAGGAGAGCCGGCAGCGAGGTGAGCGGTTCGAGTCAAACACGGCTCCAGACAGTGTCCCTGCTCCGTGGCCCCTCACTCCTAGGTCAGCTTTTCCAAGTGTCTTGCACTCTTCTGCAAGCTGTCCTGAACACTTCAGCCTTCAAACCCAAATTCTTGGGCTGCAGCCCACCCCTGGATTTAAAGTCCCTCCGTGCGGCCACTGCAGCCGAGAGGCTGCCCAGCCCTGTCTTCGCTTTTCAGGCGCTGCAGGAGCAGCCAGCAGCCCAGTTCTGCTTCTCAGTCATTTCCACAGAGGGAAGGCAACGCTTGCCACACGAGATGCAAGGGGCCACAGCACATCCAAACAAACCACAGAGCATCTTATCTCTCCAGCAGACCTTGAACCGAGACACACGCTGGCTATCTGCGCAGCACTTTTCACAGCAAGGACATCTGCATGTTCGCCTGGCACAGACCTCTCCCCTCCCAGAGCTCGGGGCACAGCGAGTGGCAGGTCAATGCCACCCAGCGGGAGAGGGGAACGGGGTCCCGCAGGGATGTGACAAGTAGTGAGGGGAACAGCTGTCCTCTGGTGAAAGCAGGAGCAACCCTGCTAGAGTGGGAGAGAATCATGCCCCATACTGAGTTTGGACAGCCTCTTTTAAGGTCTTCCAGACAGGGGGAAGAGGGCAGGAGTAAGATCTCCTTTTCCCTCCTCTCCCCTAGTCTATCTAGCAGCAAGCCTAGAAGCAGACACAGCCTTTCCAGAGTAAGCCTGTGTTTATTTACCCCAGGACACAAAACTCAAAAGCTTTGCAATTAACCACCCCTCCCACAAAAAAAGAGCCAACCCCCCAAAAAAACCCCATCCATAAGAAAAAAATATTCTTGCTTTGAAGAAAAAACAAAACAAAACACAACTCAAAATGTTGCTTTGGAGGTCAGCACGTGCTTCGTAGGCAGGACAGACACAGCTGAAGTGGATCTTTAGCTCTGTTTCACAGAAGTTTGTCAGACGCCAAGCATCCACCAGTGTGCACGCAGGCACGCACCCCCTATCCCCTCCTCTTACCAGCACGTCACGCTGCTGCCAGTGCTGCAACTCTGCCTACACACGCAGCGATGTCTTAGCACGTGCTGGGAAGGAAAAGGTTTTCTAGCTTGAAATACACCGTCCAATTCCTTCTGCACCACACAAAGGACAATTTGCCCCCAGCCTAGGGAATCCCATGGAAATGTCCAAAACAGCTATAAGATGCCAAGTAAACTTTATTGAAATCAACATCGTGCTGATCCAGCCGAGAGTTGGTTACACAGTGCTGCTGCAGTCCTTCACAGCCAGAAGCACACTCCGAGTCCAGGGATACCAGACCCGGCTCCTCTGACACCGTTAGGGTCTCGGTCTTCCTGCGGGCACAGTCAGCACAAGGCAGGCTTGCATCAGTTCCTTTGGGCAACCTGTGCAAACAGCTCTGACCACAAGAGCTCCTCTCTGAACTTTGCGGCTTCCAAGATACCCCCGATGGAAGGTTTAAATTTACTGTATTCATCTGCTGCCTCTCTGAAAGCAGATTAAAACCATTGTGCAATCCTGTCGTTATTAATATATGCATTAATATCATTTTAATGATGCTGCAGCTCTGGTGTTGTGAGGATAACTCCACTACCATTTTAATCAAGATTTGATTAGTCTGGTAAATTAAGGGAAGAAGTAAATTAAGAATTCGCTCACCTCTGCGGAAGAACGGGAGAAGAACCACCAGAAGGAGCAGGAGGAGTCAGGAGAGGCAGCCTGTCCCTGCAGCAGAGCAGCTGCAAGAGCAGGAGAGGGGAGGCAGAAATGACACCCAAGTCAGAAGCCACCTGGCCCCTGCCCACAAGCAAGCTGCAACACACAGAGAAAGATCACAGGTGTCATCCAGGCAAGAAAATTAGCACCTGTTTGCTCCAGTACTGGAGCATTTTATCACATTAGGATTCGACAAAATCCCAGGTGCTCAGCAGTGGAACACCCACAGGGGAGGAAGGAACCGAGCAAGCAGCTCAACAAGTCATGACAAAGCTGAAGGCCAGCACTGTGCGCTGGTGTGGAAATCATTGCTCCTTTATCGTCTGGAGGGAGCAGGACCGTCCCACGTCCCCCTCCAGTTCATGGGAAGGCAGGCAGCCTGGGCACACAGAGGCGTGGAGCTGGAAGTTTGAGCAGAGTTCTGCTAAACGGGCCCCCAGGACCAGCCGTGACTTCTGCCCTGGGAGAAGCACATTGTCCTCTGTGCCTTGTTTTACCTCTCAGAGAAGTGGAGGAAAGGATTTTTGGTTGGTCCCTGAGGAGTGGGAATGATGGATAAAACACACACCAGAGAGAAGTGCGCTCGCCAGAGCTCAGCTGCTGCCTGGACGTAGCGAGAGGCAAGCCCTTGCTGTTCCCACGGGTGAAGCCTCGGGGACTGTGGCCAGAGCAGCAGGCACACAGAGCCAGCGATAACGAAGGCATCCAGAACACAGCCTTTGTTCTGAACTTGAACAGCAAGAACAGCCTACCCCTCACCTCCTGCTGAGCCCACCACCACACATACTCCTGCAAGGACGCAGGTACAGGCTGCTTACATAGACAGAACAAAAGCCACTGAGCAAAACCAAAAACCCCTTCCCTGCTGTCTGTACAAAAACCCACGAAACACCTTTCCTGTTCCAGAGCAAGCAGCTAATAAAAGCAAATAGGACAACTTGTGTTTGTTCTGCTTTCCCTAAGCCCACAGGACACCAGGTACAGAGCACTGCCCCAACACACTGAACACAAACCTGCAAAGTGCTTAAATCAGGCGTGCTCAAGTCCCAGATACTGCCTCGAGGAGGCTGGAGGCTTGAGGGGGGTGACTGTAAACATGCCTCTGTTTCCACATCTCTCAGACAAGGCAACCAGTTTGCCCACTCCAACCCCAACCCTTTTCTAGACATTCAGCAACCTTTTGAGAATCACTACAAATGAAAGGAGCAAGAGCCAAATTTTCAGGGCTGGAAGCAAGCGGGCAGTAACGCAATCAGAGACGGGCTAACAGCGCAACACAGAAACAAAATGAATTCATAACAGGGCTTCTTGACAGCAGCGACCTCTGGCAATGCAGCTGCTGCCTGGCTGGGTGAAGGCTGCTGAGAAGTTAGAGTGCCCCAGCCAAGACCTTCACTTGCAGATGCCTCTCCTTCAGTCAGTCAAGGATGCTTCAAAGATGGATGGGAGGGCAGTACTGCTGCATGTGGAGTATAGACAGCCTTCACTGTGACCTCGCAGCTCAAGAGCAGTATATTTCACATCCCCTTGACTCTTCAATCTTGATGATAGAAGGCTGATCTTCATTAAAAGATTGCGCACAGCCAGAAGAAATAGTAGTCATGGGTGCCTGTAATTTTCCATCTAGCTCTGTTCACCAGAGCTCCATCGATAGTATTAACACCTGCTCAGAGCAAGTGCATTCTCAACAGAAGTTGGAGGTACAGTCCCCTCCAGGAGCTCCCAATATTCCTTTTTGGGGTCTCACTCTATTCTTTCCTTAACATCTCCTCCTCATTCTTTCCTCTGCTTTTCCCTATACCCACTTCACCCTGCCATCTACCCTGAGAAAATCCATCTTGAAATTACTAGTAACTTTCAGAGACCCATCATTTGGCACTAGACGTTCATTTAGGCATTGTTCAGTCGTAAGGACCTGCACCCTTGTCCACATACTGCATGCAAAATTAGGCCTGCAGACCTGACAGACAAAAGCCAGCCTCGGCCCCACATTTGATGCATTGAGGCCCAAATCCTTTTTCTTACAGATAAGTTAACTTTTTCTGCAAGGGAGACTCTAACCTCACATGTGGAGTCACCTTGCATAAGGGTATGCAGCAGTTGTGGGTTAACATCAGTCACAGATGAACTACACTGTTCTCTGCCAGTTGTCACATGCTCTGATTATATACTGGTGTAAGATAATTAAGCTGTGCGCCCAAGACTGAGTTATGTATAACGGTGAGGCTGGGACTCAACATTGACCGTACAGGGGAAACTAGCCATACCTCAGTTACTCCCTCTTTGTCATTGGGAGATAATCTGCCTTTGTAGGTGTTCAAGCAGCTGCCACACAGCTGTCTACAGTTATCATGCCTTACCCTGCATATCACATTAGCAAGCTTTGCAAGATGTTGGAAAACTGCTATTGGAGGCAGCTACTTAATGGAGAGCTACTGCAGCATGAGGAACAGTCTGAAGCCAGGTTACAGAGGGGAGTAGCCACTTCTAGGACCAGCTAACATGGGAAAAGGGGGAACAAATCTTGTTTAGTATCTCAGAGACTTATCTACTGGTTCCACAACCCAAAACAGATTTCAAGAGGATAGTGCTCTCAAAAGGCAGAGTCCTACCCTGATAAGCAGAGAGTAAAATCTAGTCTAGTTCCCTTACTAAGTTGCCATAGTCACTAACAGTATCCTACACAAATTAACCTGAACTGATACGCGTCGCATCAGGAAGTGTTCACATTTTATAATGGTTTATCACACACAAAAAGGAAGTGGCCAGAAGGCTCCTGAGCCTGCTCATCTGTTCACCATCTCACAGCAGGTCACTTACAAGTAAAAACGCTTGTGCTTCCCTCTAAACGCACTAGTCTAAGCAAGCAATACGCTTGTCATCTACCTAGAGAATTCCCTACAGGAGCTGTCTCCAAATTCTCATTTGTTTTGATGGAGACCAACCACTTGCAATTCCTTCCCTTCAAAAGTGAACACAAGAAAAAGCAATCAGTCTTATTTCTACAGTTGCACTGGCACAGAGCAGGAGAACAAAGTACTCCAGGCCAAATGCCTCAGTTCACGGAACAGATCTCTCTCAATGAAAACTTGACTCTACAGAGTTACTTCGGCTTTTCTTTTAGAGTTCTTCAGCAGTGCAGCTGGCTAACAAAGCCATATTCCAGAACCTGCAAAAAGACAAGTGTTTCTGGCCCCCAGCTCTTCTGAGAGCCTTTTATACACCAGTCTGTCCCAGACAAAAGCATCTGGGCCCCCAACACTTGTAGGCATAGTAAACTGGATCCCAGACAGAACAGCAAATCCAGAAGAAGCCATCTACAGAAACTGTCCACACAAACTAGACATTAAATACAAGTCTCTGACTCTAAACTACAAAATGCCTTCTAACAGATTAGAACAATCAAGTGTTTCCAGGTTTTGGTTTGGGCTTTTTTTTTTTTGTTTTTTTTTTTTTTGACTAAATGGTGCTGCACCGAAG
>JAVJGJ010000034.1:24298361-24327851 GCA_035590215.1 Microhierax caerulescens
AGGCAAAGGGATCACCAGCTTTGTAGCCACACAACACCTGCACACACAAGCCTCCACAGGAATAATTGGAAAAAAGGTTTTTTTTTTTTCTTTTTTTTTTTTTACACTACATGGTCCTGCACAGAAGCAGCCTTCAGCCATTAGTGCTTTTCACATTTCTCTAAAGGCAAACTGAATATAAATATACCTAACTAGAGAATTACTCAGCCTCTAAAGTCTCCACAGATACAGGCAAGGGAATGCCACAAAAGCTAGGCCACTTGTGCAGAAGAGTAGTTCAGAGGACTCCCAGAATAGATGCACAAGCTGGAAGGTGGTGTCCATCAAGGAGTAAGGGCACCAACAGCAGCAAGAACCCCAATGGCAGGAGGCAACTTCCCAGGCCAGCGCAACCTTCACCTGAAGGCTGCAGTAGCATTGAAGCAGACATGCAGTTCCTCCAGCAGCGTTCAGGCTTTTGGAATCCTGGAAGAAATGAGACTCACCTATGGAAACTGGATCCAGGCCCAGCCCGCTGGGGATTGCAGAAGGTCATCACTGCTCCACACTTCACATTATGTTGATAGACAAGTTCAGGTTTCTCCCCCAGCACCAGATCTCTATGCACTAACACATTCTGATGAACTAAATCTCTGCCTTATTCCGCAACGCAGCAACCAAAAGGCTGACATTCTGCAATGCCCTTCTTCACAACCACACAGAAAGCAACTACAAAGAAAAAGCACCGTTTGTCAGCAGAAAGGTGGCCAGTAGTCATGCTTGCTGTCTTCCATCACTGGACCCAGTCCCGAGACCTCAGGAAACACAGGCAAGGATAGCCACAGCAAGGTAGATGAAAAACAAACTGGGCTGAAACCCCCGGTACAGGGTCAGGGGGGGACAGACCCAGCGGGACACGGGGGACAAGCAGCAGCACCGAGGCCCGGCCACCCTCTGCACGCTAACCCGGTCCCACGTGCCTGGGCATGGCACGGCCAGTGCTCGCCAGCAGCAAGTTCCAGCGGCAGCTCCTCCTCCGTTTGACCCGTCCTTTTGCAGGTTAACCATGACACAAATTTATACTCATTGTCTCCACAAAGAAACGTGAATTCCAGTACCGGCTCCAGTCAGACAGTCTGGAGGTCTGGGAAGGGGGAAAGGGATGTTACTCCAGCAGCTACTTTTCAGGATGCAAGTAAGATCCCCGATTTGCGAGTGCGCCACAAGGCAGACCTCTGGGGAACCACCGCGCAGACCTGTTTGGATTGGAGACACAGCAGCGGACTCACGGTAAGCCTCAAGTAACCAGCCAGACACCATCTGCTGAACTTCTGTGAACTTTATTGGCACTTCAGGAAGAATAGGGTATGGATTTTAACAACTCCTCTAAACAGGAAAAAAACTGCCTTATTATTAAGGTTCTCTCTGCAGATAAGCACATGGATCCATGAATTACTCCACAACCTTCAGGAATTGATGTTCTATTATAATCCAGTAAAAAGACTGGTCAAAAATCCTCAACATAATTTACAGCAACAAAAAATAAAACAAGAAAAAACAAGCCAGGCAAATGTTTGATAAAGTACTTCCCTCCCCCCACCCCCAAGAGGAGTAGTTATCCAATTAAACTGGAACAAGGAGAGGAAGAACAATTCACTGTATCTAACAAATAAAAAAAAGTGTCTACAAATCTCACCGTAATACTGAAAGCTTCTTACATTAGTTTTCTTGCAAAATATCATTTCTTTACATACAGTATACACTTTCAAAGGAAGGAGGACCCTAAAAATATCCTCCACCCCATGACTAATATTTTCTAATTGTGCATAGCTAGAAGTATTGAAATCAAATATCATTAGATAGCACTGGAATATAATACTGGTTAAGAAGAAAGTAGGGCTGAAACAACTACAAAGAGTTAGGTGAACTCACTGGCACAAGCCGTTCTATTCCTATATTGGACCATTTGGAATTAGAACGATTTAAAAAACCCTATAAACAGAAGTCACGCCAGCATCATAATACATGAGCTCAGCAGTGTTGTGTGACCCATCAAAGCAGAAAAGGTTTACTGGTTTATTATTTGAACACATATTCCAGGCACCGTATACCAGCTTGTTAGGAAGTCTTTGAAGTGTAATAAAGGCTTTTCTCCCTGCAAAAGCATCAATAATCGCCATGGACAGAGCACGAGTGCTGAGAGCCAGCTTTAAAGCACCAAAACAGAAGTGTAAAAACCTTTTTCCCAGTTACTCTGCTTCCCCAGTAATGAGACTCATGCACAGCCAGTGCCAATAACCCTTCAGTATAGAAATATGCAGATCAGTTCTGACAAGTTTAACTGCAATCTTTCATTTGTGACTTTGACAGTACTGAGGTGTGTGGCTTTGGCCAACCAGAACTTAGCATGTCGTGTCCCTTGCAAAAGCATGCTGTGTGTCCAGGGGAGAGAAGGGGGCTCCCGCAGGACTTACCTGGATGTTAAGCAGCAACATGCCAAGGTATGTTCCTAACAGAGGTTGGCTGGTATTTGTATGGATCTCCACAGACTTTTATTGCTTAAAAAGATAAACCACAACAGAAATAATACAACACTGGTAAGATTGTTTCCAGCAGCCTAATGAATTCTTGGGGAAATACTGTTCATTAACACTATCACAAACAATTCTTATTGGCACAGTCCCCCCTTTACCTTTCCCACAGAGCAGGGAGCTGAAAATACTCTAGCATTCAGATATTTTTCTTCTATCACCACTAGCAGTGATACTATACAAAGGGGGAACCCACAAACCTGAGAAAGTCACAAGATTTAGGATCATGCCCTAGGCAAGAAAATAAATCACTGGCTAGCCTGATGACTTCCTGTAGGGACAGGCTAATCCATGGAGGGCAAAGTCAAGGAGGACTCACACTGTCAGTGGAATTCATTTCTAAGAGGCCTCTTCTGAAGGTTAACATTTTCTTCTGTGAAGGATCAAGGCAAAACCCAATTCAACCCTGAGCATACACAGCTGTTTCCTCCCCAGAAATGGCAGGAAGGATTCTGGGTAGCTACAGCATGGACAGCTTGGAAGACAGGTGATGGGTATTACAACAACTGGTACAAAAGGCTCTCAGGACCAGTCTCACAACCACAATGTCCCCATTTCTAAGAGACAGAGCTGTCTGTTCCCAAAGCTACAAAGGGGCAAAGCATCCTTCTGGGGAAGTAAAAGCACTTGAGCCAGGGATCTGGCAGAATGCTAGTGAGGATTAAGGCAGCAATTGGACAAGTATCTCAGGATCCCCTCCCCTCAAACGCTGCTCAAAGCCAGGAAGACAGATGCAGTCTTGTACATGACTCAGATACAAGAGTAGTTTTTGGTCTCCAGTTGCTGATCACTTTTTATGATTTCATTTAGTTTAAACTAAAGACATCTGAGCTACAGTAGGTCTATACAGTCATAAGGCACCAATGACTATGTGCTAAAAAGGCCTCTTATGGAAAACCCTGAAATCCTATTCACATGACTAGAAATGTACTGGTTTAGCAAGGGAAAACACAGCTACAGGAATTTTTAGTCTTCCATGTTTCTACCTACCTCTTTAGGTTTCCATTGGCAAACCCAAAAAGGCAGGCAGCATTCTTCAACTATCTCTGCCTCACTGGTTACATCGAAGTCGGACAAATGACAGCAAACAAAGCCGTTTACCAGAGACAAAACTTCTGGAAAGCAGGGAAGTGGAGGTCCAAACCACACTACATCAGTGGAAATATTCCAAAGGCCTCCTCATGAGCTGGTGATTCAAAGTTCCATCATTAAACAACAAAAGGTAACACCAGCAGGAATGCCACATAATTTGTTTGGTCTGCTTAATGTCTGAAGGACAAAAGCTTTGGTCTTTTAGAAAGGAAGTCCACATCCTACTTCCAACCCTTCTTCCTAAGCTCCAGCCTCCCTTCCTCAACTACATGATTCAGACCCTGTATTAACTCAGAAATTCAGACCCTGGCTACTAAGTTTAATACTGAAGCTTGTGCAAGTTAGTAAGAAGGCACGGTGTCAAACTTAGCACTTTACTGTACATAATTCAGCAAAAGCATCTGCTGGCCTCCCCACCCAACAGGAGAGGACAGCACACAGCCACTTCAGTAAGCAATACAAAACTAAGTGCAGCGAGACTTTTCCCAAAGCCATGCAATTTCAGATTTGCCCTGATACACATTTGCTTTCCCAAGCTACCCAAGGAAGATGTAAATACTACTCATTCTTCTGTTGCTTAACTCCAGCATTTGCCCAAAACTTGATAAATAAGACCTTGGTCACTCTTCTGTAGTGGTTCCAGCGTAGCACAATTACAAGTGAATGACAGGAGAGGATGGGAAAGAAGGGAGAAGAGAGTGCAGGCCAGCAGGTGCAGGGGAGAGTTTACATGGACTCAAACTCATCAATGCGCTGCTTGGTGTTGCCCTGCCGGATCTGGCGGAGGGTCTTGTACTTGTCTCGGCCTAGACGCATGTTCTCAGCATGGATCATATCATTGGCTGTCTTCTTGGTTTCATCCCGAGCATTTGCCAGCTCTGAGGAAAGAGCCTTTGGAGAAAGGGGAAACAGATAGCAATGGGTTAGCATGTGCCAGAGACTCAAAGCTGGACAAGGAGGTTCCTTGCTCAGATTAGGAGGACAGGAATCCTCCTAAAGATTCAGTATCTATGGAGACAGAAAACAGATAAGCCCAAATGCTTACAATTCTGGGCAACCTGCTTGAGTAAGTGGGACTAGATGATCTTAAGAGGTCCCTTCCACACTAAGTAATTCTGTGATTCTGTGGAAATTCTTAGTATTATTCCCTAACGTTTGATGATAGAAAACATCAGGCAGTTAAACACCCTGTTTATCTTTGCCTAGCACAGTAAGAAAAACTGTCTCCAGTGTACTTCAGAAGAAGAGTCAAGTGCAGGAATCCCTAAAGACAACAGGAGCATCTTGCTAATTTGAGTAATTACTAGTGTTTTACCGCAAAAAAAAAACAAAAAACAAAACTGGCTGCAGAAGATAAAGCGCACCTGTCACTCTGCCCGTGCATAACCACCACAGCAGAACACAGAACAAGCAAAGCCTGATGATGCAAGTCAGGCAGCTAGCAGGCAGAGTAACAAAATGCTTGGAAAGAGTCAACACCAGAACACTGGAGTTCTTTATCAGAAGGTGGTGCAGCACTGCTGCCTCCACGCCAGGCCCTGGCAGGCTGCTCTCAGGGTTTTGTAATGCAACCCGGTCAGACACAGCAGCTACTGACAGCTGCTTGACAGGAACTGGACAAAGTTCTCATATTCACAGCAGCCAGGGCTATGAACAGCTGTCAGACGGCTGGCAAGACTCACACGAGCACACTACATCTGATAGATGCTGCCTTTCCACACTGCTTGAAAATACTTCACTACTTCCAGTGAAATGGAAGTCAGGCGCCAAGATCTGCCTCTGCTCATTGGTTAAGCAGCTACCTGGCAAGATCGTGATCACCCCCCTTCCCCCCAGCTGTTTTGTTGGGTTTAGTTTGTTTGTTTTTTTTTTTAAACACCAGTAATACCTCCCAGCTGCAATTAACAGTGAGAAGACTAGAAGGAGCATGCACACACACTCTCTCTGATGCCAACTTCTTACCTTCAAGTGTTTCTGGACCCGTTCGTTCTTCTCTGCTTCAGTGGTGCGCTGCTCCTCACTGCGGTCCTTGATGGTGGCCTCCGATCGTAGCTCAGCACTGGCTTCCGCTGCATTCTCATCCTGCTCATCATCCTGCTCGTTCTCAGAGTGCATGGGCTCAGTGACATGAGGGGTGCTCATGGCAGTCTTCAACTCCTCTTTGGTCTTTTCTAAGTCCTCCTGCACCATCTGTGCCTGCAGCAGGGCATGCCACAATAAGTCAGTCAATATAATCCTGAGTGTGTGAGACTTCTCACAGAAGTACTACTCTGTGCTTATTGCAGAAAACCTTGTACCCTGGAATGTTACATTCCAAAACTACTCCGCCACAATTATCCAGAAAACTTTCTGCTAACAGTTCAGAGATTTGAAGGATGGTTATAATTCAGGGAAAATGGACCATAGGCCTAATTAGTCAAAATATTTCTACATGGAGTTAAAAATAAGGCACTCATTCCACTAAGAAAAGCAAAGCTGGGTATTTACAATGCCCTCAAGCTAGCAGACGCGCAGCTTAGTGGGGCATGTAGTGCAGCAGTTTAGGTCACAACACAGAATGAAGAGTAACTCCACAAAAAGATCTCTGCTCGGATTCTGCTTTACCTTCTGCTGCCACTCCTGGGCCTCACTCTCTTTCTTCTGCCTGGCAAGCTCCAGCTGCGTGATCCTAGCTGTGAGTTCTGCCATCTCAGCAGCCTGCAAAAGAAAAGCTTTTAGTGGGAACAAACCCAAAGTATCTATTAAACGACGCATTTAGTCCACATCCTGAATAAAATCAGGATGAGTTTAAGGAGAGTGCCTTCCTGTAAACTTCAGTCCCACTGACATCAATGATGCAAGCGAAAAGAAAGCCAAAGACGCTTTGGGTTTTGATTTTTTTTGGGGGGGTTGTTCATTTAGTTTTTAGGGGGTTTCCCTTCTCCTCTAAACAGAGCTACAGAACTCAATTCTTTGAATCCAAACGAGGGAAAGCGATGAGTGACATCTACACTCTGTTCTCAGCATCACATACAATAAAAAGGCAAAACTCACAACAGTCCCAAGCTACTGTACAAATACACTTGTATTTAGGTGTAAGTTCATCTGTTTGAGGCTAAAAAAAGAACCAAACTATGCTTCCTCATTATATTCATAGCTTCAAGAGCTTAAGTGCCTACCCTGTCACTCTTCTGCCTATCTGATTTTCAGCTCATCCACTTACCAGCTGTTCCTGGGTCTTTTGCTGATCATGGGATGCTTTCAATAGGGCCTCCTTTGCCTCTTCTGCTTCTCTACGTTCTTTAGCCAGTTTCTCTGCTTCCTCCTGAGCTCGTTTTCGCTCCTGTTCCAGCTCCATAGCTCTGCGGGTCTGCTCTTCCAGTTCTGAAAGAACAGGGAGTGCATTTGAAGAGAGATCAAGAATGGCAGTAGAAGAGGAAGGTGCCCTTATACCTACGTTCTGGATCAGAGTTTTCCTTCAGAGGGACAGGTAAAGTAAAGATGCAAGCAAATGTCCCCTTCCCTCTCTTTCACATTGTAACTGAGCTGGAAGACTGAGAGACAGGGCTATTCCAAGCCAACAGATTATTTATTTGCCTGATCAATTTGTGGAGAAGTACCCATCCCAAAATGACACCCTTAAAGGCAAAGAAGGATACAGCATTTCGCTTGGGCAACACCACACTGTAACACTGGCCAAGCAATTAGATAGCAAATGCCTCAAGAGCAGTGGCTGGTGTAACCCCTGCTACACTTTTGACTCCTTCCTCTATGGATGCGCTGCCATAAAGCTTCTAGCCAGCACGTGAACAACTGCAAGGTACTCTTGCTCCCAGAGAAGCATCTTGGCTGCCACCCATCTCTTTAATGCAAGTGTTCTTTCACCAGCTGCATGTGGAAGGCTTACATTCAGCTTCAGAAGATTAAACCAGGGCCCTAACACCACTTAGCACACCACACTGGAGAGCCAAACGGCTCAGAGATGCTCATAACTTTACTGCTTGAACCCTTCTCACTCAATGCATCTAAGGAAATACTGGAACATGTTGTATTACCTTGCTGAGCTTTCTTGGTTTGCTCCTCAATTTGTTTGAGTCTCTCCATTAGCTCCTCCTTCTCACGTTCAATCTTCTCCTTCTCCTTTTCTGCCAACTCCCTCTTCTTCTTCTCATTCTCCAGCAGGGCTCTGATGAGGGGCAAGTCGTAATGCAATTTCGAATTAACAACTACTTGGATTGGAGTGCTTCCTAGTAAAGCCATGAGCACACAAGAGACATCCACTACAGCCCTCAGGTGATGAATTTCACTCCTGACAAGCCCCTTTACAGAAGTGCATAAAGAAAACACTCTGCTGGCATTCATCTCAACGGCAAGTTCATAATAGCAATGTTGTAAGGGAAATCTCCTTATATCAAGATCCATATTAGTCCCATCAAACAGGCAAATCTTTAAGAAAGTGATGGCACATCACATTTATGAGTAGTTTCCATCATCCCATTAGATCTACTGGAGCAGAAAGCAATCTGGTCTATTTTTGCGTTAATGAGATTAAGGAGCTGACAGCAATTTATCTAGAATATGGCGCTATTGTGCAGTGATCGACCAAGTCCAGGTTACTCGGAACTCTACCAACCTCTCCATCTGTTTCTGATGCTTCTCTTCCCGAGCCTGTGCTTTCATCTGCTGCACCTCAATGGTATCGGGTTTACGTCTGCGCATGTAGAGCTCATGGTTCCCCATGCAGAGTGCCAAGATTCGTTTGTTAATCCGTAACCGAGGGGCATAGAATACAAAGTCCTTGGGATAAGAAAAAGACAGAATTACACCTGTTCTTTCAGCATAAGAAGCCCCTCATGTACGTAATACGCTCTAAGACCCTAAGCTTTCTAGAATTGCTAGCCAACTTTTCTTAGTGCTGTTTAGTTCACTGGTGGTAGTAGTTAAGACGCCTATCTTTCAGGAATTAATTTCAACCTGAAAGATACACACAGGGCAGAAGTGCCCAACTTGTTACAGTGTGCTGGGTTTCACTGTAAAGCATCCCTAGCACACAGAGCACACAGCGACCCAGCTTCACTGTTTTGTTACAAACACTATCAGGGGCTGGTTTACTTGGCAGACCAAGACGATGACTTTTCCCACCTCTCTTCCCGCTTAGTTAATTAACGCAGTAGCCTGGCCAGTCACATCAAGCGTAAAGTTTTATGCCAGAAAGGGTGTTAAACATTACGTCCAGTAAATAAATAACTTTGATCTGTCAAAAAGGAGCAACAACAGCAGGGAAATTCTTCCAAGCAGCAATGTAACAAGAACGACCAGAAGGTATCAGCTGACACAGGAAATTGGTTTAATCTTCAAGGCTTACTAATCACATTCGTTATAAATTTGCAAGAAAAAAACCCCAACCCTCCCAGCATACTCTACAAAATGAGCTGAAGCTTCAGCTTCAAGTAAGGTGAAAAACTACAGACGACCATCTCACACACTACTAAAGCCTGCAAAGGAAGCACTCACACTTAACACAGGTGCCTCAGGTCTCCAATTGTATTATCAGAGAATCTGAACAGTCTTAGGAGAACCAGAAACCCTAAGCAAACAGCTTCTCCCTGCCACTGACTTTGAACAGTTTAAGGTTATACTGAATAAATTTCTACCCTCCTAGCCAGAAACAAATCCCAGCTGTCACCTTACTGCCACCAGGCCCATTCTGTGCATACTGCCCTGAACAGATCACATAGCACAGCACTGCTTCAGTCAGCATTGTTACTAGTGAAAAGATAGTGTGCAAAAAAACCCAAAAACATTCAGCTAAGAAGCCAAAAGTTTAATTTCTTACTGGTGCTTTCTTGTCAATAGGCTTGATAACAAACTTCTTGTCATTGAATGAGATATTTCTGATCTCGCTCCAAGGGAATCCAATTTTTGGTGTTAGCCTGCAGAAATTGAAAGCCAAAGGAAATAAAAGGGCCCCAAGTAATTCCAAATTCTTGATTTACAATATAAAGTTCAAAATGCTACCAAATCTGCCCTTGTACTTCAGTACTCTAGTATTACCTGGAATCAGCAAACAAAAATCAGTCATGGAAATTAACTACAAACATAAGCAGTTATTCAAACACTTTTTTGAGGGTTTTGCTTTTTTTTTGTTGTTGTTGTTGGTTTGGTTTGGGGTTGTTTGTTTTTGTTTTTTTTTAATGGAAAACAGACCTGGAGAATGTACCTGTGGCAGGGAGACTAGGGACACAAGTAAAACTATCTTGATAAGTTTCGCCAGTTTCTTTTCTTTTTTTTGGTCCAAAGCAACACATTTTATGGATCATTCTGGTAGTGTCAAAAACACAGCGAAGAACAATATAAAAATTGTGAAGTTTAGTTGAAGACTTGAGAACTCCATAAAAGATTAATTTTGAATGCCTTTATACCGGAAAGGAGCTGAAGGCAATGTCAAGGAGAGGGGGTTTATTACCTGTCATTCTGCTCGTAAATGTTGAGTCCAAGAGCATCTACACCTAGCCAGAGTTCAGAGCCCTTCTTGTTCTTAATGCTGAAGTAGTTCACCCCATACATTTCCAGATCCTGTGCAATTTTCAGGTACTCCAAAACAGCATCTTCTCTACAGCATGCAAAAAGAAAGCAGACACTCCTTTTTGAGTCTATAAGCCACTGCAGCAAAAGTTGCCGTCTTCCTACAAGGGCAGGGCAGCAACAAGCTGGTAAAGGTTCCAGGCATCACCCAAGTGGACAATAACAAACTCTGCAGACTCAGGTTTGTTATACTAAGAACACCCAGCTGAAGTGGATTACCAAGGGCTGAGGCATGTGAACGTAGCTACTCTGAGCAAAATAACCTGAAGAACGCTTAACTCATCATGAAGCAAGCCACAGATTTTTGCATGCATTCATACATTACACACTAGCATATATCACACTTCTTCAAATACAGCAGTTTCACAATGCACCAGTTACCTAATCATTCCTCGATGTTCCTCATGCCACACCTGGATCCTCTCCTCCCATTGGTCCTTGTTAAGCTTGTGCTGCTCCAGAACTCTAGGAAGAGTACATGGGATGTTTGAGATCAGCCACTGCATTTATGCACGGTCACATCACTCTCGAATAATGCTTCATTAAATACTCCACTGGCATCACAGTTCCCCCACAGAAGTATTCCAGGAAATAGAGTTTTATTATAAGACTAGCCAGAAACACACCAATCGTTATTCAGACTTCTGAAAAATGACAAGGTGCATTCAAGCTTCTCCTTGTAGCATTACATTTCTTGTTTTGGAGCTTCTCTCACTACTTCTGATTAGTTTCTTCAGTAGCAACAAGATGCTTAAGATTAACGCTCTTAATCAAGTGAATACTAACCCCAACCCTCAGAGAAACATGAGGCTATGTTTTATTCTGAACATTCCAAACAAGACACCCCACCTCCTAAAAAAAAAGAACCCAAAAAAACCCACCAAACAACAACAACAAAAAAAGCAAAACAACAACCAAGTCCCAAACCCTTTAAGGCAAAGAAGGTCTAAGACGACCCTGGTTCACTTACCTCTGTGGGAGCAGTTTGTCACTAGCAAGGTAGCCAGACTTGTGCACCTCTTTGCTGAAGTCTCCATATTTTGACTGGACAGCATAAGAAGCCAGGAGGACAGCTGTTTCAGGAGGGCAATAAATGTCATCGTTCAGTATTGCCTCCTTCACTTGGAGGAAGAAAAGACGCTGTGTGATGTCCTGAATCAGCTCTTCTGCCACATCCTCTGGGTAAAACTTGGCACGGAATTTGAAAAGCAGGGGGCTTTCTTTGCGTACATCCTGTGCTGTTACCTGGAACAGAGTTAGCAGATTTTATAGCCAATATACCAAGTGAAGGGAAGCAGGTTTATGAACAGGAAGACAAGCGTACATTAGAAAAAAAAAATTCTCATTTGCAATGCAGGAATGAGTGGACAGAAAAGCAAGGATTTTCAATTCCTTACTGCTAAATACCTCATCACCTCTCTCCACAGGACTTACGACAAGCCACTAGTTATGATCAGCACTAGGTAAGTTACTTCCCATGTTCCTTTGCAACCAAGATGCTCACATGAGCACCACATTAGCATGTTACCAGGAAGGATAACAGACCTGCCTGGAAAACAAACAGAACTAGATGTAGGAGGACAGGTCATAATTCTTCGCACCTTGGGGAGGGAGTCTGTGGACTGAAGGAAGGCTACACCAACTCACTAATTTTGCAGAACATCAGGTGTGTTGAGAGGCAAGAACAGATCCCCAACAAGAGTATGGAGGCTGAATTTGCCCTTGCCCTCCAAGAGGGGGGAACCCAGGACAAGTAAAAGCATGGAGCAAACGTACCTTTTTGTTCAATTTCAGCCATGTTGAGAAGCCCTTGGTGTCCTGATACTGAAGTCCAAAAAACCAGACCTCTCTTAGACCAATTGTCTTGACGACCTGAAAGAAAGATGATTAGCAAAAGCCCCAGCCAGATGGACTGATCTCACTAGTGGCTGGGAACGTGTTATGGGGGTAAGTTCAGATGAACACAAAGATAACCAGCACCCTAGCCTCCTGCCTCCCCAGTGCACAAATAAAGATGATAGGGCATCCGAGAGGTCTTAAGTGGGAGTTCTGTTGTATTCCTTCCTCCCCCTCTTCTCTTTAAGGGTTGCTGCTATTTATAAACAACAGCTGGGACATCATTTTCTTCAGTTACTTATAAGCCAACACATATAGCCAAAACACAGTGCAACAGCTCAGACAGGTGTAATAGCTGCCAGCAATCAACATCACAGCTCCATTTTGAGGTGCACCCCTCACTTATCATGCAAGCGTACTACTCCTGGGAAAGCCATGAATCACCCTGCCAGGTCGTGTCCTACTAGGTCGTGCTATTTTAAGCTTTGTATTCTACTCTACTGATACCTGTGGACAGGCCTTTCACACAGCTCTTTAATGAGCAGCACCATTAAGAGGTGCTGCAGTGGGTAAGTCAATATGCTACTCCTTGTGCCCGGACAAAGAGCCACCACAGATATTACCTACACCACTACCTACACTCTCTCAGTAGTCACCTCCCTAGCATGCCATGGGTGCTATGTAAATAAGAGTTAAGGCAGCTTNNNNCCCCCCCCCCCCCCCCCCCCCCCCCCCCCCCCCCCCCCCCCCCCCCCAAGACTACAGCAGTACAATGCCACTGCTGGTAAAAAGGAGAGGGAAGTTTCTCAATAACCCTGTTCATTAGCAGGCGGCCACAACTTTCTGCCGTGCCGAGTCTGGGATGAGCCACAGGGTACTGTAAGTCTAGAAGCTAAGTTCCCCCACACCTCCTCTGAACCCCCAGGAGCTGTTCTCACACCAGCAAACAAGGCGCCTACATATCACCTCCATTACTAGACAAGGGAGGAAAAGGGTGAAGACATTTGTCTTTAGGTCAACACTGTACTCAAAGCGTGACACTAAGCTGCTTTTACACCCCAGCCACCGCTGGGGCTGGCTCACAGCTTCCCTCCTTCAGAGGGACTCAACAACTGGAGAGCTGGGGTCAAGCCTTGCCCTGGGAGAGGCAGCTGCCTGACCACCCTGCCCCCCTGCCGGGTAAGCTGACGTAATTTTGTACTGCCTTGTCCCACATTTTACGATTTCTCCCTAAACACTTATTTCCTTTGAAGTTACTTCCTTGTTGAATCCTAAGGATGCGCTCTGTTCCCTTCTGATGTGGTCTCTAGCTTCGGCAAGACACACCACTAAGGACACCGGTTCCCACAAACACATTACTAGTGAGATTCCTTAGCGCTCAGATCAGATGTTTCTTCTGGCCTTACAACAGCAGCGTCAGGGTCCTAGTTCCCTTCAGGCCCAGAAAGCAAAGACAGCTTTCAGCAGAGGCATGCTATTAGCAGCACACAGAGACAAAACCTACACAAGGTCATGTAGCCTACAAACACTATTCCACTGGAGTCCATGAAATTATTCAGCCTGTCCCTGCTTGAGTACAAGCTGGAGAGCTGGCCTGAAGTCCCTGCAAACACAGCGGAACCTGAGGTAGATAAACCCTTGCTTGTGCACATCACATAGCAGGATGCACACAGCTAAGGAGACTTTCAGAGAAGAACCAAGAGTTAGCTGTATGCTTTGAAAGCCTGTGGTACAAGGAGAGGAAGAAAGGCTGTCCCAAAGCCTAAGGAAAGCTCTGTTCTGGGCAGCATTAACATCTGAATGGGATGGAAGCTCCCCCTCTGTTGCATGTGTCTGCTTGCCTCACTTCCATTTGTCAGCAGCTTATGCCTGGGAATTCAACAAGCTGGACTGCCTGCACGGAACTGAAAGGCATCAACCGAGGCCCTGTACAAAAGGACTTTTATTCCACAGCAGAAGTCTGCACTGCAATAGCAGTGACAACAACAAACGACGGAGGAACCGGGAGGCAGTACAGCACAACATCACACCCCCACACTGCTACTGAATCAGGGAGGGGGACACACGACACAGCCCTCCTCCCTACCTCAGCTCTAGCAGGTTATTTAGTTCCATTTAGCAAGGGAAAAAGCGTGAAGAAGAAACAGCTTTCTACAGCTGCAAGGAGTCTGGCTGGCAGCTAGCAGCTTGATTATGTTTGAGGGTGTACAGCATTTAGAGCCCTGAAGAACAGTGAGATGTTCCAAAAAGCAGACAGTAACTGGCAGCAGCTGAGGATGGAGAAGGGCTGACACACAGCACAGGACAATAGAGAGCACTGTTTTACACAGACCACTGTACTTCAATACCTAAACTTTACACTCTCAGCTGGAGAATGACATCTTTTCTTCGTGCCAGGGAGAACATTCCATCAGCCCCTGGGTCTTGTTTAGCCTCCAGTACAAGGCTTAGTCTACAACTGGCAACAGATTACAGGCAGCCCTAATATCCAGCTGCCCCACAGTACCTTGACCAGCCATGACAAAGCTCACCATCAAGGACCACTAGCTTAAAATTCCACTTCGTGAGCAATACTGCTGCAGGGGAAAAGGGGCATTTCTGGTGACTCACTGCACCTGTCACCTTTTCTCTCACTTGTCCGTACTCCACATTTTCCAGGTCTGCGTAACTCCTGTCCTTCCCCTCTGCACTACGTTCTTGCCATTGAATGCTGTCCCACAGCAGAAGGGGCCATAGGCAGCCTCTTAAGTGTAGATTTTAGCAGCAAGACAATGACTGAAGGTTGCCCTCATTCTCAGCCCAGGAAATATACTACCACACTGGCAAACAAGCATGGATCCTGCCCAAAAGCACTACCTACACATGGGCAAGACCAAAGCGTGCCAGCAGAGATGACTATATTCCACTTGGACCAAGCCCCTGGGCCAAAGGCCAAAGCAACCCAGGCTATAACACAGCACAAATCTGTCTTGAATCTCACCTGCTGTGCTATCAAAGATGAAGCAGGCCTCTCTCCCTTTGTGACAGGCAAGTCAAGTACTTCTGAGAGAAACCTACTTAGCAAACTTCATTGCTGGAGGAGGCTCTGAACTGGTGCCACACCTGCAGTTCCATAAGCCATAGTCAAAAACTACTTAGAACATGGTCTTTCAGGTACCCTAATGTAATACCCAAGATGGGCTACATCTCCAGCCATGTTCCTCTGATCCCCTTCCATGTGGCAGATGGATGTATTTCTAACTTTCCCTTTCCAAGGGCTAAAATGCCAGAGTGCTAAATGACAGGATGTTCTTTTGAGTTTTTAAGCTTATTACAGTTCGCCACTGAACTCCTTCGTAACAAGCAGTCCATTTTGGGTTGGACTACTGCTTTTATAAAAGCCAATAAGTTTCCACATGTTCTTGTGAAATTTGAGACATTTCCATACCACACAACCACAAGCTTTTGTTACACAAACGAGTTCTGGGGTTTGCTGGAGGAACCAGTCACTGTCCTGAGACTTGCTGCTTTCCCCCATGAAACTGACACTAAGTTTTCAGTTCACCGCTTTCATCTACTGGATCAAGTGCTCCAGGCCAGTTTCCCAGGCATATAAACACTACTAGGGAGGACTTTACCTAGGTCCTAAAGGCTTCTCTACGGTCTCACCCCTCACAAAGCTTAACATACAGGCCATGAGAGACCATCCACTTTTACTCCAAATGCAGCTCAACTCAGCTGCAGTTACTCAAGAGTGACTTTTACCTGCCTGCACTGTAAGCTTTAGCACAAACTGGTACTCTATAAAAATCATTAAAATCACTGCATCAGATAAGCAAGCCAGGGCAGGGCACATGATTTCAAAATCTTAGGAACTCTAGTGCTTAATGAAATCTGCAAGACCCTTAAGAATTCAAAAGGAAGAAAAGAAAAAATACCCCCACACTCTACTACATTAGTCTCGATGCTGAACATAAAAAACAGCATCAGTGACTAGGTTTAGAGTGAGCAGAGAGATGCTTATCGTTATAATTTTAACCCATATCCAAGTGCACTTTTTTATAACGAGCTTAGTTTTGACTCCAAGAGCTCACAAAACTGAGGAAATGCCTCCTAGGAAGGTTAACCACATGCTTTCAAAGTCCAAAGTGACAGATGGTACAGTTTTTCTAATGTCACATTTATCACCTTTAGTGAGACTGGGAGCTCCTGGCTACCCTAAAGGCTTATTCTGGAGTGACACGCTTTTGCACCGGAAGAACTGAAGTTTGCATGATCAGCTATAAGCTCTGAAAGCACTAAGCACATCACTGAGAAGCAAATCTGTTCTGAAGTTGGAGAAAGAGTTCATTTTAGGTTGGGGAAGGAAGTGCTGACTGAACAGTTTAGTAACTGCAAGTCATTGTTAAAGGGATCCTGCTGTAAGGCCTATCAAATGGGTGGAGATCCCTACCCATCAGCTGCGTTCACCACCCAACAGACCTAGGATAGGAGACAGAAGAGTCCTCCACCAGAGGCTAGCAAGAATAAGAGGCTCTGAAGGGAAACAAAACAACAAGGCACCAAGCAGGGCCCAGGGTCAGAAGTGATCAGAAAGAAAGCATTTGAGAAGCTGCTGCATACAGCATGTGCATGGAAGAAGGGAGTAAGTTTTCACACCGCAGAAGTCAAAGCGGTTGAGGATTTTGTGCCCAGTCTGTACGCAAGCTGCCTGAGGAACACGGAAGATGCAGCATCCATTAAAACAGGGCATTTCTGCACAAGCCTGCTAGCCAGCTGTGGGGCACTTTGGCAAGCAAGTTAGTTACCCCTCTCCCTGTCTAAGGAACAGGCTAGACCCCTCATACCCCAACAGGCCAAAATATCAGTGATTCAAGTTAAAATCAATTGGGGGGGGGAAAAAAAAAAAAAAAAAAAAAGGAAGTTTGACAGGAAAAAGGATTGGATGGACAAAACTCCAAAGCTGTCACCAGCAATAAGTAGCTAAGCATTTTTACTAGAGAAACAGTTAATCTTTCAAGTGTGGGAGACCTACAGAGCAAAGAAATGCTGCATTTCACACTAGTCTCCCACCCAACTGCACCTCAGTCTGATACAGACATGGGTCAAAAAAAGAAAACCAGCAGCTATCATTATTGCAGTGCCTATGCCCTGCATCCCCAAGAAAGCAATATTTCAAGGTACCTGTGAAATAATCAGGCCTGCAGGATAAGCAGCAACCCTGACAGGCACAGTCCATCCTCAAGCTCTGCTCCCACTCCTCAGCTGCTAGTGATAAATTAAAAGAAGAGTTACTGTTTTTGCTAGTGAGTCGGTAAGCACTGGAGTTCAGCAGATGATGCTAAGAGGTACATAAGCAAAGCTGCAGAAGACAGACAGTACAATCCTCCTATCTGAATTAATCCAGGTTTTGTTCATGCACACAAGCTTAAGCTATTTAAGTTAAAGCTGTATAGTTACAAGCCTAGGAGACAGGGCATTACCAGAAGCTCTGTAATATAAAATCATTATGTTACTGCACCATATATCAACTCAACGATATTTCTACAGCCAGCTACTTGACAATTTCCAACAAAGCTGTGAGGCATCTGCATTGTTCTATCACTACAAAAATTCACTTTGGAATTTAACTAAGCAGGAGAGGAGACAGGAACATTTCTTCCTCAAGCTTACTTACCTGCTGTGGAACTCAGACCCAAATTGAGACTCCTCATGAAGCTACTACCTAGACACAAGCTTTCCTAAAGTCTTCTGAATCCTATTCAGAGTAGGTCAGAATTGTGTGTGGCATAATGAATGTATTTAGCTACCTTTATGCAACAGGTGAAAAGAGATATTGCCTAAATGTTACTGACCAAAGCCAGTGGCATGCACCAAGGTAGCTGTGCAGCTAGAAACCTTGGCAATCTTCCTTTTTGCTTAACTCAGAACTGACAGCTCAAAGTGAAAGGGTACTCTAGGGCAAAAACATGCAGGATCTCTTAAAATTTTTCTGTGGAAGAGTCAAAAAGTCAGATTTCACACCAGAAGGTCAATGCGCTGCAACAGCAAAACCTTAAGTTTGCTTTGTAGAGGAAGTATCCCTTCCCTCACAAAAGTATTGATGAAAGCAGCTCCTGTTTCAGAACCAGAGCCATGCAGAAACCACTAGATTAGCAATTCCTGCAGCGCAATATAGTTTAAGGAAGCTAGCAAATGAAAAGCCACAACTTTGTTCTTCCACATAGCATCATCTAACCCAAGACCACCTCAGGACAGAAAGTGAGATGGAGTGAACAGACAGATTATCAGTCCCTGCTTACTCCTCATTAGCAGCATCAGTAGGGAGAACAGCTCTGGACTACCCCTTTACAGAAACTAATCCACACAAACAGCTCAGCCATTTGAGTCATACTGGATATATGCCAACTGACAATACATTTGAAGCCCCATCCCCATCCTAAAGGGAACAAGTTTAGTATTTACTGTCAGCTCACTAGAGGCTCTCATGTTTTGATTTGGTATTCAGTTAGTTCTTTATGCAAAGATCAATAATTTGTTTGAGCATGTCCACATACAAGAAGTACTTATTTTTCTTTATGTGCAAGTCTAACTATAAGGTCTTTTTTTGCAACAGAAAAGACCCTTGAATTTTCTATTTAAAAAAAAAAAAGACAGTGTTGTGTCTCTGCATGCACAGACTAAGATGAAACATCTCCCATTGTGGCAGAAGCCAAACAGCTATCTCCTTTGCTATTAGTTTCCTTAATTGCAAAGGGACAATGATTAGATTGCAGGGCAGCAACAGAAATTGGGATCAGGCTCCTCAACCACTCACACAGCAGTAGCCTTCAAAACTCCTTATTCATGCTAGAGGTGGAAGACTTTTGACATCCCCACATCTACTGCCAGTTCCCTACCCTACTGCTCACAACATTCAAACCCTGGCAGAGGGTTAGTCTTTCTACCATCCATTCCTACCATCACTTACCACAGTGATGATGGTACCACACTAACACCACCTAGCACTGCTGTGATAGCTTTTACTCATCATTTGATCAAAGCCTGGACATCTGTCACTAACGAGGCTCTAGACCATTCACTTCAGTATCAGCCTTATCAGTAACCAACATCAATACCTCCAGAAGGAAGTCTTGTGTGTTAGATAGTAGAAAACAGTTTAATACTTATGCCAGTGAGCACGATATATAGACAGTATAAAAAGATTGTGTTCACCAGACCTCTTCTAAGTAAGAAATGTTTAACAGCTAGCTTCATACACGTTTTCCCCCCCACTATTTCCTCTTCCAACTCTACCTACGATCCAATTTAGCTGAAGTACACACTGCCTTACTTACATTAGCAACTTAAACTTAGCTCTGCAACAGCATTTGTTTCCTCCCTTCCCAAAGAGTTTACTATGGAAAAAACAGAACTTCTGTTTAGACAGGTGCTATGTGAAATACACTGCAGTGAGGAGAACATGCAGCTGTTCAAGAACATGACACAAAGGAGTGAAATCAATTACTAAGACATGAAGAGTTCCCATAGTAGAAACACAATCAGATGCTTCTCAAAGACAAGCTGCTGAAGCCCAAGTCTGCCACCACAATGTCAGTTTGAAGCAAAAGGTGAAGATGCTCTAGAGCTGACTGAAAAAGCGACGTGCAGATTAAAAACACTGACTTCAGTAGTAACACTTCTTAGCACTTGGGTGATTTGCGTGGGTAACGTCAGAAACCAGATATTGAAAAATGACCATGGGAAGCACCCACATGAAGAACACCCCCTCCAGAAAAACACAACCCACGACTCACTTCTTGATGAACTCGAGGGCATGTCACCTCAGCTTCACTGGCATATGCTCCCATGAGCTAACTCTGGTGGAGTTCCACATTGCACAGATGGATTCTGGACAGAATCCAGCTCTCATTTCTATCAATCAAAGCCTGGCAGAGACCACAAAGGGCTAAAATACAGAGGAGCTACTATGTAGTAACATGGAGACAACTGAAACTACACTACAGCTCAGAACTTTCCTGAAAACCTTTCTGCTTTTCCCATTGTGAAAGGATGCTCTTTCCGTAAAGCCTAGGATCCCACTCCCTCCATTTCACAGGGTTGGGCTGCAAAGAGCAATATAATATCTAGTGTTGAATCATCCAGCCAAATATAAGAGAAAGTAGTAGTTTGTGGTTAAACATCTAAAAAAATTTTAAAATTCAGTTTAGTGGCCTCAGATGAAATAGCTGACTTCCATGGGTGGGTCAGCCCTTAAGTTTCTTTCTGAATTAAGATAGGTACTATGTACAACTAGCCCCAGAACGCTTTGCACTGCTGAACCGCACCCATATCGGACATATCTGGTTGGCAGTTCCTTCATCTTGTCATTAATCCAAGACTCATTTTAAGCTGTGAATTTACTGTTCAGATTTTCCTTCAAGGAGCAAATCCATGGCCTTCAGAACTACAGCAGAAAAACACAGTGGAGCCTGTCAAAGTTTCAGCTGCTGTAAATGACAATGTCTGTCTGCAGCTGCTCCAGCCTTGCATTGCACATACATCCCTGCTTCTGTCTGGGCCAAAGCAGGAGGAAATTTGCCTAGCCAGTGAATGCTGAAGAGGAAGGCTAAACCACCCAGATGAAAACAGGCCATTCCAGTACGTAACTTCTCTTAAGATTTCCCCCAGGGCCTGAAGGAATTGTAGAACATCACTTCTCCAGTACGTAACTTCTCTTAAGATTTCCCCCAGGGCCTGAAGGAATTGTAGAACATCACTTCACCTGCACTTGAGGGCTGCGGCAACATCTGAAGCCCAGCTAAGCCTCTCCTGTTTTAGAGACCAAGTACTCTTTGAAATAAATTGCATTATGCTCACAAGTAAGCCAACCAAAGATAGCTTACTAGCTCCTTCATAAGGAGCTAGATCTTATGAACTTAGCATAGATCTTATGAACTATGACTGGAGACATCCAATTATTATTATTATTATTATTATGAGCTATAACAACAATTCAGTTCATTGGAGATAAGAATAGCTACCAAAGCATTCCTGGGAGATAAAAAAAAAAAGTAGTAGTTTTGAAAAAACATATAATTTCTTACTATACTGAGTTGCCTTTAAGTTATTATACACACTTGTCACTTAACTTTTGAAATTGTTTTCTTTTGCCTTAATAGAATCACAACATCCTTATCAACTTTAGATCTTCTGCAGCTCTGTCACTTACCTGATCAAACAGTTGCTTCCCTGTAGTGTTGGGCTGGATTGCAAACTCCAGCTCAGCATCCATGGTGGTAACACGTACACTGATCTGAAAGACAGAAAACACATCGTTACAACACATGCTCTAAGTGACACTGACCAATAGTGAAAACCAACATCTGCCTACAGCCAGGGACCAGCCACCAAGCCTCCAGGAACTTCACTGCCAGCAGTTACAAAGCCATCTTCCTTGCCAGCACAGTGTTCCTAGTTCCCCCGTATGATGTAACATTCCTGTTTCGCAGCGTAAGAGTATATCCTCTCTGTTTCTACTAATATTCCCATTGATGTATGGACACAAGAGCCATTTACAGCTTATAAAGTTGAATTTCTAGTATAGAACACTGGTGTCTTTCACAAGAGCATAGATGTTTCAAACCACACAACCAGACATCCAACCCTTCCATTTCAAGGATCAATGTCAAGAAAGTCCCTAGAAGCATTAACAACTCTGCCTACTAAAGAAGACTGGTCGATACTAACAATACTGTTCCACTCTCCATGGGTATTTGCAGAAAACATAGGTCTCAATCCCTGATATGCTCCCAGGGCTTTGGGTACGAAGCAGACAGGACACAAGGATGATCTCATGCGCTAAGGCAAAAAGTATGCATGCTGAACTATCATATGTGCTAGCATGTGCAGGCACTTCATGAACCCACAGAAGTATCTCTATATAGTTGCCTGCTGCTTTCCAATTCTCTCAGGGAGGTAAAAGATCTTTAAACATTGTAGAAATAGGTTCAGGTGTAATTTAGTACCACAGTCAAGATTTCATGACAGTGTCAGCCTTAAACGTGAGAAGTAAGACCATCAATGGTCTTTCAAAAGGAGCATTATATAATGCACTCTGTCCTGACAGGAAAGTCTCAGCATCACGTTTTCACATGTGAAATGAAAGCAGCAAGGGACTGTAGCAAGGGAGTTCATAATTTCATCCCACAGAAGCAGGACACCTGTACATCCTTCAGCAATAGCTCTCACGAAGCGAGTTAAACAGCAGAGGCACTTCACCTCAAAGACTAGTGTAAAACAGCCTATTCCATGCACAACTCCTGATCATCAACTGGAAAACATCATATAGATTCTATGGGGTAGATAGGAATACTCCTGCCTCAACACAGATGATGTAACTTCTGACCAGGCAAAGCAAGGCCTGCAAGTACACCAAGCTGTCTGAGAATTCATTTCTATTTGCATACCTGTCAACTGAAAAAGTAGATATATCTCACTATTTATGAACACAAGCTGCAGATATTTTAGATCAAACTGTTTTAATGCTTTTCCATCACAGCAAAGGTTCAAAACTTGAAGTCGTACAGACCTAGCATACTGACCTTGCCTTCACAGTTCTTCTTGTCAACAGCCATTTACCCCATATTAATCCCCTCAGAACACCGCACCAGCCTTCCAGTGGTGGAGGTGGGGAGAATTATGCTGAGAACAGTTTTAGCAAGAATAACTTGAAACTCGCATTTAGACTATAAGCCAACCAAAAAAGCTAGACAGAGTAAGCAGAGAAATATTCAAGGAACCACCCAATACCGATACGATCACAGCCACTTCTGATCCCTGTATGCCTACTGACTACACGGACAGATTTCACACTTCATTTACTAAGAAAGCAGCAGCAGACTGCTGTAAAGCTACAGCCAGGATTTTTTCCCCCATAGTCTTAAATAGCAGAATGTTTCCTGCCTAAGTCAAGCGTCAAAAAAGACCACCACCTACAAATACATTTTCAAGTTTCCCAACAAACCTACTTGAGCCCAGGCACACCGCTATTTTGTACTTTATATCCCCTCGTGATGAACCTAAAGGTCTCCTTGTTTTAAGTTCAGCTAAAAATTCAAGCATATCTGTAAGAGCTTAAAGGTAGGTTTAGCACAGCAAAGCTGAAGTCAAGAGGAGCTGCAGTTCTAATTGCTGCATGCATAAGGAATGCTATTTAGACATCATTGAAGCAAAGGTATCATGAACAAGCAGACCAGAAATAAGTTGGTTTTGAAACCCTCCGACATCATGAATTTATCCCAAGGAAGCAGCAAGGAAAGAGCAGATGACCTGAACTCATAAGCAATCAGCCTTTGTTTAAAATTAGCTACTTTCAATGACATGAAGTAGTCTAAAGTTATCTTGCTATGCCTTCCCAAAATTATTTTAGTCAGATCCTAGGTTGTTGACAATTAGTTGATTTCACAGTGCTTTGGTGAACCAGGAATCCAGTTGCTTGCTACAAGGGCTGAACACTCCCCAGAACAGCCTTGCTACTTAATACTTGGAAGCAGTCTCTTCTATCAGAAAGAGTTTGGGCTTCTAAGCCTGACTTGCTCAGCACACTGACCAGTGAGAACACAGATGTCCATGAGCCACATCTAAGTATAAGAGGGGTTACAGTAAATGAGCCTTAAGCAACAGGTTGCTTTTTCCTTGTTTAAAAGTATTTCCTGTTCACCTAGAACACTAATGTACCAGCTATCACAAAAGAAAAATAGCGGGTTTGCTTCTACTGTTTAAGGATAAAACACTGTAGCTACTCTTATCAGGTATCATCAGCATGAGCAATTGAATGCTGAACTATATGAGCAAAGAGGAAGCACCAGAAAACAGAACTGAAACGGTTGTGGCAGCTCTTTGAACCTGTGCCCAAATAGCTTTTAAGCTATTCAGAGCAAAACAGACCTTAAAATTTGAAACAAAGCTGCTTCAGTAATTATCCTCATAATTCATGCAGAATACTTATCTGTAAGACTCCTACCTTTGTTAGCACACTAAAATAAGGTCCCATGCTGGAACCAGCAAAATTCTTTCACTATCACTCAAATGCACTCAAGCTATGTGGCCAGTTATCATCCTTCCATCAGCACATTCAACAGGAAGAGACACACCTTTTTGCCCTTGCAGAAGCTCCCTGTGCTCAAGATGAGCAGCAGCCTAGGGTTTAGGAGCAGCAGTCTCAAATGGCGTCTGCACTCGCAACTACAGTCTGTTCTATTTTAAAAGACAGCAAGAGCTGAGACACTGCAGGAAACAGGCCCGTGCTTTGGCCAGCCACACCCCGGCAATGCCAGCTTCCCGATCCCACCAGAGTAGTAACACGGTCAACAGCACACTGCTGTCAACAGGCAGGGGGGGCAAGCATGTCCCAAGCTGCAACGGTGACATTTTAACCACTAGTTTTGCAGTAATTTAACACTTGGTGGATAAGTTAGTTTGCTGTAAAACTAAGCTTTGTTAAGCCTCATTGGTGTGCAAGCAATGTACAAAGGATTTTTTTTCCCCATATGCTACCAAGCCAGGTGATGAGGCTTTTTTCCTGAGCCAGTTGTTGTGAACTGGAAAAACAAAGTGAGGTTTCTACCATTTCAGGTGGTGGGAGGCATGGCTCTCCATTCCTAGTTAGCAGGTAAGAGAGACCTAACAATAAATACTGCAGAGCAGATGCAGCTTTAACAAGTGCTTTGTTTCATTTTAAGAGCCTGTGTACTGGCACAGAAATACAAATCTGTTCTAGCATGTAAAAAGGCTGAAAAAGCAAGCACCAAGGGAACTTCATTCTGAAAGATACCCAGGGGCCACCTCACTAATGGCAAGTCAGTCCTACTCATCTTTGTACGCTCTGCCTGCAGCTCAGCCACACTACAAAGAGACCTACAGACCACCATCACGTCTGACAAGCAAGTACCAGGCACTGCATGTTCACCTTCATCCTCATTCATTCGAGGTCTCACTTTTACTAAAACCACTTTACACAAGGGTTACACAACAGAAGTGCTATATCGAAAAAAAGCCAGTATGATCCAGTTTCATCATGATTCTGACTCGTTTGCCTTGTCCCTTGAGAATTACCCTGCCAAAGCACTTAAAACATCTATCTAGTGTAGCATTAATGCTTATTCTAAGAAAATACTCAAGATTCACTTGCCTTAAGCTTTAGTAAGTCATATTTCTAAACCACCTAATGAGATTTTTCCAGGTTTGACAGCTGGCATAACCATCAGTATGCTTACCATTTGGGTTGCAAACAGAATAAGATGTTCCTCAGTAAGACAAGCAACTTCGACTGCTAGGCATATACAAATTTAGCTCTCTCAGCCCAGGCAGGCAAGGTGCACACTGCTGAAATGTAAGGAATAGGAGTAAATACAGCAAGAAGGAAACATTGCCCACTAACAATCCGATCACAAGGTTCACAATGGCAGCATTCACGCCAAGTACAAACAAACACCTTTTCCAAAACTTATTGTTAGTAAACTTTTATCTTAAACTTTCAACACTCAGGAGATGTTGTTAGAAGACTTACTGGATTTCATCATCAACAAATTTACCAGAAAAACCTATCTTAACACAGTAAATTACACTCAAATTCTATTTAAAGCAACTGATTGAGTTTTTTCATCCCAGCATTTACAATGCACTCACTGCCGCATCCAAGTGTCTGCAGCTCTCTACATTCTGCTCAGATCTTAAACTAGAGGTTTTACCCTAGTACATGGCCTCAAAATAGCCTTCTTTTGTTTTTCCATCATCATTTAATATAGTATTTTACATACAAAGAGCTAGCAACATTATATGAAAAGCTTCCCAAGGTGGTCATCCTGCACATTACAAGAAAATTTGAGTATCATATTTCAACAGGCAAATTTACACTCACCAAGCTAAAAAACACTCAAGAGAAAAGCCCATATTTAACTGATTCATTTCATAATAGCTACAGGAAAGAGCTAGAAACCTAGCAACTCTTCCTCTTCTCTATTTGAGGAATTACCATTGTTCTACCAGTCTAAGCACAGCTAAAGATTGCCACTACCAAAGCATACTAAAGAGCTTCCTGCTGCCAAGGGCAGCACAGTGGCCAGGGCAAGACTCCTGCATAGGCAGCACCCCTTGCATGGAAGAGACACTGTTCAGCCCACAGAGCGGCTGCGGCCAAAGAAAGCTCCTGCTGACAGCCAAGAGCTTTCACAAGCTACAGGACACCACCACCCTCCTCCCATGGTGTTTAGCGGGCTACAGGAAACAGACTTAGTAGACAGTGGTACCAGGCACCCATCTGCACCATCTTTTCAGGTGTTTAAACATTGCCCATATACCTTCAAGTCTCACTTTCTGCCCAACTGAGATTCCCAGCAAGTTTTACTAGCAGCAGTGACTATCAGTTACCTTCCAGGTCTCCGAGCGAGCCCTACTGATAACCTGCTTTAACTACCTCCCAAGACTAAAATCTGTAGCTGCATATGGCATGACAAACAAGAAAGACTGATACCACCACACCAAGGAATGGATGTATTATTTGTACTAATGTCCCGACGCACTGAGTGGTGCAAGAGGTAGAACAGACAATTCTGTTTGTCATAAGTTGAGACAGGAACAGCGTACTAGGAAATTCATGTCAGAATAATAGAGTCAGCACAACAGTGCATCAACCTCTACAAAACCCTGACCCCGAGCTAAAGCTTCTTTCCTCCCTGGATTTCCTGAATGAAAGGAAGCTGTTTATACCCTGCTGGTCTGAGGGCTTCAAGCTTCAGATACTCATGTTTCCCAGCTTCAGGCCACAAAGTAGACGATTTTCTGGGAGAAAATGGCATAGGGAAGAGTTATACTTTACTGCTTATTTGACTGTTACAGAACAGAAGTAATCCAGTCAAAAAGAAATTCCGGGCCATCGTTTATAGACACCCCCCCTCTATGCTATAGGGCGCCAGCTCACCCAGCAGCAGTTCCTGCAGGTAAAGATACTAGACCAACAGCATGCATCAGTTTCAACAGCTCTGACCAGAGAAGCACATCAAATCCAGCTGGAGCTGCACAAACTGTGAACTCAATGTCACATAAGGCACCCTGATAACTTAAAAGCCTTCCCAGTTTTGACTTTCAGCAAAACTAGCGACAGTATAGTTGTTACAGTGAGAATTGCTCTCCTGTCCCTTAAAACACAGAAGTGTTTTCTGTAGGACAAATGCTCCCCAGGGCTGCACTTCCCACCACACCAGGCAGCCAACGCAGACCCTGCTACAAGGACAGGAATCACATGCCAACCCACAGAGCGAGACAGGGCATCGTGCTCTGCTTAGCCTCGGAAGAGCGTCAGAGGTAATGCTCCCCACCTGCAGCACCAGCAATACTCACAGACATCTGGCTTCTTCGCGAGTGCCAGCGCTCTACTGTAACAGCCCTGGGTCCTCTGCGTCAGGGTGAGGATGGAATCGGGTCATGTGAAAGTGCTTGCAATTTCTAAAGGGATTATGCTTAATTAAACCAAGCCCCCTTCCAGCAGTCTTAGAGGGCCTTTTCATACCCCTAAGCTCATCAGGGAATGGCACAGCAGCAGGCAGACCCAAGGCACCAGCCCCAGCACTGCTGCAATGCTGCCCTGGAGACAGCCTTAACCCTCCCAAGGGCTCCCAGGAGCATCCCAGCCCTCTCCACCGCCCTCCTCCCTGCACAGCTGGGGACACAACTCATTTCAGGGGAGCCACAGGAGGGGCAATACAGCTAAGGAGGCATCCCATTCCACTCCATGATGATAATTTGGATAAAGTCACCATAATATAGTGGAGGAGGATGCCTGCCCACCTTTGATGCACTCTGTACCAGTGATCCCCAAGTACGACTTGTGCTACAGCACACATGTTGTAACATCACCCTTACAGGCACTGACGGTGTCTTGGCTTTGTTTTGGTACCTAACTACAGCCTGTAGCAGGAACTCACCTTTTAAAGAATCCCTAATGATTTTAGTGCAAAGCCTGGAGACAAAGAGCTGATGTTGCATAAAAATTTATAGATTCTTTACATATACATCTTTTAGTAATCTTTTAATAAGATTAAAAATGGACACAAGCAAAGGTCATTGGCTGGAAACATTTTACCAGATATAGAAGACACCCCCGTGATTACTGTAAGAAGAAAGAAAAAAAAAAAGGGAAAAAAAAACCCCAACCCAAAATTGCACTTTCCCCACCCATCCCCTGTTCTCTCTGCACGTTTGGCAGCACAGCATCTAAGCTCATTTTGCAGAAATAGTTGTCAGTTATTCAGTTGGGGCTATTTTTAATGTCATTTCCGACAAAATCAGATAGATACGGGCTTGACTGTACCTTTCAGCCATATGCGAGTCATAAACAACCCCCAGCTGTCTGTACCTGCTGTATGTTGAGACATTACATAGGATAGTCAGCTACAGATCGCGGAACAAGTATCTGAAGGTACCAAGATGCCTAGGGATCTTACAGCTTACTGCATTTCTTGTGTTGTTACCATATGCACCCAACCACCATTTAAAACCAGCTCAATATTATAAGCTTCAGATGACTTTACATGAACAAGACACACGGCTGTCATTAAAGCAAAAAAAAAATACCAACTGCAGCAGTTGGACTCTGCAAGAAATGACAGGTTTACATGAAGCTTCCGTCAAATTTCATCCATTGTTATGCTGAATTCCACAGCTTAGTGTCATCTACTGAGGGAAATTCCAGTTTGTATCTATAATAAAACTAAATTAAAAGCCACCTACAGAGGAAGGGCGGGCTTCTCTGTAGGCTGCCAATGACAATAGAAACAAGAGACTGCATAGTGCAATCTCAATTAATGGGCTCAACACTTTTTGAGTTCAGCTTGGCAGAGACATCAAGAACCACAGCCTGGAAGCACAGAAAGAAGCTCCAGTAACAATTTTCTTCTGGCCTGTTCCCTTACCCCCACCACCCCTGCAGAAGGATGGAGGAGATCATACACCTAGCACGCTATGAAACACACATCACTGGGCTCTAGACCAAAACGTGAAGAACTAGCAGCATCCTCCAGATTCCACTGCGAAGTGCATATTGCTGCTGACTGACCCAGAGATCACCAATGTGATCCTAGTCTTCAAGCAGAGTCCACAGCCACTGGATTAATGTGCAGAGCTCTGTAGCCACATATGCAATATACTGCTCTATCCCAAGCATACCACCTACATTAATAAGTTAATTTAAAAAAACCTAGAAAACAAAAAAGCAACAAAGTGCCTTCATTTAAAATCAAATGGCAGACAGGGCTGAGCAGCACCCCATCAATAAAGTCTCACACTTCGGTCAGTATTTGAACTCAAAATGGTAAAAAGCGCAAGTCACATGAATTGCAGCATGAGTATCATATATAAGCAAGCTGGCCGAACAATAAACTAAAGAAAGGCTGGGAGACAGCACCACCAGATC
>JAVJGJ010000034.1:24347945-24363149 GCA_035590215.1 Microhierax caerulescens
CCTGGTCGCAGCGGGGGGCAAAGCGTGTGCGGCCGCCCGCGACGGAGCGGCGCCCGGCAAAGCCGGCAGCAGAGCCCCGCCGGGGCGAAAGCCGGGGGGCTTCCAGCGCCCCAGAGCTGGGACAGCCGTGAGCGCCGACGTTTATTTGCCTGCCAGATGCTCCTGGGACTCCTGGTCCTTGCTAAAAGCGTTACTGAAAATAATACTGAAAATAATACCGCTGTTCTGGGGGCGCCTGCGCTGCCCGCAGGCCAGAGCGCCGAGGGGCGGCGGATCCTTTCGCCCCCTGCTCGGCGCAGCCGGGCGCGCTCGGGGCGCGGCTCGGGGGGCGCAGTCGGAGGCCCCTCGGTCCTCAGCCCCGTTCAGGGGGCGGCGGGGTGCTGTGGTTCTCGTAGCTCTGCGTTCCGCTGCAGAGCGACATCCAGCTCCAGGCGCTGCAGAAACACGCGGGACTGCGGCTCGCGGAGCCTGGCGGTCAAACCGCCGCGCCGCGCCACCCGCCTCGGAGCCCGGTCGCGGCCGGGGGGTCGAGCCCGCCGCGGGGGTCACGGTCCACGGTCACGGGTGCGAACCGCTCGGGCACGCGCCAGAGCTGCCGGCGCCATCGGTGCCTTGGAACCGCTGACCGGGAATCAAGGTCCAGCGTGTCCGTGGGGATTTGAGGAAGCCGCCCCATCTCATTTGGGACTTTGAACATAACTGTCAAACAGAGACCCAAGTCCTGTTTTCTCCCAGAAAAGAAAACAAAAAAGTTATTCATTTTAAAGTTAACAACTTGTGTCCAGAAGAAGGAGATTAAACGTTCTTAACAAGTTCAACGTCTTATTTTTTAAGGAAAGTGGAAGCCTACCTTCCTGTTTCTCTTGAATGTGTGTCTTTTTGTCAAAACTGCTAAACATTCTCAATCTTTAAGCCATCTCAGTTGATAGAAATACCACGCAGACTGGCTGTACTTCATTCCTACTTTTTTGCCCAGCACGTTGAGTAAATGAAGATTGTGTTAATATGAGAACACATAAATGCAGATGTAAAATAGGAAGAGAGCAAGCCAAACTCTACTAGTACAGACTCCTGCTGAGTAAACTCTTCTTTAATCTTATTACAGAATTCTGCTGGGAATAACATTAAACTGAGGTCTGTTGGGGAATGACATCAGGTTGATAATAACACTTTGTACATCTTTAAAAATCGCAGTTCATTCAAAAGATCTCAAAGTGCCTTTTAAATACCCATAATTAAATCCTTGGGGTCTGCAGAAAGGAATTTTTCCCCTAAGGAATAATATTGTTATAAATGTACATGTAATATAACACAAATAATTTTTAAATAAGACGCTTCTGAAATGTGTTGATTTGCTTTTTCAATGTGAGGTTTCCTCACCATGCAGAATTATGTGAGAAAGAAAAAATACAGAGTAGTTCTCACCCTACAAAAAAGAAAAAATAAGTTTGTAAGAGACGCAGCCTTGCCTCACCCCAGAATAAACTAGGATTAATTCTAAAGAGAATAATAAAACTATTCCTGTACCCACCTGGTAGGAGATGGAAATGGTGTCTATGAGCTTTGTTTGCTTCATCTGAATATGCAGGTTTCACCTAAACTAGAATCTCTGAGCTATGTCTACATAGGAAAAAGCATCAGTATAGTTGGATTGGTGTAAATTGGTGTAACTTGTCTACACAAAAAGTCACAGGGCCCTTAAATGCCTGTTCTAAAAACTTGTCTTCATTTTCTGACTTGTTTTTACACAGAGACTGCCTTACACTCAGTCAAACAAGACTGGTCTGTGAAAGGATTCCCCTTGTTTCCTACAGAAATTGATGTTGACAGAAGAGATCCAGAATAATAAAGGCACTTGCTTGTAATTTTTGACAGATTTGGATCCAGGAATGTCAGGTGTGAGCTTTCTCACTGATTTCAAGTAGCTCTGTGGAGACTTCTACATTACCATGCTAACAACATCATGTGTGATGGGGAGAGATCAATTCTGCTTCTATTGGGACTTTTATTCCAACATTTCTTCATAAGGTAACTGGAGGATTTAATCATTCTTTATCACAAAGATGATAAAACTTGAGATGATAAAAGTTTAGCTATTCCCTTGCCAAATACATGGAGCCGTAGTTTAGCGTCCAGGGACCTAATGTTTTCTTCATAGTTCTAATGACAGGAACCATGATGCAAACAAAGCCCCATGCCAGTGAAACAGTAAGATCCAAAGCAACTGCATTCCCACTCATAGTGTGCCAGGCATTGCCCATGTGCACAGAAAGTCACAAACTGTATGTCAAACAGTCTCCAAACAGTCTGAAGGGGTGAGACAAAGCAAGGTGTCTTCTACAGCGTGACAGCCACTTCTTTCTCACACCAGCCACTTCTCTTGTATTTCCTCTCTATTACTTGTAGCAATAGCCAAACAAAATACAGCATCCATGCCACTTTGAATGACAAGAGTTCCCCGCAACAGGCGCACTGCACTAGTCTCTATGTTTTACTTCCTCTCCTGTTTCTTCTTTTCCTCTTCCCCTTCCCCATTGCAGGGGAGGACAAGACATCTGCAGCATTTGAAGGGCACATTGCTCCAGCTACAGTGTCCCGAGGAATTACTGCTGCGGAGGTGCTGCACCAAGATCTCGCCTCCCCCACCACGGACCTCTCCTTTGCCAGCTGCTGAGGAGGGATGGTGCCATCAAGCAGCCGGTTTGCGGAGCCCCCCCCTGCCTGGCCATGTGTGAGAACAAGCACATATCCGTGGATTCCTTGAGAGCCACAGGCAGGGGTTATCTCTCCTCTCCGACTGCAGGACTGCAGGATGAGATTCCAAGGTGTAAAAGTGTCAGCTGACTAAAGATTTTCCCTGCAGGAGTCTGTAGAGAGGAGTAACATTACTCAGGGCCTCAAAAATGCTGTTATTTCCAGACTGCTCAGAGCTCAAGTAACATTAAAGTATTTCGGAATTAGATTAGGCCAGGATGACATTAAGCATTCTCCTGGGAGGAGGTCTGGTATTTCACTGAGGATTTATTGTCTTGGTTTCATTTACCTCAAACCTTTTGTAATACCTTCTTGTAAGCAGAAAAAGCATGTAAATTATTTGGTCTGAAATACTAGAATTATTTAGCATGAGCACTTAAGGGGCCATTTTGCCAGCATATAGTTGTTTTGCACTAATGCTGGGTAACTTGAACTGCCCTTTGCATAGCTTTGACAGAAGACAGAGGCCTTGTTCCATCCAGCTCGCTGCAATGTAATTAAAATAAACAAGCAAACACAAAAAAAAACCCTCAAAGCAAAGGTGTTTCATACTAGAAAGTGTATTTCAGAGAACTGAAATAAATTTAGTTTCATTCACGTAGCAAAGGGAGGCACAAAAAGAAATTGTTACCATAGTATGAGAACTACGCCTTCTTCCCACAGTAGTCTTGAATTGTCCTCTATTTAAAATTAAGCAGCATGGTTACGAGGTATTCTCTGAATAGCAGGTAAGCTTCTTTCTCTTACTCTTACGGTTTCCTGCTGCTCAGACTTTAATGCCTACCGACTCACAGTGTGATGCCTTCAGCGATGACCTTGGATCATTTCAGTGTTTGATTGTGTTTAGAGGTGAAAAGCATCTTCTCTCCCAAGCAAACACAATCCCTATTTACAAACACCCTTGCTTTTTAACACCACTGTGCCTTGAGCATCAGGGTAATCTTTTGTGGTGTTTCTCAAGCTGGGAGGATGGGAGGGGCAAAGCAAAGGGAGAGCGTTCCACATCTAGGGAGGCAGGATTTGAAAAGGCTGAGAATAATCCCATTCCCGCTCAGCTGCTGGGATGGGGCAGAAGCTGATGGGGCCGATGTGTGTGTGACCCTGTTTATCTGCCCTCTTTTTTCTTTAGGTCCAGAACATTTAGTGCCCTGGGGCAGCAGTGCACAGGCTCTCACATGCGCAATCTGCTCTGAGACCTTGCTTTATGCCTGCAGAACACTGCTCACCGCCCTCTCGCATTCACACAGAGGACCGCACAGATGCCCCATCACTTCAACATTCCCAGCCTCAACCCGTCTCCCCTTTGCGCTCATCAACAGCATAGCGAGGCCACTGTGGGAGGGGGAAGAGAGTTATTCCTCCTAGAATCACCTACCATAAGTAGCAGTTATCTCTCTGGAAGCAGCAGCCAGTGAGCAGGCTGTGTGCTCACCCCCCCACAGCCCTGCCCCTGATGGGGTGGGTGCTTTGGGCTGCAGTGCGTCCAGCTGCAGACAGATGTGGTGTTTAGGCTGTAACTGGGCTGGAGTAAGAAGTTTTCACACATACCCATCACCACTACCTCTGGCTCCTCTGGAGATTACTGGCTTCTCAGCCACCAATCTATGTAAGCAAGCCACATCTACATTAGCTTTTTAGTTCAGATCAGGAGTTTGGTTTTGAAGTTAATTTCATATTTACTGCATTTTGTTTCCCATCACAGTGCAGTCACATACCTGGTGAACTGAATTCTTTTTGGATGAAAATAAGCCAGAAGATGTGCTGCCAGGTGCTCCAGCTATCGGTGAGCATCCAGTTAATTGGACCAGAACAGAGCAAGCCCAAAATAAGCTCCCTCTGAAACACATTTAGGGTGAATGTTAAATATTCAACATCAGCTCTTTGGTTGTCCAGATCTGCTCCTATTGGACCACACTAGTTGTTAATGTAGGCACAGTTACTTGTCAAAATTACCCAGGTTTGCTTGTGTGTCTATTGAACCTGTTCAAACATTTTTAGCAAGGTGGATTTTAACCTGGATCAGGTGGCAGAACTGAGTTAGGGAACAAGGAGACATGCATATTTACTGGCACGTCTGTAAGGACCATAACCCCTATGGAAGACAGTCCCAAATGCAGCCAGAATAGCACCTCGAGCCTCAGGCCAGCTGAGCCATTGTTGGGAGCCAGGCTAGCCCATGGATACACTGAGCACCAAACTGCCATTCTGAAGTTGGCTCCTAAATTCTCCTTCTCCCTGCTCCAAAATGCCATAGGCTCACCCATGGACTCGGGCTCCACTGACTGACATCAAATTCCTCCTGGAATGTAAGTGTGCACCTTCCCAGGGGTTTTGCCTGCCCTTACTCCCACCCATCTCTCCCTGACCTTCTCTCTCACCTGCCATTGTGATTCAGAAACCTTCTTTCCCTCACACACAGAGCAGCTGCTTATAATCTAACCTCCCTCTGCTTCTCCAGGGCTCCAAGACTGACTCAGTGCTCCAGGCATCCCAGCTCCGGCAGGGCACAAGTGGACTAGGGAGGGAGCTCTCCGTCTGGCCGCTAACATTAAGTCAGTTCTCCCCGCTTTACTGAAACTTGGTCAAGGGAATCAGTGCACTGGAACATAGGGCTCAGACAGCCGTAAAGAGGGAAAAGAAAACTGGGCTGTGTTTCCAGGTAGTGGTGTATAACGTGGAAGATGATCTCAGCACTAACCATTTCAGACAAATGGCCCTTTACCAGTTCTTTCCATCTAAGTCTTGGCTCCATTCATTTTGCCTGAGACTTAGATCTATTTTTGGAAACTTTAAAAATATACAGGCAGTTGCCAGCCATTTTTATTCCAGCTCAGGAACATTATATACCAAAGACATTACTCTTGGCTCCTGCTCAGATGGCAGTTTTTTTCCAGGTGAACACCAAGTCCTGACCCATGGCAACGCTGTCTAGGTAAGTATTGCAGCTGTCTCTGGGCTAGAACATGAAGGAGACTCAAAAAAATGCAGAACATTATTGTGCAGGAGATGCCTAGAGCAGGAGCCTAATCTGGGAATGTTCACGCTACCTATCCTGCCTAGCTGATTCACTCACAAGTGAAGGGAATTCCCTCCCGCCCTGTTAACACTAGGCAGTGTGATCTGCAGTCAGGGTTGCGTGACTGTGAGGCACATGCACCCCCGGCAACGCCAGCTCCCCCATGCTCTGCATCCAGTTCTTTTCCAGGCAGCAAAACATGACGGTGCAGCACACAGCACACACCGCCCCACCCAGCTAGACAGGCATGACGGATGGCATCATTTATTTATCTTAGTTATTTACTAAACATGTGGCACATCTGATCCTAAAAAGCAGAAAATTAAGGCATTTAGGGTATTTGTACCAGCAGAGTGAGCGGGTTATAAAAAAAAGAGGAATGGCTAGGTGGGTAGATAGATTTAAGATAACATAGATGGGTTGGTAGATACATAGATATAAACATACAGGCTACATTCTTAGCTGTTCAGGCACAGAGAAGCAGTCACTCCGTTCCAGCTATGCCTGTTCAGTTGCATGAGAATTTTTCTGTCTCCATAGGAAACACAACTTCCACTTTTAAAACACAGCCATAACTTTTTCTTCTTTGTCTTACCATTTTTTTCTTTCACTTAGCCCATTTCTATCTCTTTGTTTTTAAGAAAAGAAAATCGCCTGAGTTAAAATGGCAATGAAAAAAGCTCCCAATGTCAAAACTAGTTTTTCAAACCCAAACACATATTTTGTGAAGATCTCTGAGCCCAGGAACCTTCCCCCTTTCCCACCAGAAGCCTCCATCCTCAGCAGTCCTGGGGCAGAGAGGGTTAGCTTACTGGTGTTTGTACAGTGCTTTGGAAACACAAAAGCTCTCTGAGTTAATTCTCTGTTAGAAAGCACACAACCATCAAGATACCAAAGTCCCTCTCAGGGAAAGGCTGGAGTACAGCTAAAAATAATAACTGAGGAAAAAGGACGGCTCCTCAAGAGCACAGGAGTCTCTGTCCCTCTGCCAGAAGAAGCAGCCTGCCTCTCGCAGAGCTCTGAGGAGGGCTACCAGACACTGTCTTGCTGCCAGGTGCCAGGAAGGAGATGAACACCTAAACTGAGTCAGTCAGCAGGCACTTGCTTCCCTGGGAGAAGTTGAATCTGCTTCTTGCTTGTATTCCCTTCGTTCTCGTCATGTTGCTTATTACAGGACCTCCAAGGCCAGGGAACAGACCTACATGCTTTGAAAAGCACCGAGAACTAGCGAAGCAGTTTGAGCTTCTTTGCCTCCTAGCTGCATGCAAATCACTGTTTTCATGATTAATTAAAATGTTCTCATGGTTATTATTATTAGAAAATTCACTTTAAAAAAGAAAAGAGAATATGAGATACCCACACACATCCAATTCCAGGAGCTCAGGTTCATGAAAAATGCTGAGGATATTAAAACCTCAAGATTAAATCACGAAAGCTGGCAATATTGCTTCACTTTAACCCAACGGATGCCAGAGCCTCTATTGATACAGCTCCATAGTCACAATAAGAGAAATTTGGCTCCCTATCTCTGAAAGTGATTAAACTACCACTCCTTTGGAAGAAGGTCTAGTTTTAAGCTTTATGATATATTAGCTATTCTCCCTGAAGACTGGTCCACGGTATTGGCTGTATTTAGTACTCTAAAACTGCAAGCCAGCCTTCAGTAAGCTGTAATACATTTCATAAATCATGAGGTTTGGCTTTTTTAATCATTGTGTCATTTGCTAGCTGGCTTTTTCACCTTAGTATGAGATGTGCATCAGTATTACGAAGACAAAAAGCTGTATTTTTAAAAAACTGAAGCTGAGATTCTGATCTGGTCATGGAAGTTCATCAGGTGAGCGTTTAAGGTTTTTATTTCTGATAATAAGAGCAGGAAAGTGGACAATTTTTCTTCAGCTCTCCATATCGTTCATGGAAAGTTTTCCATTGCGTTCTCTAGGAGTTGAACAGTGAACAATAGAAGCCTGTTGGGTTGAGCCTCCTCCACTGTGACAAATTTCCATCTTCTGCTTGAGTTGGTAGATGAAGAGCTAAGAAACTTTCCTAAGCCTTATTTGCCTTTGGCCACAGCAAAACCCCAACGCAGCTGTAATTATAGGGTTTCCCTCAAGTCACACCCATCCTGCCTGTTTCCTCAGGGGATTTATACTGGCAAGGTTCAAATTGCAGAGCTGAACCGTACAAGAACCATTTTTTTCCTTTGTACTTGGCTGTAGAAAAAAAATCCATAGTAAGGCGAGCAGAAACCCCAGCCCATTAGGTCTTTCTTTGTTTACTGGCATTCACCCACATGGTTGTGTTTGCCATAGATTATTCTGCAATGGAAACTGCTGGCAATACAAGTGGGTGCACAGTGGGCTGCCCCACAGCACTTCAGAGGTAAGAACACCAGAGGGTTGCTGGTGTTCCCAGAAGACACTCATAAATTTACCTGCTTTGATGCACGGAAGAGCTGTATGTCACAGAAGTAAATAAGCTTTCCCCGCCATACCTGCAGGAAGCAGATTTCTTGTTTCCTCTTGCAGTCATGGGAATAGAGAAAGTGGGTTTATCAGGGGCCTCAAAATGTCATCCAGCGTTATCTAACCCCCATTTGGTAGTTATGACTATTGGTGGGCTGCAGAACAACACACGTGCACACATTGCTTGCACACAGGCAACGGAGCCAGTTCTGCATAGGATCTACACCTTGCAGAAGGCTCTGAGGTGCAGGAAGGTTATAAAGGAATTTGGGTTTGAATATTTTCAGTTCAAGGAGAGAAAAGTGAAGCATAGTGAGAAGGTCCATTCTACAGTCAAAGGTAGACTGGTCAGTGAGGAGTGCTAGAGTGCTCAAAGTTTGGCCTCAGACTCGGTCTCTCTCTCACACACACGCACGTGTGCACTGTCAAGCTGTTGGTGTATCTCCAGACACACCGTTTGGTTTAGTGGAGGGAGCTGTGCATGGTGGGAGGAGGGGCACCTTGTGCTCCCCTGAAGGCAGAGGCCTCAGTGCAAGGCATAAACTCAGCCGATTTGCTCCAGAGAGGTTTCCAGCCCCTGGAACTGGAGCGTGCCCCAGTCCTGGAGGTGGCATGCAGGTCCTGTCACTACCCTCAAAGGTGGTGCAGGGCAGCGTTAGAAACTGAGCTTACCTTGCCCTGGAGCTCCAGGGCTTCCTCATGTGCTGGCTGACCTTCGTGTTTCGCTTCCTGCTGCGTGGTCAGCACTGTCAGAAAGGATGAGGTTGGATAGTTAACTTTGTTTTAAAGACAGGAATACGTACTTCCTGAGAGTCCGTTCCTCTGTTTTCTGTTACTCCTGTTACTTGACGCATTGACTTGTAGGAGCTGAATGCTTTCAGAAGTGCAAGCATAGGAATAGGATGGTGTAAGGTAGGACAGGACGGGATAATTTTGCATAGCATAGAAGCAAACCCGTTCTTATCAGTCATTGTGATGTCCTCACGTTGATATTTACAATGTCAATATAGTAAAGAGTTCAGGCAATGCCAATTCAGTAAGTATTTTCAGCATGCAAACATACAACTGGAGCCACTCACACAACAACCAGCACAGGGTCAGGCACTGCCTGCATAGCCTGCCTACAAAACTTGAACTTCGTTGGAGCAGAACATAGAACACTGTATTGCCCTGCTACAACACACAAAAATGGTGAAATACATCACCACACCACATCATATTTCATTAACCCACCCCCTGGGCTGATGCTTTCTCTCTGAGAAAACGGAGCTTTGAAATTTATACTTCTCTATTGTATATATTTCAAATTGCTTTGAAAGAGTGTCTTATTCATCTCAAGAGGAACTACCACAAGTTGTTCTGTCTTGCCTGAGTTTCCCCGGTTAATGCTTAATTACTGGGATGTTGATGGTCTTGATTAACAGTTGCAATGCACTCTGAGGGCAGAAGGTGAAAAAAGATCATGGCATTACTCAGCTTCCTAGGATTCATTTGGTATTATGAGTATTCTGGGGGATCGACAGGGAATCTGCCTTGTTCAGGACTAGTTTATATCTTACTAGTCAAATCACTGGTCCCTGAGGAACCCTCTGAGCATGTGGGGATCTTATGGTGGGAAGGTGTTAAAAGTACTGTTAGAAACACTGCTGAGGACTTGCAGTAATCACAAGAAGAGGTTTCATACACTAGATCTTTTCCCAAACTTTTGGATGCAGGAAGCCAATCCACTCCCTTTGCCCCAGCACTGCTGCTGTCGGTGAATAGCCCGGGAATGTAAAGCCCTGTTTCTCTGGACAAATAAAAGACACAAGAGAACAAGAAGAAAACAGATACTGATTCCTAGGGGTTGGCTGACAAATGTTGAGTAGTTCTTTGTATTTCAGAATAGAGATGACAATTTGGTGTTCGTTTCTGCACAGATGATGCTCAGTCCACCTAAACCTGATGGCTGGTATCAATATTGTGCAACAGGACAAGGAAATGTCAAAATAATGCATAGCTCACCGTGTACAAACTGGAATCCCTGGGTGGAGGCTTGGAGCCTGACCTTTGGGACCTTCGACTTCTGGCCAGAAGACCTGTTTACATACATATAAAACATGTCAAAAACCAGTGCCCACCTACTTTTCTGGGTTGCCGGACAGCTGGTCTCCCAAGACATCCCTTGGTCTTGTATGACCTGGCCCATCTCTCCTGTGGGTGCAGACATCTGACTTGCAGGTGTGCAGGCTGCTGACACCTACTTCAAACAGAATGAAATTAAGGAAACTGCTTCATCCACCACAACCAACCACAGAAAACTTTTTCCTCAGGCTTTTTCCTCTTCTGCATGAAGATGCAGGTGATTTTGAATTAATTGAAGTGGTGTATGTCGGAGGGAGCACACAGACCTTCTTGTACCGCATGATACACCACACATCCTGGCCTGTTAGCGTTAAAATGGAGCAGGCACCCCCTTCCCACACCTCTCCAAACCTGCGTGGACTAACCTACTCCAGTAGTCCTACAATCACACCCTGCCATGCCTGTTCAGTGCCCGCCCCAGACCTCTGCACCTCCACAGCAGGCCAAAACACAAATACACCAATAAACTACAAAGCTCAAAGAGCCAACACATTCCCTGGGTGTCTCAGGTGACTTCACAAGGTCCATTTCTTGGGCACTGACATTAAGTTTGTGTCTGTCCGCTTGTCATGTGAATCTTGCCTATTGACTTCAGGGTGCCAAAAAGGTCACGTGTGAGGATAGAATATGCATTCAAATTACCTGAATCTTTTTCCAGTCTTTCCTGAAAAGGGCCTTGGTCAGGCATATTGACCTTATGGTTAGCTTGCTGCTGGAATCTGGTTACCCACTTGCATTCACATGCCCAGATCTGGGTGCCCAGGAACTAGTCCCAGTGAGATGAACCTTCTCACCCAGAGAAAGCTGCTGATCTGTACATCCACCCTGCACAGACAGCATCCAAAGGCTCTCTTCCTACACAGGGATCAAGAGACCCTTTTTTTCACTGTCTCTGATACCATCCAATGGCATTCACTAAGAACAAAATACACAGAAGGTTACCTAGTTCCAGCTAACAAATGTGAAAAACAGAGGCTCATGAACCCAGCTTAGTGGACTGTTTTAGTGAATATACGATAAAGAGCTATAAAACTATAGAACAGGCTTAGGCAGGATGCTCCTTTGGAATTTTTTTTCTCCTTCTAAGTTAGCAGATAGATGATGAAACAGCTTGGGAATGTTTTGTAGTTCCCTATTGCAGCCTTTAATAAGGACATATTAGCACTGAAGACGTTGCCTGAAGAAGTTCAACCTGAGTAGTCTTGGCTGGCTTTTTAAACATGATCTTCTTAGTCCTCTGGTTTGTGTGACACGCAGTCAAATGGATTTTTAGTCATCGTTTTCGGAGTCACATTCTCTTTCTTCACTCTTAGCTACATGGTCCTCCCTGAATGGTTGTACATTTCAGGTGCTGAGCCTTTCTCTGGGTATTGATCCAAACTCTGCCCCAATCTGAAGAAGCCACCTGTCCTTTCCATGTCTCAGTCACAACATCTGCAGCACTGGGCAATGTCTTTCACCAGGAGCCTGAAACCTTCAGGAAAAAAAAGGGACGTTAATTACTACCTAGTACCTTTAGGTTTGCCACACCATGCATGTGAAGTGTGTCACTTTCCCTTCAGTTGCATTTTCTTGCAGTTTCCTTTTTACAGAATTCAAAGTAGACCAACAAAACATAAATAAAGTATGTATTTCTTTTTAGAAGATTTCCTTTCACACAGGCTGTGTTTCTGTGAGCTGGATCCACACAGATCCATATCGCTGACAGTAAACTTTTCATCTGGAGCAGGCAAGGACATTTCTGCCTGATTAGCTAGGTCATTTTGAGTTTTGCTGACCTCATGCTTTAATGCTAGCGCACTTCGGCAGAGATGAGATTTGATCTGGCGTAAATCTACAGGGGCAAGGACAGGTGATGTTTGATCCATCTTCCTGGGACAAACAAGTTCAGCAATGTTTTTCTAGTAAATTTGAACCAGAAGAAGGAGCCACCTCTGGGCTGGTCTGTTGTATCACCAGACCAATGTGTTTCTGGTCTGATAATTAAGAGCCTTAAACCTGTATTTCCTGCCCTGATGAATGACTGCTCTTCCAGATTCTCCTCCACTTTGCTTTTGCCTGGCTTTCCATAATAGATGGAGTCAAATATAGCCAGGGTAATTGACCCTGGCTATAAGCAGAAATAATCCTGTACAAGTCCATGGAAATCAAGCACACTTTGTTGCTCTCCCAAACTTGTCATCATAACCTAAACTGCTACCATTTCTGCTTTGTCATCTTTACTAATCCTCTCTCTACACCACTTCCTATTTGTCATAAGGGTTGAAGTATTCTTGTAAGACCAAATCATACTACATCACAGTACTCTGCCATTTTTATCTTCTTCATAACCAGGAAAGATGGCATCACATCATGCCATAAAACCCAAATGGGAAATATTTAGCACCAAAGGCTAGCTGTATCAAAAATCATGTCACACTAACTGCCCTGCAGAGAGCTGAAGCAGCCTGCAGCACACAAGTGCAAAGCAAAGACCGGTCTCATGCTGGCAGGCCATTCCTGTGCTGCGGGAATGCAACGAGAGCAGCTCTGCATGTCACCCAAACTTTTGCCTGCACAAACAAGGACCAGTATCCTAGAAGCACATAGGCAGATTCTTAGATGAACATTCACACCACACAGAACTCCACAGCTACCCCGGCCAACGGAACTGCAATCTCCCATTGACTGCCAGGTACTCAGGCCCTGAGGACGCTGCTACCTCCTCCGTCTTTTAGCGGGACCACATTTCATATGCCTCAGCAAAAACCCCAGAGACGGAACAACGGCATGCTGCATCCAGCAAGTCCAGTGCTTAGAGGAAGGAACTCTGCTCCTCTGCACCATTGCCAAGCCCACCTGATAACCTCAGCACTCTGATGAGGTCGGGAATAACAGACGTTAATTCAAGGCCTCGACCACCACAATGTCGCAGTGGCATCTGAGCAAGTTGCTCTCCCAGTGCCTTGCTCACAGCAGATATGGGCATAAATGCACAGGCTCCTGATGCTGTCATCAGAACCTAGCCAGCCCTTGGTTTCACTGGATGTGGGGTCCTGACACAGCTGTGCCCAAATCTGAGTTCACTTCTGTTCCCAGTGCTGCGTGCTGCAGCATTGGGAATGAAGAGCAAACTACTTAGCGAGTGGTGGTCATCTTGTATACGGAGCTTTGAAAAGAGCTCAGCCTGGAGAAGAATTGAATGGCTTGGTTCTCCTATCCAAAAATAGCTCCTGGGGAGCAATCCACTTTCATATTCCAGTAAGTCAAATAAGAGTGGTAACAGCAAAACTTATACATGGTTGTTATTTTTTGTCCAGTAAACTGCAAGACCGTTGTGTTTCTTTTTAACGCCAGTCCCAAGTATGCTTTATTTACTAGGCTTGCTTGTATCATTCACCTCCAGGCTGACTCTTTCAGACTTTTCTAGTCTACTTTATGGTAAGACAAATCTAATTTTCTGATATTATTTGGAGGTATAGGATTGGTTTAAGCCTACGTTAAGAGAATACATTATATTCTGTAAACTAGTGGTTCATTTAATCTCAGTGGCTCAGTGTCCTTACATATAACGTGAAAATGCTAATCTCTCCTGTTTCAAGAACAAAAAGTTACACTATAATTGCTGATGTTTGCCAAGCACTTGGCAAGGGAGGGTGTGAGTCCAAATGATTATGAATACAGCACTATATTTATGAAGTTTGTTACCTTGCTTAAGAAGAAACAAATTTTGCAGATGTCCCACTGTGGTCTATTTGAAAGGCTGTCCAAGGAGATCATAGCAGAAGGGTGTGGTGTGGAACCAGCCTAGTTATTATCCCCCTCAGAAAAGCTATGAGAGCCCATTTCTGCGAACCCAATTCTGTTCTTCCTCACGGCAGTGCAGACTGCATGCAGTGATTCAGATCTGACTGTAAATGAGACACAGATCTGGCCCATTGGGTCAAATTCCAGGACATTTTGTGTATCCAGACTCAGAATAGCTTGGCTTTTTGCTTTCCGGGTAAATGCCTCTATTGATTTAATGCTCTGGAAAGGAGGAAGAATATCTCACTGGCAATCTCTGCGATACTGAGGGCTAGCTTCACCTTTCAAAATTACCAAATTATTTCCATATTGGACTGTTTTATATAATCCACAGCTTTTATAATCCACATCTAAGACTTAACTACTTCACTTGTAGCATGATTTGGAATAAAAGTGGGTGCTATAAAAGAGTGGATGGCTGGGAATGATGAACTGACGTGATTTTGGTGAGGGGCTCCCCTGTGCTTGTCCTCAGCTCTGAGGTTCTCTTACATTTCAGCTCTGCTTCTAAAGTTACCATGGTTCAATGCATCAATATTTCATGAGGCATAAACAGTTCCCCTTTAGGAAAAGTAAAAGCAGTTTTTCCTGTTTGTGAAATTTCCATGTTGCCAAGAACAAGAAAACTTTCGAAACTCTGTCTTTGCTGCTTCTAGGGCTTCACTGCCTTATAGGGTCTGAATCCCCTGGATTCACACTGGGGGCGGGCTGGGAATGCTGGCTTTTCCTCCTACTGGGTGATTCTGGGAGGCCTGCAAATGATGTCATGGTACATTTTAGGCTACAATAACAGGAAATCATCAAGTGTTTACACTGGCAGACTAGGCTGTGATGTGATTTTCCTCCTCTTCCTCTCCGCCCCACCCACCCACCTCACCCCTGCCATTGACTTCCTTGGTATGTCTGCTTCCTCCGATTAAAATACTACAAGGTGACAACACTGAAGGAGGCAAAAGGAAAGTGGGGGCGGGAGACAGAAAGGCATATTTTCAAAGGATGATTCCCCTTGTATCGCTGGCACGGCACAGCCCCCCGGCCCCGCACACAGGGTTAGCGCAG
>JAVJGJ010000034.1:24363249-24385644 GCA_035590215.1 Microhierax caerulescens
GCACAGAGGGTTAGCGGAGCGGCGCAGACGCGAGTCAGAGACTTGGCCTTCTGCAGCACTAGAGGATGGGCCTCTCCGAGCTGCAGGCATGAAAACAAAACCCTCCCCTCCCTAGCACAGATGAGTCACAGGAGACATCTCCCTGGCAAAGATTTCCTTCTGAATTTCCCTGCCACACAGGCACATCTGAAAATATATGCCATCAGCTGAGGGACATCCTCCCAGGAGGAGGAAGCCATACTTTCAGGGCTCGGGGCAGAAGAAGGGTGCAAGTGAACTTTACCTAAGCCTGTGCCACAGTTTGAGGCCAACATCAACTTTCAGTCAGAGGTGAGTGAAGAAGGTGCTGGGGTCAGGCTGGGCTTCAGGTACTGCTTGGATCAGGGATGCACAGCATGTATGTTAGATGTTCTATTTTTTCCAGCTTGCTAACATGGAAGGAAGAAGGAGGAAGATGTAAGGAAGTATCCAGAAGACAAGGGACTCCAATGAGGAAAAACAGGAGCACTGCTGGACTAATTCACTCCGGGGTAGTTCATGTTTCCCTGGAGAATACAGCAGGACTGTGCAGGGCCAGCAGAGCTCACATAAGCAGCTGGGACGTGGGGGATGCTAAGGATCAGCTAAGTCTGGGCTGAGGTGGCTAACTCTAGAGCAGACATCAGGATTGCTGGAGCTGAAGGAGGATGTGTGAAGACACAGGTCATTTATGGCAATGTGGAAGAAAATCTGAGGTGAGAAAGATGGCAAATATTAGAGGAGTTTTCTGTAAATGAAGATGTGTAAAAGAAGCATACTTCAAGGTAAGCCAGGGTCTCCTATCTACACTGTCACAAGACAAGGTATCCAATGAAACTGAAAGGGCTGTTCACTTTTAAAGATTATTTTTTTTCTTAGCACAGTATGCAATTAATGTGATAACAGGATATCACTGAGACCACAGAATTTCTCCCTGTTAAGGAGAGAATTGGACTTTTTACAGGTAAAAAGGTCCCTGGCATATGACATACAGAAACAAAGACTGGAGCAGCAGGGTATACAATCAGGCTGATTTCTAACCTGTATCTTGCTAGACTGTATGCAAACTTACCCTGCTGCAAAGAAATGGTAGAGACCCACAGGAGCCCTGTCTCTGTTCCTTGTGCTCTCCTGACCCTTGGTTTTCCATGACACAGGAATTTCATGGCTTGCAACCATATAAAGATTCTGGTGTGTGTTTAGCCATCCTTGTGGAGAAAGGTCTTTTCTGACACCTTTGGCAACTGTGATAGGCTTGCAAAGAGTGGGCTTTCTGCTCTAAAATCCTTATTTTCTGTGTATGTTTTTTCAGCATGTGTTGGCCGTGAGGTCCTCTGACTACAGCCACGAAATAGTGGAAAGGGCATCTCCTGAAACCATACAAGTGTCCTCTCCCTGCAACCCTCTGGTAGGGCATAACTGAGTGCTTCCCAGAAACAGGCCCTGGTAAGCTCACTCAGTCGGACGTTTGCTTTCTCTTGCAGATAGGAAGGACATCGCACCCTGACTGAGGAACACATGACTCCAATACAGGAGACATCTATCTGCCATCCCCTGTCCAGTGAGGGGGTTCACCATCTTGACCTGGGCCTTGAGTCATCTTCAGCCTAAATGATACCTCTTCGGAGCTGAAAAAATGCTGGATAACCAAGTGGTATATTTGTTTATCCTTGCTGAGGCTCTAAGTTGTCAACCAAGTCTCAGGCAGAAGTGATAGAAACCAAAGCAGAGAATGAGGCCACGCTTGTCCCAGTGGATGGAGGTAATGGAGGCTTGGCTGATGCAACTGTGCACTTCCCTTTTCTGCTGCATCTCCCTGCTCCTTTCTTATCTTATCCTGCTAAGTCTAGACATGAATAGGGTAGGAAGGGAGACAGTAGCAAATAAAATAATTTTATTTCTATTGCCTATTTCTCTCCATTCATGCAACACCAGCCACACTGACAGCTTTGAATCATGCCAAGAAATCTCCCAAATGGAAAGCAATAAGCCTGAGACAATCACTCTGCAAAGCTCCTAGACGCAGGAAGCTTTTCTCAGAGCACCGTGGCTCTGTTCAGCACATATAGAAACTGCAGATCTCCGCTTTGTAAAGCTCAAGAGCGGAAAGGCAGGAAGAAATTTTAGCAGAAAATACAGAGATGCTTATACCTTGCATCTGTGCTGCAAGTGTAAAGGGCAAGATGCAGCAGTTAGCGGAAGGAACAGGAACCATGGATATGTGACTTCACCTATTTAAGTTACTCAAATACTTCCCAGCAGTCAGTGACAAGCTGACACAAACTGCATTAAAGCCGCTGGTACTACATCCTCAATGTTATTACCTGAGGCAGCTAATCAGGGCTGTGAGGGAAAGACCATCCCAGCTATGCTCACACATTCATTATCCTCCAGCATGGGTCTACCCTAGTCTAGAATCAATTGGAAGCTTTTGCCCCAAGCAGGTAGCTGGGATCTTAAGCCCACTTAAACGTGGACTTCACTCCCAGACATGCTTAAAATGAAGCACAATGTCAAATGCTTTGCTGAATGATGGGCATAGGCTTTCCACTCTTTAATAATCCCAAAGACAAATTGTAGGGGTTTACCCACTGGTAAGTTGTGTAGACTAATTAGCTCATCTTTAGGAAGCCCTTTAAAGATGAAGAGTCTTGCGCACTCTAATTATTATTATTATTATTATTAAATATACTTCTGAGGCAGCGATGTGAAAGAGAGAACTGTGCACTCTGTCACAAGCTTTTTAACAGACAAAAAGCCATAGACTAAAACTACAACCTGATCTACGCTATGAAACCACACTGGCTGCCAGGGACCATGTGAATAGATACGTATATGATTCTTAACACTGCTAACATAAAGGGCACAGAAGGTCAACTTTGTGTGAGGCTGGAATGAAGGAAGGATATTCGCTTCATATTTTGCTCCCTAATAAACAGTGGGACGGAGATTTGTTTCAGAGAAACCCATGCAAGCAGTAGATTAAAGTCGACCTCACTACATGATCCATGCCTCCTTCTTAAATAGTCACAAATCTGGCCTCACTGGAGAATGACTCCCACAGTTTGGCAGCCAGGAGACAGGGTGGCTGCAATTTACGCCTTTGGTGGGGAATTATGAGAGAGAGTCCGCTCCTCACCAGTTTTCCTCCAATGCTCCTCTGAAGGCAGGGGTAGGCTGAGAGAAGGATATTAAGAGAGGTAGGAAGAATTTAGCCTTACCGCAAGCAGCTGTTTTTCCAGGCACAACCTTTAGGCTGAAAACAGGTTTGTTCAACTGTGGTAGCATCAGAGTGGTTACAAGCTACCTGGCCACAGTGAGTGGAGAGGCCCCCATACACACTCGCACACACACACACACACACACACTCTCCCATCATTCAGTCACCAAGGATTTTCCAAACTTTGTGGGATCTGAATTAAAACCTTTTCAGACAAGCACAATGGCATCAAATCTAAATATGTCCAGGAGAACAGTGCTACAACTGCACAGAAATAAAGGCAGAAATACCTGGAAGGAGCACTACTTGCACTTCAGTGAGCAAAAGTTTAATAGCATTGCCATCTGAGAGTCAGGGTATCTCTTGAAGGTACTTTTCTTGCATCCTGAGAAACATCCAGATTTGGGCACTTTCATTCACTTCCCACACACGTCCAATGCATTTTGCTTTCTGTGAGTCAGAGCCTGGGGCTTCACCAGGCTCTGACTTCACCATCCGCAATTGAATTTCCCTCTGCTGCCGAGTCATTCTGCCCACAGACCAGCTGTGCAGATGCAGGCTGAACGACTGTGGGAGCATGCTGCGCCAGACCCTAAAGTTTCCATATCCCAAGGGCCCAGGAAAGTCACTGCCCTCACTGGCAAACAAGCTCTTACCATGCTACCAGTGCTGGCAGCATTCAGGGTACCTGAGGACATGGCGTGTTCCTCTCTGTAAAGTGTCCTGAGCTGCATCAGTGGCCCCTCTCATCCATTTCATGGTGTCATGGTTTAACCCCAACTGGTAAGTAAGTACCATGCAGCCACTCACTCACTCCTCCCTCACCCAGAGAGATGGGGAGGAGACCGAAAAGGAATGTAAAACTCAAGGGTTGCGATAAGAACAATTTCATAACTGAAATAAAATTAAACCAAAAGTACAATAACAATAATAATAACAATAACATTTTAATGAAAGGAGGGAGAGGAGAGAGGAACGAAATCCAAAGGGAAGGGAGGAAAGAAAACAAGTGAGGCACAGTACAACTGCTCGCTCACCCCCCGCTGGGCGATGCCCACCCAGTCCCCGAACAACAACTGGCAGCCCCGGCAAATCCCCCTGGTTTATATACTGAGCTTGACATCCCATGGTATGGAATACCTCCCTCACCAGTTCAGGTCAGCTGTCCTGGCTGGGTCCCCTCCCAATTTCTTGTACTCCCCGTGGGGCCTGCTCGCTGGCAGGGCCTTGAGAAACTGAAAAGCCCTTGACTTAGTATAAACATTACCCAGCAACAACCAAAACGCCAGTGTGTTATTCAACACTGTTCTCACACCAGAGCCAAAACACAGCACTGCATCAACTACTAAGAAGAAAACTAGCAGTATCCCAGCTGAAACCAGGACACATGGGTGTAAGTAAGCCTGACAGACTGTCCCTTCTACGACCAGTATCCGCCTCTGTAATAGGGGAAGAGTGAAGCAGTGGACGGGGTTTGGCTGTTCCCATAATGAAACACTTAACCAAGAGATTTCTTGCACGGGGCTTATGGCTTGTTCATCCCAGCCTTGGGCAGGTTGGGTCCAATAACCACACGAGGTCCAAAGCACAGGGAGCGCAGAGCTGTCACAAGCCCAAGGAGCACAGCAGCAAGCACGTGCTTTGGAGTATTTGGGGACGCTATGGAGTTGACATGGCTAAAATCACTGGAAATTCAGCGCATCGAGTGCAGACAATATTAATAGAGCACACTCAGAAGAGAAGGACAGGAGTACTGTATTTTTAACTGCTTGCAGGCTATCACCAGCTGGGAAGCAAGTAGGAGTTAGTATCATCTAGCGGTGACCAGCGGCCACTGTGAGCACTCCTCTACCTCAGTCTGAGTCCCGCTCACCTCACAAGCTCTGCAACTGTGTCAGGAGACACAAGATCAAACTGCACCTGTTAATTTGCTGCCACTCTGTGGCAAAAGGAGTAGGAAGATGGAGCACGAAGAGGGCTGCAAATGAACACAAGAAAAAGGTGTGGGACACAGCACGCTTGGCTATTTTGGCCAGGGTCCCAGTTGCAGTGGCAGCAAAGAACACTGCTTTGTGCAGTTATGCCTCAAAATCTCATTCAAGCAAGAAAACTGATAACCTGGATGGCTCATTTTGTCTTGCTGCAGAAGGCTTTATTCTTCCTCTCTCTGCTGCTCCTGTTGAGTGGACTACACTAGTCTGAAAGTGCTTGGCTGGGATGGGGAGCAGCCACAAAACACACTTCTTCAGAAACCTAGCTTTGAAACCAAGCTCATGTGGAAGTGGCAAAGGGTGTGGTGGTCTAGCAGAGCCCTCATGGCCATGAATTTATTTATCACGCAGGGCTTCAGAGACAGCTTGGTCCTTAACCCACTGTGAGAAAATTTGTGTTAAAAATTTAATCTTTATGTGAAAGAAGAAAGTTTTGGAATACAGTAAGAAAACAAGCATTGCGGGTGAATACGGCAACCTAGGAAGACAGTGGCTTCTAAGCACAAAGTGCATGGCATGGCTGGTTAAGAAAACCACCTACCTAAAAATCGTGCCTGGGAGTCCAGTACAATCCATCTCCATGCCATTGCTCTTATCTGCTCCTAGATCACCTGTGGCCTGAGACCTGACTCCCTGCTCACATCCAAGCACTGCAAAAGAGATTGAAAGCTGATCAGGGCTGCAGTTCCCAGCTCCTAGGCAGGGCCAAAGGAGCTGGCCACAGGCATGGATAAGCCGTTGTTGGGCTGTGCTGGAGCATCAGGGAACTGTCCCACAAGCTGCTCTTATGGCAGGTAAAGCCAGCAGGCAGCTAAGTTTTCCCCTTGCCACCCACTAAAGCGCAACTCCTTGCAGTGCTCCTTTTGCCTGGGAAATCTGCAGGTAAGAGGCTCCACAAAAGGGAGAGAAGCATGGGCTAGAGAGGGGAAGGGACTCTCATATGCTTTGGCAAAGCCGCATTGCCAGGAACAGGCCCCTTTTCCCCATCACTTGTGTATTGTGTGAAGCAGTGCTGGCATTTCCCAGTGACAAGCAACTCCTCATCCTTCCACACTGGGGAGCACTGGGAACATGAAAGGAGGGGAAGCTGTTTCTCTTCCTTCCCCATTCACAGGTCAGCACAAGTCAGCAGCACTGGTCAGCATGTGCAAGGAAATTTTCTGCTGGGAAATCCTACGCTGTTTTGCAGGAATGTGTTCTTTCTACTGATATTTTCATGAAATAAGTCAAAAGTGCTCTTTGTCATATGACTTAATTTAAGGAAGTCCTCTGAGGAGCAGGGAGTTGGACTCCATGATGCTTATGGGTCCCTTCCAACTGGAGATATTCTATGTTTCTGTGAAAAGTGGGTTTTTTTCCTTTCTGATCAATAAAGGTGGAAAGATTTTGATGAGCTAGAAATGCCTCATGACACTTTCTTATTTTGGACATCTGTATTAATACCTTATTATTGTGTTTGCATGTTAAACATATAGACATTTTCTCTTGGTTTGCCTTTATCGCAATCAAGTGGTTTTACTGAATCAAAATTAGGCAGTTTGGTATTCTCAAAGAGACTGTTTCACTCTGGATCTACCTGGTGATCACCGGACTGCGTGACCCTGGTAACTATCACTGGACATGATCCTGATCCTGGTCTGCAGCCTCACTTCTTATCACCACAAACTTGCCAGGTGCTGACCTCACTTGGTACTGTGTAGCTGGGTCCTGGCTGACAAGGACCCTGCTCTGGCTGTTGTGGTTTTGTGCTTGACTTCTGCCTCCCTGATAGCCATTTTTTACCTTTTATTCTGATTCAAAATAAAAGCACGTTACCAACTGCTGAGATCCCTCTGGGATGGGAATCCTCTCAAATTCCACTTTTCACTTTCAAGAGTACATGAAAGACTCTTACCTGAATCCCACAGAGTAGGTGATGCCGTAGCAAAGAACACCTTGCAACGCCCCGTGCTCCGGTGACCAGGAAGCTGAAGGTTTTTGTGTCAGGGCAATGCACTGATGTAAAATGCCACCCATTTCTCCGGCTTTCTGTCGTGAATCCTGGCTTTCTCAGTCCTGAAATCTGCTACAGGCTTTATCATAGTCTGTTGCCAAGGCTCATATCCTCTCCCCTTTTTTCAGGAAGAGCCTGCCATGCCCTCTCCAAGGGCTGTGTGTCCATGGTCCGGCCATGAAAACAGCGATGGCACGATGGCTGGGCTGACGTGAACAGCCTGTGCTGGCAGCACACCTCCCCCCTGGTTTCTAGCTCCAGGACTCATCACCGGAGGCAAAGTGAGGTGGCTTTTCGTGCACAAATGCACAACGTGGTCTTGAGAGTAAGCTGGGTCCTTGATTCACTGACCACATAGACCTGGATACCCCTAGGGGCCCAGACTGAGGATGCCTCAAGGCCCAAAGGAGCCTCGACTCCAAGAGCAGGTGCCCTAGTTTTGACTACCAGTTTCACATAGATGACAGCAAAACCAGGGTAGCACAGCCACTCCTCGCTGCTGGAGTGGAATTAGTCCTGCATCTGAACATACACTCATGAACGGCACAGCTTGGACATGTGTCTAGTTTGGGGTGAAGGCAGACAATAGGAGGTGCTGAACTTTGAAAACAGTAATGTAAGAAACCACTTTCTGATCACGTTGAAGTGATCCAGCTGACCTCGTGGCAGTGGGCTGGGCAAATGACAGGAGCATCTATCCTGGCAATGCCTCTGTCTTGGGGCACCTTCTCTTTGCTTTGAGGCGTATGTGAAATACACCCTAAGGATTAGGGAAGTCGCAGGTACTTCAGAGTCTCGTGCAGGTCCTTCTGTCACCTACATCCTTCCATTTCAAGTTACCTTCTGGATTTTTTAACAAATGACAGCTAGAACTTAAACGGGTTTTTGAATACCGCTGATGTTATTTTCAGCCCCAAGACATCAGTTCTCCAAGCCTTCAAATCCCTAACCCTAGTGTGGAGATAGTTTTATGATTTGTATGTTATTACTATACAGAAAGCTATTTTCCCACAGTATCTTCTGGTGACTGGACAAACCTCAGAGGCAACTCTGGCATGTAGCCAGGATAATAGATTTCTGTCTTTGTCACTTTGAAACTCAGCTGGATGATTATTCTCTGGAGTGAATTATATCATTCATTGCACTGTTCTCTAAGTTAAGTGTATTTTTTAAGTCATTGTTTTCCTTATATATATAGCAATTTCACTCTCAGAAAATGAGACTTTTTCCCCAGGGACACCGTAACATCTACATTACTATGTTTAAGGCCTAGAAATTCAGCTAAAGCCTGGCAACACTTCACAGATGATGATTTTCCATATACTGCTCTTTCACTGAACAACAGCTATTCATCTAACCAATTCTGCTTGCCACAAACTCCATGCAGGTTTTTTGAGCTTACAGGACGTATTCTTCCTCTGATAAACTCAGTGCTGAGTTCTTAGCAGGGTTAGATCCTTTGATCCAGAGGAACTACTGTTCCTCCATCATATCAATGTCAACTTAATGTTGCTGCTGTAACTGCTGTTTTTATGACAAATGGGAGTGGACACTAACAGATGGGACAGGAACGTACATTTGGATCTGAATGGAGCCAAGTTACAGAGAGCAGCAGTGCAACACCCTGTTCTGATGTTCACATCAGACTTCCTGTGCAGAATCAGGGCTGCCACATGCCCTTTAGAGAGCATCCTTTTCTGGGGGGCAGCAGCGAAGGCTGCTCTCCTCAACTGCAGAAAATCTGTCTCCTGTGAAGCATCTGCTGAAAAAAGGATGTACACCAGCAGAGCTGGCTGAACAGAAAAATAACCATTGCGGCACCCTGAACCACCTCCTAACTTCGCAGCCAGTAAGATGTAATTGTTCCACTGGATTTGGCTTGGATTCTTAAATGGGGTCAATGGCCTATGATTATATCATGGACCCTTTCCCGGACTGCAGAAAACTTGAGAACAGGCCTGGTAAATCTCTGTTAAACTGCTGCAATTACTTTCCAAGAATTTCCAAGAGGACTATACAGATCCACAGAAAACATGTCACTACTTTGATCTAATTAAGACAAATCACTATGCACCAGCACGCATGGCTTTATCCTGCTCACTCCTCCACTTTGTGGATAGCAAAATTGGGTGCAGAACACCCAGACCTTCCTTCCACTGCCAGGGTGTCTTCAACCTCTTGTGCGCTTTGTGCCTGAAATGTCTTTTTTGGGCGTGATCAAAGCCCACCAGAAGGCAAACCCTTGCAGTGCTTTTCTCTCTCTCTCTTTACAAAAACTAATTCATTGTAATTGCACTAAAATAGAGGAAAGTTACCTGTTGTTCCAATGAAACTAAAGCAGCCTTAAAATGCTATCCTGAAGAGCAAAATTATAGTGACAGGCAAAACTTAATCAAAAATCACAATTAAAATGCAGCCTTAATGAAATTTAAATACATAAATGTTATTGTATACAGAACATTTTTACTTAGTAAACAAAATAATCTTAGCACATCATCTTGCTATATAAAAAATGGGATGTGGGTTTTTTTCATACCTCAACAATATTTGTTATTTCAAAATTCAACATAGGTAACAATTAAGACTACCCAGTTAAAAGATAAATACTCCTAGTTTATATCTCTTCCTCAAGGAAGTAAATGACATTAAAATTATATTGAGTACTGTAGATTACGTTCTTCCTTTTGAACAGCGAAACCCATACAGGTATTTTAGCTAACAGTTCAGTGACTTCATTACAGAAAAATCCAGAACTGCTGAAATGTGTTGATCCACTGGAAGTGTCCGATGCAATGCTTATCTCCCTGAGGTCAAGGAAAAGTTGCCATTAACTTCAGTGGAGCCAAAAAGGATTTGCCATCGGAGGGCTTCCCTGCTGCTACCCGAATGCCACAGCAATTTCTGTGAGCCTGCAAAGCAAGTTATCAAACAGTGCTGGCTCTCAGGATGCAGATACCCAGTTCAGCCTGCTGCCTTCCTTACGTCCGTGTGAGGGCAGGCAAATCAGATCCACTGGCTTGTTAAGGTAAAATGAAGAAACAGAATGTTGTTAGAAAAAAAACCAAACCAACAAACCACCCGTGCTTCCTCCCCACTGTCAGAGCAGGACCATGCACAAATCTTCTTTCCCAGCATGCAAAATGATATTATGGTCTGTCACGTGATGGAATGCATAGCTAGCATCATGGGTTGCATGCCAGCTGAGGGAACATGCTGTGGCCCCAGGTCATGGAACTGGGCTATGTGGTGCACGTTCAGGCTATAATGCAGCATCGCAGCCTGTCTCCAAAGAGCTAGATGAGAGAGAAAAACTGTGGCATGTAGAACAGCATGGAATAAAGTACAGTATGAGAAAGACCCATGGGATTTGACAGGTCTGATCAAGTACTGCAACCTGAGGCCTCACCAATGGTTTGAAATGTGCTAAGGCAGCAAGTAAATGCAGTAAGAACTACTTGTACTCTCTTCCCACAAAAGGGAATATACCACGCTGAAGGTTAATTGCTGAAAGCAAAGGGGAACGCGGGTTCTGAAGTGTTAATGTTTTTTGCTCCTTTTCAGCTTCTGTTTGAAGATAGCAATGTCATAATAGCTTTTAAATTTCACCAGGAAAATGGGTATTGGGATGATAATAGTTAACATGCCGAACACTGCAGCTAAGGCTGCTGTCACTTGGCCAGCTGTGGTGAGAGGGATAATATCTCCGTAGCCCACTGTAGTGAGCGTGATCAAAGCCCACCAGAAGCAAACAAGAATGTCAGTGAAGTGCAGCTCCCCTGTATAGGAGGGGTGGCTACCCAGCAACTCCCCATAGAAAAAGAGAGAGCCAAAGAAGAGGGTCTCAAAGGCCAAAATCATCAGCAGGATGAATATCTCTCTGAGGATAGACTTGAGGGTGTAGCACAGAACCCTGAGGATCAGTGGTGTTTCTATCAGCTTGGATATCTTCAGGAGCTTGAGGAGATAGACAACGCGAACAAAGCCCAACCAAAGCCCCAGGCTTGGCATTCTCTGAATCTGCCCAGCCACAAAGAGTTCAATATAAACTGGGAAGAGGGAGAGGAAGTCAACCACGTTCAGGGGATTTTGGAAGAACAATTTCTTGTCTGGGCAGAAACAAAACCGCACAGAGAGCTCAAAAGTAAACCAGAGGACACAGAAAAGCTCCAGGTGAAGCAAGTAGGCAGCCTGGTGGTAATAGGGTTCATGGTCATTGTGGGACACCTCAGAATAGCCAACAGAGGTGAAGTTAGCAGTAAAGAACTCAAATTGTGCCTTGGTCTCCTCACAGAATATGATGACAATTCCAACGATGAACAGCAGGGAAACAAAAGCCAAGCACTGCAGAGGGAGGAAAGGGCACAAATGCAATTAGTTCAACAAACATGTATCACGTAACCTCATTGCCCCAACACAACCCTAGGATCACCTCCACAGGCACAGTATGGTCCCAGACTAAATTTCTCAAATCACCATTGTTTTGTTTACATGGGGTGCATTTTCTCCTTCCAGGTTTGCAAAATAATAGAGAAGACTGGAGTAAAAAAACCCAACACCTGAACTCCCATATTGGAGTTTGTAAGGAAGGGGAAATGTCTGATGGCTGGAATAACACAGACAGACTCACACGGAGAGCCTCTTCGGCACTGAATGTTGGCTCCAGAAATACCAGCAACACAGAAAATGTCCTCTGCTGTCTCTATAGTTGTTTGTTCCTCTGCACACCTGACATTTTAAAGAGGCACAGAGTATGCATTTTGTACACAGAACAAGAGCAGGAGAGAAGGAGGAGATATCTGTTAATGAGAAGAGAGCATTTAATTTTCTTTTTTAATCTGGGATTCAAAGTGTACTTATCAAAGCTATGAACCCATTAGCATTTGTCATGGACCCATTCCAGTAATCCCAAAGAACACAGGCTGTGTCCATGTCCACACATAGCATTACCTTAGCACTGAAAGAGGAAAAGGGTTTTTCAAAAACAGACCAAATCTTTGGCTGCCACCTGGTTCGCCAGCTGAAATCCCTTCTTTCTGTCTGGACTATGAGGCACTGGTCATCAGTCTGTTCATTTTCATCCCAAATGTTAAACTCCTCCGACTGCACCTCTTTGTTATTCAGCTTCAGCCAGCAGCAGGATGCTAGCTGTGTCTCATTTATTTCCCAGAAAGCCAGCTCTTCTTCTAAAACTGACCTACAGATATCAATGGGGCAGTGGAAATGTTTGGTCCTATAATAGTTCAACACGTAGCTGAAGATTTCAGCACTCCTATCAAAAAAGAACTCTTTGGTGGTGGGATCATAGTCATAGATGCTTGGGGCGTGGGGCTCTGTTAGGCTGCACAACTTGGTTCCTGGGAAGGTCTGGAGGGTGCTGCTGTATGTCTCATATCTCACTCCCCCAATATTCAGGATGATTTTTTCCTTGGAGCCTTCCATCTGTGAGGGAGAAGGGAGGTGCAGGTTCTCACAGGCTCTTGTTTATCTTCAGTCAAAAAGAGAAGAACACAAATTAAAAGAAGTAAAGCAAAGCAAGTTTTGGAGCAGGAAGGTTTTCCAGGGTACCTCATTCCCGTGCTTTTAAAGCACATTTTATAACTGAAACCTGCATTTCCTATAAGCAGGAAGGCACTTCTGCCATTCCCCATCATGTCCAGTGCCTGTTCCTAGACTCTGCTCCATGGTCATATCGTCTGAGCACTTTTCAGGAGATGCATCAAACAAAATGACAAACATCTGGTTTGCATTGCGATCCCACTCAGCTTCTCCCCATGGGGACAGTGCACACCGTTCAGCATCTGCTCCACCACATTTGTTCATACACTGTAGATAATCATTGCAATAAACTCATTTGAGGTAAAGTTCTCATTCCCAAGACATTTCTTCCACTATCCCTCCCCTTGTCTATTTCTTCCACCCCCCATTTCTTTCTCCAGTTTCTTGCAGAGACCTTCAAGTGCCGAAGAGGTCATCAACAGCTTATCCTCCAAGCAAGTTTTTAAACATCATCTCCCATGTCTAGCCTAGCATAACAAGTTTCATGAGAGACCCTGCTGCCTGGTGGGAACATTTAGGTTGTCTGAATTATGCTTTTTCCTTGAGTCTTCCCTGTACAGAGTCCCACTGAGCCAAAGCACCTTCCCCTCTGCAGGAAGCTGCTCCTTACCTGGAATCCATAGGCTGGATTCCAGGACTAGATAGAAATGTAGAACATTCCTGCATTTGGCTGGCTGACATCTCAGAATAGCACCAGAACCTGCTGCCAAGGTCTCTGGCAAGTTCAGTTGCTTATTTCCTGTAATACATCCTCTGTTTTGCTCCTCAAAATCGAACATACCTGGGAGAAACTGGAGCCCTGCTTTATGAACCTCATTCTAAGGAGGGAAACCAACGATCTCTGTAGCCTCAGGAGCACGTAGGAGAGGTGCAGAATAGGGGTAGGATGTTCTTGAGACAGTGACTAGGGCTGTCTTTCACCCACACATATCCACTTCTGTCTGTACCCCTCTGTTTCCCCTCCTCCTTTCCTACACATTTCCATCCAACTGTCGCTTATTTATCCTGCATTTCCAGTTCTGGCTTTTCTCATAACAGAGCAAGCCCGTCTGCCTTTCCTGTTTGGACTCTCTTCCCCATGGGATGGCTGCTCAGTGTGCCAGGACCATGCACACAGAAATTCCAGCTGTCCCTCCACTCTTTTTTTTTTTTTGCAGAAAGTTCTGAGCATAGGTCACAGGTTACTTCTGCAACAACCCTTGCTATCCAGGATCAGCAGGGAAACAAGCCCTGCGTGAGGGGAGACTCCCAGAAGTAAAGAACTACATAGAGCACCTCATTCAGCTACATCAGGAAAGGCTGGAAGCTGCTACTTGGTCAAACACCCGTGGCACAAGAGGATTACTGCCCATCTGCATTTTTGCCAATCCCAGCATAAGTGAGGCTTGATGCAACTTCACCCTAAAACTTCCACTGACCAACGAGAGCAGGATTGAGCTTACTGCACAGGAATCCACACAGCACAATTCTAAGCAGGTTAGATTAAGTCAGCACTTAGTAAATCTAGAGTTGCATTACCCGCCTCTTTTGCCAAGCTCTCTGAAGAGCACGCTGATTTTTGAGATCCCAGCTAAGCTTGCCTTTATCTGCTTAGAATGCCAGATACCTCTTGCTCAAAGATAAAAATCACCATGTGAGAAATGAGCCGAGAAGTGTCATTTCATATTCTTACCTTGGTGCTATTGCAGCAACTCTGCAACCAGAAGAAAGGAGAAGAGACTGGGAAGAACAGGGGAAAATTCAGTGAAAACAGGATGTTAGATGGCTGGTCTCCAAAGCTTAAGCCTCAGAGATGCCAGAAAACAAAACCAGCCAATAGCACTGAAAAGACGCAGAGGCCCCTCTGCCTTGTTCCCTGCCCTATCAGCAGTCCCTCTCCCCACTCCAGGGGATAACACTCAAACAAGAAGGCAACAACGTTTCGGCTACTCCGCCACCTACTGCTCTGCTAACAATCCCAAAGGGCCATGGTGTTTGGGAAATGAGTGGAGCCCAAACGTCTTGGGACCAATTACAGATTAAACTATCAAGCCACAGAAAGGCAGACAAAGCATTGTTCTTTCCTGGCTGTGCCTTATTCAAGTTTGAGTTAGAAAATAATATATAAAACCCAGGAGCAAACAAACAAGAAACCACCTGACCTCCCATCTTCTTGTCATGCTCTCTCCTTTTTCAGTTTAAAGGGCTTTTTCTTAATTTCTGAATGACCCAAAGCTTAACCCTTTGCACCCACTGATTTTAAATGCATTTTTTGTCATTGAATACTCCAGGAAGAAGGTTGGCACATAGTTGCTAATCCCAGTCAAGAAGGGAATGCTGCCTGTGAAATTCCCTTTCAGCTGACGTTCTGAGGCTGTTTCTAGGTATCACTTCTGCTTACTTCACACTCTCTGGTAAGAAAGCAGGAAAAGGAATTTCCTTATTCCCAGCAAGAGCAAGACTGTTCAGGAAGGCTCTGGGGGCTCCCTTTTCAGTTATACAAATAAAAAGCAGATTAGTGTTTATTTAGAGGAAGTATCATCACAGTTCACTTGCTGGATTTTTCATTTTAATCCACTACCTACATTACCCTGACACACTGAAATTTCTTTTCTTTCAAATAATAGGTTTTCTGTTTAGACCTTTTACCTAGCTAACAGTCTGCTTCTTTGCTCCTCATTGGCACTTCACCTGCAGGTTCAAGTAACCCCACTCACCCTAACCATCCAGATTCCCAAGCATTACAGGGACACCACAGACAACCCTGGCTGATCACTGCCAACCTTGTGCGGGCCATTCTGGGCAACGGGCCATCTTTGCCCATCACCTCCTGATCCTGTACTGAGCAACCTCGTAGCCAGACATCACAAGCAGAGCAACGGCACAAGCATAATTCCCCTTACATTCAGACTCGGAAAGGACATGAAGCATGTGAAATCATTGCTGTTTCAGTCCTTGCGCCTTTCCATCTCCGTAACAGACATCAAATGGTTCACATCTTTCTCCCTCAGAGAGTACAAATGAAAAATACTTTTAATTTCTGCTATGTCTCTGAGGTTCTGGAAGCAGGTGATCTTATCAAGCTTGGTGTATCCTATCTGTTCCACAACACTGCAGTATTTGTCTTTTACAACATTTGCACTGCAGTCGATTTCTGAAACCCAGAAATAATCTGGCAAGCAAAATGACACATGATGTTCCTATGCTCTGAATAAGACCTTTTGATTGCAGTAAACAGCTTGTCCTTTCAGAACATTTTTTAAGCAGATGAAAAGTGCAACTCTATTTCCAGAGAACAGGGCTCTACTCCAAGTTTTCTCCCTGCCTCGTATCTTCTGAGAATCCACTTTCACAGCATGAGGCACTGCAGGAGTTTGGCAAGGAACGTCAAATCTGTTCCCTCAACCTCACACTTCTTTTGAGTAACGAAACTCTTGTTTGGATTTGGCCTACATTTATTCACACCAAAGAACAAAGTGGACTTTTCAGGGAGGAGGGAGCGGGGAGGAGATTGGAGCTGTAATAAACTAAGGCATTTTTCGAAGATAGTATTTTAACAGACCTCATTCAGTGTTTCTTTCCCATAATATTTGGTATTTAATAAATGTTCTGTACAGGGCAGAAGTACTGTAATTTTCTCCTGTTTGCGCATACTCAGGTACACATGCATATGTACTCAGACGTACTCACGTTAGTCTAAACTGGGGTGTGTGCGTGTGCTTCGTTAACTGCATTTGTGCTAGAATACACTAGTGGGAGTTTTAACTTCCCATTATTATTAAAAGTAAGCATTTCTTTAGAGAACACTCATAAAAAAGCTGGTGAGGACGATTAACAGTTTTGCAAACAAAATCTTGCTTTGGAACATTGGACGTGCTGAACAAAAAAGCCTGAGCTATCCTTGGGGAAAGAAGCAGCTACTCTTTCGGTGCTGGAGATAGCACCAGAACCCACAGGCTTGGCTACTAGCAAAACCAGTGCAAGCAGCTTCTGTGGACTTCCACCTCCTGTGCTTTTTCCCCCATCCCATATTTCGGTTCTACCTCTGCTGATCCCTAACACAAGTGTATTCCTGGGATTATGCAAACAGATCAGTGGAAAAATGTCTAAAAAACCCACTTCAAAAGATAAGTGATTTATCGCCTGGATCAGTTCTTGATTCAGCCTGCTGCAAAAACCTGTAAAACGATGCGACTGTACAAAAAAGCAGGTAAAGGCTCCCGCAAGCGCGGCTACGTGCAGCCAGGCTGCTCCGCGCTGCTTTAGCCGGGCCAGCTGCCGCCTCCCTTCAGGCCGCGGCGGCCCCCACCCCGGTCAGCTCCGGCACACACAGCGCAGCCCAGCGCTGTCTGCTGCCACCGGGACCGTGTTCTACATCCCGCCGGGCTAAGCGCAGCCTGTCCCGAAATCCTCCGGCCGCCCCTCCTCACACCGCTCCCCTCACGCCGGCCCGACACCCCTCGCCGTCCCTCCGCTCCCCACAGCCACGCAGGGGCAGAACGCGCCCGTTCGGCACCGGCTTCAGCAGCCCACGGACCGCAGGCCCTGCAGCGAGAGGCCCCCCTACAACTGGGAGACGAGTCCTACATCGCTCGGACGACCCCGGCACCTCCGCCGGCCCCGAGCACCCCGCAGGCCCCGGGGCCAAGTACCGCCCCCCCGCCCCGGAAGCGGCCGCGGCGCGGGGAGGGGGAGCGGAAACGAGGAGCGGAAGCGGAAGCTGGGCGTGGGCGGGCGTAGCCGCGCCGGCATGGCGGGCCGCGCAGGGCTGGACTGCCGCCGCGGGCGGCCGGGCTCGTCCCCGGCCCGCAAGCGGCTCAAGCCGCTGCGCACGGTGGTGGCGTGGAGGGGCAGGGCGGAGTGGGACCAGGTGATGGTGGGACTGTACTGCGGGGACAGCCGGCTGCAGCAGGAAGCGTTGGACAGGGTCTCGGCCTGGAAGAGTCGGTACGGGCCGCGCACCGCGGGCGGGGGGCCTCCGCTCCTCCGCCCCACGCTGCTCCCGGAGCTCCGTGGCTTGGGCCCGCTGGGCGCCCGGCACGCAGCCGCAAGCCCCTGGTGCTGTGCGAGCAGACGGCCGGGGCCGGCGGCTCCCTCTGGCAGGCGCCTTGGCGCAGCAGCTTTGGGGTGCGCAGCTCAGGCCCGGAGCAGGCACGACCAAGGGCAGTGGGGCAGGCAGGAGCCCTGTGTGGCCACAGCTTCGCGGAGTGGTTTCTGAAGGCAGGGTGCTGCAGCGAGCATAGCCAGGGCCCCCAAATCACTTTACTCTGTGTTGCCACTGCTGCAGCAGCACACAAGACCAGTCTAGATATGGCATCTTGTATTGCATATGTGCTTGCCATATTGTCGGTAAGTATTCGTTTAACATGTGCCTAGGAGCCACTGTGTAATCATGGTTCCAAATAAAACTCTGGTAAGAGTCTTTGATGCTGTCTTTCTCCATACCGTTTTTCAGGCTGTTTTGTACCACAGAGCAGAAAAAGTAGCCAGAAAGTTACTCTTTTTGCAGGGGGAGTGCATTCTTGCAAGACTGCTTGCTTGTTTGTCCTTTACCTCTAGGTATGGTCCCAAAATGCCTCTTGCAGTTGATTGCACTGCTGAACTGATTCGTTGCAAGGTCCTAGATTCATCTGGCAGATTGAAGTCTCATGAGCTCATCCTCTCATATGGGCTGGCTCTTGTAAGGTAGGGCTCTGGAGGCCTATATGCTGTGAGACAGAGAGACCCAGACAGATGGCATTATTCAGCTGTCTAATTTCACTTTGCATCTCTGGGACCACAGACTCCAGCGTGAGGGGAATCTGTCTCTGGGGTCCCAAGTTGCTCAGCAGCTCATGATAGTCATTTATCTTTTCTGTAACCTGCATGCAGGTTTGTCAACTTGATCACAGAAAGGAAACAGAAAATGGTCAGCATTCCTCTGAGACAATTAGCTAAAGAGGTAAATACTTAATAATTAGTTACTTGATAACTTATTTCTGTACAGAGAGCATATCGTTGTCTGTTAGCAACACTGGGCAGAGGGAGTTGTGGGGATCGCTCTTTTGTAACCAAAATAATGGCTATAAATGCCAGTTCTTTCCAGCTGCAGAGTTTTAAAGAGGCTTGATGTAACTATGCCTAAAACTTTCTTCTTTGAAGTCAGAGTAAGAGTAACAAAGGGTGATGATCATTAGAGTGTTCTGAATTGTATGTGATCAGAAGTCTTGATTTACATGTAAATAGTCTTACTTGGCATACCCCATGCGGTTTTGCTTCTAAGCTACTGAGGTATGGGGGGAAAAAAAGCTTAATCTATGGGTTTTAAATTTTAGTCTTTGACAAGCAAGGTTAGACATAAAAAACACTTGATCACTTGCAGGCATTTTCATCTTGTATCTCTTTTTTGTACAAAGAGGTACATTTGCCCACTTCTGTGTGGAGGAAGGAAGGTTCAAGGTGTAGTTGTAGTAGCAGGACCAACTTGAGTCTTTTTATTGCCAGCTGCACTGAACGTTGTAGCTGGGTCTGAACAACAGGTTTCGAAAGGGAAGAAGCGACAGTATTTGAGACTCTCCTGTATACGCAGTCTTGTCTGGGGTCCCAGTGTGAGACTGGTGAATTGATTTTTTTTTTTTTCTGTGTTTCTAAGAAAGGTTGTGCTGCTTCTCACCTTTTAAAACTGATCAAGCTTAAAAATAGAGGTCTTGCATAGTTAGTTAGCTGTCTGTAGGAAAGTGGCAGAAAATTGCATGCAACTTAGAGTATGTATGCTTTGAGTATTATATGTCATATGATTTGTAACTTTGATATACAAACTGTCATCCAGAATGTTTCATCAGTTTAATTTAACTGCTTCTCAGTATCTTGTCTAAAAAGACATCTGTTGTTGCAAGTAGCATTGAAGAGGGTAAATTGTAAAATCCCAAGTTTGTATGGATACTAGGTCACCAGAGAAGTGGGATCAGAGAGGAGGGGACCTCAGCCCGCCCTTGGAGGGTGGGGGACTGTGGTGCAGGAGCAGCCTGGAAGAGGCTGTTCCCACTCAGGTAGAGGTTCTTTGCAGCCTTGCAGGGCTGCGTAGAGTTGTGGCGTGATGCAGCAGGAGCTGCGGTGTAATGGCTGTACCTGTTCTTCCAGGTGGATATTCCCATCTGGGTTGTGGATCTCCGTCATGAGCTGACCCACGGAAAGCTGCCACGGCTGGCCCTGTGCCGCAAGGGTGAGTGCAGCTGGCTGGCACCATTAGGAGGGCCTAGCCTGAGGTGTGCTTGGGGCAGCAATGCCGGTGCCACAGGCCCTGAGGGAGCACCCCTCCCTCCATTTTGGGGCGCTGCAGGGCAGGCAGTGGGCAGAAAGAGCTGTGGTGTGAGATACCGAGAGGGTTTGCCACTGCTCACTGTGGTTAGCTGAACTGTGTCCAGCGGCTCCAAATTGTGGTACATCACAGGGCAGGTGTTCAGAGACTTTCTCCCTCCCCTGAAAAAAATAATGGAAACAATATTCGGCCCTCTTGCTTCTTTACGGCACAGGAAGGTCTTCTCGGGGAAAGAGGTAAGTGCTCTGAGATACCTGAGACTCTTTAATTCAGGGAGAAATGCAGTAGGTACTACAAGCCTGAGTGAAGGACCAGCCCATGGCATTTGAAGGGAATCCTGGGGATTTTGGGTTAAGCACTGAGGAACCAATTAAATAACCTTCAGCAGGACCCTTAGGTTGAATTGGGTAGTGAAATAGTGATGGGGAGAAAAGGTTTTTTTTTTCATTCTATAGAATGTAGTCTCTGGACAAAAAAGTTATGTTAGTGTTATAGACACTATGTTGATCGTGGTGATATGAAAGAATTGGACTCATTTTCTCATTAAGGCACCACTGCTGGGACTTAGTTTCAGCTTAAATTTGGTGTGGCTTGAGCAAGGTGCAGTGCTATAGCAGTGTCCAGTCCTTTCTGTGGCCAAAAAGACAGTGGGTGGGTATTACCAGTCCTGTGATACTGGGTTGTGGGTTTTCTTGATGTGTTTTTTTGTTGTTTTTTTTAAAAAAAAAAACCCTCATTCACCTTTTCATTAATGGACTTGTATGTGATTTCAGGGTTCCTAACTTGTTAACAGCATTTCTTTTCAGAATGCAACCTAGCAATGTGCCACCTACATTACTCTTTTTTCAATAACAAAATGTCACTGAGATGATAATGTTTTCTGCTCTCCCTTAGGTTGTGATGTTGTGCTGGACTGGCTGCGAAAGACATATTGGAGCCGTCAGCTAGGCAATAACTTGTGTGAAGAAAGCGAGGATGAGGACGAGGAGCAGCAAGGGGTGGAAGCAAGTGCAGAGTTAGACAATGATGCATGGGAGATTCAAACCCCACAGCATGAGGCCTGTCAGAAACACAAGGAATTCCATGGTAGGTGTTGCTAGAATAATGGCACATACACGGATTAGGTATGTCCCATGCTAGAGAAAACACTTTAAAAGTGTCATCTTCTAGCCCTGCTAGAAGATGCATAAAGATACACCTTCAGCTCAGGTTTTGGGATTCCTCTTTGTACCTGAGTGGATCCTTGGGGTGCCTGACTTTTTTGGTATTAGCTGACTGAATTTGCATCATAAAATCTTTTACTTCTGTTGAATATGTAGTATCCTAATCAGTAGCAACAGTTATACTGGGATGGTTTAGGACCAAGTGTTGTAAAAATTAGTTGTAGTGTCTTGACAGTCACAGTTTTGGTATTGAGGCCATTACTGGCAAAGAAGGCTGTGGTCCTTTTATAGCCCTCAAAACTCTGCAGATTCATAACTTGAGGAAGAACGGGATAAGGGCAGTTCAGCCAGTTTCAAAATACTTCACATGTGGACAGAAAAATGACTAGCTGCCAATAGTATATAAAATAAAAAGTAATCACAGGTAACTCAGCATGGGCATAATCTAAGATATAAAGTACAAAACAATGGGAAAACTTTGGTAAATTGTTTCGGTCGTTGCTTTTCCATCACCGGGAGTTCTTGAACCCAAAATAAGGAACTTTACTCAAAGTCGATTTGTAGTTTGAATGACTTACTGGAGGAAGCAGAAGTTCAGATTAGGTGGCTGGTCTGTGAGTTTGAGGTATCAAACAGTACCTCCAACAGTAAAATGAGTTAGTCATAATTTTTTCAGACAAAACATGAGACATGCTTATGGGGAGTAACTCTCCCAGCAGATTAGAGCAGCCCAATCCAAGGTCCAGAGAGTGTTTCAGCAGAAATGCTGAAGTGACCCATACTGCTCCCTGGCAGGCCACACTGGGTGACTATAATGATCTTTCTGGCTTTAGGATCTATGAATTTGTTGCAAGTCTTTTCTCGATGCCTTTGTAGCAGACGCATACATAGATACAGTAGCTTCAATCCAGAAACGTTATTCGTTGTGCACTTTGATTTTAATACATAATTTATCAGAACAATCCAAACCTAGAGGCAGTACTAAAGCTTGGAACCCAGCAGCACTTACCACTTTTCTTGTCAGAGTGAATGTGGGGGCTTCTGTCTGACTTCATGTTAGATGAGATCCAAGCATGTGCTATTCCTCCTTCTCCCTGGCTCGTCCTGGGGGGGGGGGGGGGGGGGGGGGGGGGGGGGGGGGGGGGGGGGGGGGGGGGGGGGGGGGGGGGGGGGGGGGG
>JAVJGJ010000034.1:24385744-24409755 GCA_035590215.1 Microhierax caerulescens
CTGAGGAAAGCTCCAAGTCTTAGAAGAACTGGAGGAGAGGAGACGAGAAGAGAAACAAATTACAGTTTCGGCAGCATTCAAAACCAGCGCTGAAATGGAAGGGCAAGGCATATTTGCAAGGATAAAACTACCTTATTATTTTCAGCTTTGCTGTAAAGGGTAAAAAAAAAAAAAAAAAAAGAAAAAAGAACAACACCCCACCCCCAGCTACCAAAAGAGAGAACCACAGATTGATACAGTAGATTCTGTGATTTATAAGTCTAGAGTGATGGAATGGCAATGATGTATCAGTGCTACAGTTCAAATGCATGTGAAGTTTAATCTAGCTGATACTGGGTTACTGGGTGGTGGGCATCCTGGTAGCAGGTGACAATCGCACCTGAATGGTGAAGTATTTTGAAAGATGGTGCTATTTCAGGTACAGTAGAAGTGGTCCACAGATAGAGAAAGTTCATCTCATGTGGATGGTCAATTCAACTTTAATGAAGTCCAGTAAGGATGTGAGTAGCCTCAGTGCTGTTGAAATAGACTTGAAATGCAGGTATAAGGATTACAAATACGCAGCAGAACATGAATTGTCTGTGGGAACAATTCCTTCCTAAACTGATCTATTTAGGGGTTTTTTTGGAGCTGTCTGGATTTATCCAGCTTGCCTGTGATAAAATACTGAACTCATGGTTCAACCCCGCTTTGTAAATTTTATGTTACTGGGAAAGTCTGGGAGCTGTAGGAGTCTTCCACAGTGTTGCCTGAATTGGAATTTATGATTTCATTTGACTGCAGTCTTCCTTGAGTGTATACTCAGCAGAACTAAGCAGCTTGCCCAGATGCAAAATTCCCAGTTGATCCATTCCCTGCTTAAGTATTTATTTATTCCCTGCTTAAATATTTATGTTTATTTCTAGAAAAAGTGAGAGATGTGCTGATATCCTACAAGAATGAGCAGTTCAGGGTAAGTACGGTCTGATCATCAGCACTTCTGGTTCTTCTCGTTTCCTGCTTGGGGTGGTAAGTCTTCATTCTTGCCCAAACTGAAGAACTAATGCTCTAGGCCAGGCTTCATTTGAAATACCTGAATGCTAGCACGAATAAGTTGCTGTGCCAGGAGTTTGTTTCATATAACAGCAGGGATCAGTTTTTTTCCCCTGTAGCACCCTCCCACAATTATAATCTGTCCAGAAGTGTCTGCGATACAGAAGTGGTATTTGTATCAGTGCTGTAGAGGTGACAGTACGCCAGTGGCCACAGCGCTGCTAACGCTTGCCAGGTTATGTACTCTTGCCTAAAATAGAGCTGCCATCTAGTGCATAGCCCACAGCAGACTCATGACTACTGCATGTGTGAGGAGAGGTTTGTTTAGTTCCTTCTTCAGATACCTCTCCTGCTGTTGTCAGTCATGGCTGCCAAAGAGAAGCTTCACCGCAGAGAACAAGCAGTTTGAGCTGTCATGGATGAGAATGCTTTGTTCGTGTTTATAAATGAGATACGTACTTGTTGGAGATCCCAAGTCTTCCTTGTGGATGTGGATAGTGCTTCATCCTAGCAATGGAAATTGAGACCTGTCATTCAGAAGTCATTAGCCTGTGTGTTCTATCATCCATTATATACTTTTTTAGGGGACCAGTGGCTGAGGTGCTGCAGTTAAGATTTGTGAATAATTTGCCCCAGAAATCTCTCCCTGATCAGCTTCCCCTTCTTAATAATGAGATGGTTCTTAAAATGTGTGGAGAGCTGGGTTACAGACCTTGTAAAATATCTTTGGATATGACCTTACCAACATACTATTGTTACTGGGGAGCTGTTCTCACTTTTGTTTCAATTAATATCACTAGGGCCTAAAGGACAAAGTGTGCTAACATTCCAGTGAAGTGCAGACTTCATCAGCAATGAGAACTAGGGTCAGGAATTTTATTGAAAATTAACATCCCACTTCCTTCATTGTCTTGGTTTTGGAGTATATAAGATGATTCTCCTTTGTTTATCCTTCCCTTTCTGTAGCTGGTACTGGCTTATTTTGTGCTTTTTGTGTTGCATCGTAAAGGAAACAAGTTGATTATGTGTGGTGAGTGAACCCTTAACATATTAACAGAACAGAGTGAAGTATTTCAAACCAAGTAGGAAAATGCAACTTCAGAACTTAAACTGGCCAGGGTTTAGTGGGGGAAGTAGGCAGTCAGTTGCTAAAGAGTAATTTCAAAGCCTTTGTTTCAAAGCACATGTGAAGCTGTTCTTTTCCCATCAAAATGGTGTAAATACATGCTGAAGAGTAATCTATATTGTATGCCTTGATTTAACTGAATTCTGCATACTGTGCTTTCGAAATTTCTCCGTTCACTCTGTAAAGCTGCCTTTCTTGTTGACTGATTTCAAGGAGTGCACTTTCAAGTCTGTCAACAGACAAAATACAGCTGAATTGTGAAAAATGAATGCTTCGTAGATACTGTGTTGTGGATATAGCTTTTTTTAATGTATCATTTTTGCCACTTTTAAGGTACACTGAGTAAGAGTGAGCAGAGGCCTTGCCAAGATTGGTCAGCGCAAGGGATGCTATTCCTCATGGCTGATACTTGCAAATTCTTACTGAGTTTGTCTTTAATGAAAAACATAATACTAATTTTATGCATTAATCACTGTTGCCAGTAATTTGAAGGGATGCGAGCATATCGGCCCTTTGTTGGCCTCTGAAACTCTGTTCTGTAGAACAGACCTGTAGTCTAAAACCAATTATAGATGATAAAATCTCTGAAATTTAGAAGTGGATTGAAAAAAAAACGATGTGGGTTTGTTCTTCTGCCCTTTAAGGGCAGGTGGTTTGGTGCATGCAAATAATTTCTTAACCACGACAGCAATTGAATGTTCCAAATATCAAATGAATACTACTTGAAGCTTTTTCTAGGCTGATATTCAAACACTTTTTCTCTGGATTGGCATAGAAAGAGTAGTACTGTATCTTTGCTAGTCTCCCTGCATTAATGTGTAGTCTGTCTCTAATCTTTTTCACGTAAGTAGGAGAATCACCTATACTTAAGAATGTATAGTCTGTCTCTTAATCTTTTTCGTGAAGTAGGAGAATCACCTATACCTAAGTCACCATTATAACAGTATAACTGTATGGTCTCTGATCTAGATACTTCTCAGGCTATTTTGTTAACTACTTATTATAGTTAGAAGTTTATATACATCTCTGAAGTTGTAAACTAGGCCAAAATAAGCTCTGTCATAGGGGCTGTGTACTTTGTTGTCTAATTGTTCATGTGCGTAGGATAGAGGTACTTAGTCACTTTAAGTCATGTCTTTATACTTGATTTCTCATATAAAATATCTTTTGCAGTGGTAGCTTTGCATATATAGGTTAAGAGAGCTAATCAGAGTCCTTAAAATGACACCTTGGTGTTCCAGTCTTGTTTTACATTACATTCCTGTCTGGCAGGAAAAATAATTCTTTCTTTTCTCTCAGTAGTTACTATCTTCCAAAAAGAATCTGCTAGATACTTGTCAGTGATGTGATGTATCGTGCTTCATGCCAATGTTTTATAGGAAGTGGTGATGGTAAATTGCTACTTGGATAGCTCGTGAGCATATGTAGAAGGCAGGTCTTAGCTTGCTGTACAGGCTCAGATAAGGTGTATGTCAAACCAAGAAAACTCTGAACTTGCAGAGGAGTACTAACTTCCAGTATTCTCTCTTCCATTCTTGGTACAGCCTAGTAGTCTTACAATAGTAAGAGTTCTAGTAGTCTTACAATACTCCTAGTAGGAGTATTGCTCCTACTCATCAGATGCTCTCAGCTGATTACAGGTTGCCTAGATGACTGTGTTGATTTGACATTTTGATCTACTGTATGTATAATATGACTGGCAAAACCTTGTCCTGAGTAGGCAACCTCATTCCCACCCCAGATGTTGAGTTATTCAAAATGAGTCTGTCCTGGTTTGTGCGGAAGTCGGGGAGAGCAAGGTTTAGAACCAGAATGAGGATTCCAGGACTGACTTCTTGGTGCTGCTGCCTTTTCAGTTGAGGCCTTTTCCAAGTATGGCATGGCTTATGTTAATTTTTAGTATACCCATAGGAAGGGAAACTTTCGTGAGTTTTTTGGAGTGCTGATGATGAAGTGCGTATGGCCGTGTGCATCTTCTCTTAGTAGCAGTGCCTTTCTGTTCACCATTGAGGAATATTTTCTGTTAACGTTTGGATTTTTCCTTCACTCAGGTTATGCAGACAGTGCAATCTGTTTCAAAATCTCGAGAGCTGTGGTCTGATTCCTCTTCAGAAGTGGACTGGATTTTGGCTCAGATCAAAGACCTGATGCAAGAGAACAGGTATACCTCTGATAAGGAACTGAGGTGAAAGGTACAGTGTGGGGCTGTTGCACTGCCTTTTCACTATGTTGTTCAGCTGAACATTGAGAAAGCACCTGGTTGATTTCCTCAACACCTTTGAGGACTGAGTTGTTAATCCGTGTTAATGTTTCCTGTGTCCAGATTGTCTCCAAGGTGTTGTCCCTGACTTAGCTGTGCTGACCCCAAGGCATGTCAGGATCTTCAGCGTCTGCAAAAGCTCTCCTAGCAACCTTGTGTAGACTTTGGTTTTACAGTAACCTTTAGAATTCTTCATAATTGCAGAGCAGTACTTCTCCTTTTCCATACTTTCTATCTTTCTATTGCTGCAAGGTCTCTAGAACCCAGTTGAGACTTTATTGTTACCGTACAAATTTGCATTAAGATCTTGTCCCACTGAGAAATGTGATCAGTGTAACTCTGTAGAGGGGAGAGAGTAGCACGTTTCAGATGAGCTATGACTCCTGATGTACATGGTTTATAAAGTGGTAGGCTTGTTAGTGTTGGGTTAATGGTTGGACTCAATGATCTTAAAGGTCTTCTCCAACTTAGATGATTCTGTGTTTTGAATATAAATATATATATGCCATACAAGCTGCTGATTAAGAGTTTATCAGATCCTGTGCCAAAGAAAACCCTGAGGAAGAGAGTTGCACCTTTTTGGTGTTGCCCATCGGTTACTGAGCATGGAGTAATGAGCAAGAAGCCATGAATATTCAGTGATGAGAATCATGGCTTACTAAACATGGGACTTCAATATCACTTAAACTGTCTGTTGCTAGATGCTTGGAAGGTACCTGTGTACCAAAGGCAAGCCATTGCCTGCGATTCTGATTCTCACTGAGCATCCTGTTAGCCACGCCTTGTTGGCATGCTCTCCTATTTCATAACAGTACTGTCCTGTAAGTGTATGATCAAACCAAGTTTTTTTTGAAAATACTATGCTTTTGATTCACTTGCTGTGCACTGATTCTGCAAAACATTTTTATGGTGTTCCGTGGAAGTGTGTTAAATCATGTTCTAGCAGTTGTCTGTCATCACCTTTATATGAACTGCCTGTTGTGTCAGCTCTTGCTATTTGTCCCATACATAAAGCTGCATAAAGTACATTCAGCCCCACCTGTGCACATTTCCAAAAGAACAAATAATCTACTTTGCCAATCAAACTAGATCTTCCGCCAGAATACTCGGAATTTAGATGCTAGTGACTATATTTGTGGCCTTTGAGGCACCAGTGCTTCAAAGAGTTGTGGTCCTCATCAAGCTGTGAAATATGACATGCTGGAGGGTGAAGAGAGGAGTTGGGGCAGCTTCATTTTTGAAAGCCTTGAAACTGATGATATATTTGAGGATACAACACTTGAAATACCCAGCCAGTTCCCAGGGCTCAGCAATACTCCTCGTTCCTTACTACTAGCACAACAAAACCGTGCTAACGTTTTTCCCTTTAAATAGTCTCAAGTTCCTATCTTAAGCACATCACACTATATATTTATTTCATGGGCAGTTCTCAAGAGGAGCTCTTTAGGCTGAATTCACAGTTTCGGCAGTGCCTAAACTGTTAGAACGGGCAGCAAGTGAGTGGGATGGATTCTGAGGCAGGGCTGTCAATTAAACCTTTGCTACTGTGCTTGTCTGTGTTCTGGCTGGAGAGCAGGTGTTTGGGGAAGGGAAGTCTCTTTGGAGTTCTGTTCAGTGAAAAGATCACAGCATGCAATGAGTTTTCTAACACAGAATCCTAATATGGACCCACTGCTGTCCCAGGAGTGTGCAGTAAAATGGGGAATCTCTAGTCTTTCTCTGGAATTAGTAACCTTAAAACTAACAAACAAAACCCCAAACCCCCTAATGTCAATAGCCGTTTTTCTGCTTTGCAGAGGAATGATTGTCTCCAGAGTACTTCTGTCATGGTCCACTCAGTGGACTCGTGATGGTTCGTTTACTATGATCTCGAAGCACAAAAAATCAAGGCGACCATGCCAAGGAGTTATGCTTCAAATGACACAATTTTATTGTTTGCCTGTAAAGCGTGGTGCGATCGGTAGAAAGACAGAAAGTGAAGAGAAGATGAAGTAAGAAGAAAAGGAAAGAGGATTATAGCTACCACCACAGGTCCAAGGCATCCCTGTGGTCCCAGGTCCAGGCAGCATCCTGCCGCCGGTCCTTCCGATCATTGTGATCCTTGGTGGGGAAGATCTCCAAAATTCGGTTGCTAAGGAGTCATCTTTTATGCCGAGCAACACACGTTGCTGCTCCTCGGGCCCATGGAATGTTGTCAGTCTCTGCCTTCTCGAGCAAGGTTATCATGCATGTTCTGGTTCGTTGTTACAACAACAGTTGTGATCCACCTTCTGGACAGCTGTTACGTGGCCTTATCATAGTTGTTCCTTCCAGCGCCGGGTATCTGGGAGCGGCATAGTGCTCCTTGTACCATGCAGTTCTCCTTCAGGGTCACTGGGTCTCGGTGTCCATGAGGACTGCATTCCATTTCCAGGTCTCTGTTAGCAATGTTGAGGCAATATCATTCTCTTTAGACTGACTCTTACAACTTCCCAACCCCAGGATACTGGTAGCAGTCTGGCTTGAAGTGGTGCTTGCTTGCAGCATCAACAGTTCTCAACACTTACCACAGCTTGCCATAACTAGCTTTTCTGCTGACAAGCCTGGTTAAATTTTTTTCCCCTTGCTTTTGAAGGGCGCTCCTGAGCAAACAGCAGATATTCTGAGGACAACATAGTGGAAAGAGCCTGCGTAGGCCTGCTTGTGGTGTGTGATCAGTGGGCAAATAAGCAGGAGTTTGCTTTCCTGCAGTCAGCCTGACACCTCGGAAACAGTTTAACAGACTTGAATTTAAGTGCAGCTTTAAGCTGCTTGAATCTGGTTCAGTGGAAAGCTGTTTTGTACAGGGTGCTGTTGCCAGAATGTGACAGCTTTTTTTGCATTACTGTTTTTACAGGAAACCCTAGTCTGGCAGATGTAGCGAAGACTTGAAAAGTAACCATCCCGCCCCCAACACCACCTCCTGCTTGGAAGGAATCTGTGGTGTTTTCATGTTCTGTTAAACAGTTTCTCTTAGTCCAAAAGTGCCTGTGTGTGAATCTTTTCTTCTGGAAAGCTGTTATTGTGGATGGGCAGTTATGGTGCTTCACTGTTGTTAACTGCAGTGCGTAGGCTTGTGTGCTTGCTTATGTGTGGTCAGTCAAATGGAAGGGTTAGACATTTTTCCTGTCTTTCAAAAGACCTACTTGTGGAAATATTTTAGGATAGCTGTACATTATAAATGAAGCAATTCCTGTACAATGCGTTGGGAATTTCACTGCTTTGCAGTCATTGCTTTAGAAGGTAAAGTTGGCAGTAGGATAGAATTGGTTTTACCTCCTTCCTTCCTCAAGTGTATGTGGTAGCATGGATTACATGGTTGTTGTCTATCTGGGAAAGTCCTAGAACTAGGTGGCACACCTCAGGAGCCTGATCTCCTTTCCAGCTTTCTGAGAGCTTTGTTTGGAATTCCAGCCCAATAACTTAGATAAGGGTATGAAACTCAGATGCTAGATGTAGCCTAAAGAAACTTCAAAGGGGAGGCAAGAATCTGTGAAAAACAGCATCACTGGATCCTTTGTTCCAACAAAAAAGTCTGATGGTATAGTATCTCTAGGGTATCTGTCAGTTCTTAAGTAGTCAAATCTGGCAGTAATGTTTCCATAAGAACTTGGTCTTCCCTGCATTGTGCTACATTGAATAAGGCTTTTTTGATGTTTCCCTTAAGCACAGGCTTCAAATAAGACAAAGAAAACAGACAGTAGGAAGCTGATTTTGATTTTGTGGCTATGAAAACATATTCTTTTCTGTCTTGTGGGTTTTGTTTCTATTAGCTGTTTTATGGTTTCCTGAGTGACTCCTAATGATCAGGCAACTTCATTAAAATAACTACTCTGATACGTGGGGAAATCTCCCACTTACAGCAGCCGAGGATGGGGGGCTGTTTCACAGCTCACAGGTTGCAAAACTAGCAAAGAGCCAAACCCTTCAGTAGTGATGCTACTGCAGAGAGATTTTGCAGTTGCATTTAACTGCCTGTGTTCAGAGAAGTTTTGGCAAGAATGTTTTTCTTGATATATATATATATATATATGTATGTGTGGGTATTATTTCCAGTAAATACTGGTTCCACAATTCCAGACTTTGGGCCAAACTTGTGGAAAGGAAACAAACACGTTACTGGATCAGAACAGCTTTGGCAGTGAGTTTCCGACCCTTATTCCTTTTACTTTACAAGCTCTCTCTGCACTCCTTTTGCTTCTTTAAGCAGTATTAGCTCCAGAAAGGCCCAGGAACTGCATGTCAGGTTACAAATGCCAAGTTTTGGTATTTTTCTGCTCTTGTCAGCAGTAGATGTCAAATAGGCCAGCTGCTTTAATAAAGCATTTGCCTTGATTTTTGCATAGTGGGCTGACTGTATTCACACATGTGTTTATTCCTGGGAGCTGGCAAAGCCAAAGCAGGGAGGGGGCAGGAAAATGTGGAAGTCTGGTCACCCAGCTTATTATTTTCTCCTGGCGAGTTTCTCACTTCTGTATTAGGAGATAGAGAAGTGGGACGAGGGACTTCACAGACACCTTTCTTCAAAGCTGAATAGGTGACCCTTAACCTTTGCCACCTTCATTCTTGCTAGGACAACTGGAGACCAAGTGCTGAGCGTGGCTCTGGTGCTGTGTACCACTGTGAGGGTGGTGTTAAGTTTCCAAGCCCCTGTGTAAAAGATCCAGTCATGCATCATGTGGTAGCTCTGCACGGGTTTTGTGGTATTTCTGCAATGCTCTCTGTGAAGTACCTGAAATAATAGTGATGTAATGGAAATGTTTCGCCACAGTGACAGTATAGGCTCAGTTCCACAGTCACTGGAGCAATCATTGGAACCAGGTTTTAGCAGGGTGTTGAGATGTACTCATTTTCCACTGACTGTTGTCATACCAAAGAGCTACTTTATTGATTCTCAGTCTCCATTTTTGGTTCAAGCAATGTAGGCCAGATGCTGCCATGCTTCCCCTTATTTAAGCCTTCTTTATGCTGTCTTTCCCTGTTTTAACCCTGCAGGGTGAAAATTACTTACTTGAAAATCAATTTAAGGCCTAATCAAAATTCACATCTTGAACCTTGCTGGAGTGTCCTTTCTGCAGACCAGCTATTTCAAGCAACCTACAAGCACACGGTTGGTTTTTTCCCCCTGCAGCCAGAACCATAGAATCACAGAATCGTTTTGGTTGAAAAAGACCTTTGAGGTCATCAAGCCCAACTGTTAACCCAGCACTGCCAAGTCCATCACTAAATCATGTCCCTAAGCACCACATTGACGTGTTTTTTAAAACACCTCTGGGCACAGTGATTCCACAGCCTCCCTGGGCAGTGGTTGACCATCCTTTCCATGAAGAAATTTTTCCTCATATCCAATCGAGCCCTCACCTGGCACAACTTGAAGCTGTTTCCTCTTGTCCTGTTACTTGTTATCTGGGAGAGGAGACCAATCCCCCCCTGCCTACAGCCCCTTCAGGCAGCTGCAGAGAGCAATCAGGTCCACTCTGAGCCCCTTTTCTCCAGGCTAACCACCCCCAACTGCTCCCCACAGGACTTGTGCTCCAGCCCCTTCCCCAGCTCTGTGTCCATCCCTGGACACACTTCAGCCCCTCGGTGTCTGTCCTGTAGCAAGGTGCCCAGAACTGAACCCAGCATTTGAGGTGTGGCCTCACCAGCACCAAGTACAGGGGGACAGTCACTGCCCTTGTCATGCTGGTCACACTGTTTCTGATACAAGCCAGGATGGTGTTGGCCTCCTTGGCCAGCTGGGCACACCACTGGCTCATGTTCAGCTGGCCATCAACTAGCACCCCCAGGTTCTTTTCTGCCAGAACAGCAAAGGCTGGAACTAGCACTGCAGTGAGATTGCTGCCTTCACTACCTTTTAAAAACACCTGACTGTGTGTCAGAGTTGAGCTGGGGGTGAAGGGAGAAGCAAGAAAATCCCACTAACCACTTGCCTCTTGCCATCTCCTTGGCAGCCTGCTGACAGAACCGTGATGTCTTATTCAGGAAGTTTTGGAGTGTGCTTCATGCAGCCAGGTCCTTGTCTCAAAACCCAACTTACCCTGTTCTTCTGTCTGGACCCTTAAGGGAGAATCTTAGTATCGTAGTTATTTGTATTGCAGTATGGCAGGTGGCTTAATGAAGAATCCTATTTGAGTCTGTATGTTGCTTAACATTAAAAAGTTGCTTGAATAACACGGTTTTGCTTGAGAGAAAATTATTTCAATTAATCTGTGTTTTCTACTGAAGCTCTCCGCTGTTGGAACATTTATACTGTGTTGCTCATTTCAGATTAATAACAGGGTAGAGGCCACATTGCATCTGAATAAATGCTACCTGGGCTGACATAAAACAAGTGGCCTTGTGGACAAATGCTAAATCTCAGTAAGAACCAAGTTGAGCTGGCTGAGTGTGGTGAACAGTCAGGCAAATCAAAAGCAAATTCTTCCCATAGAGGGGAGACAGAGGTGGGTTGGAAGTCTCTGAGTGGTTGAGCAAACTCTAGGATTAGTCACTTGGTCCCATATTTAATCCTTGAGAGCCTACTTCATCTCATGCTATTTTTATTCCAGCATCCAGATGCATTTTTTAAAGAACACAAGTTGTTGTATTCATAGTTAATGGAAGGCTGTTCTTATATCCAGCTTTTTAGAACCACCTATGCACTTTATTTGAGAGACCAAAATGATTAAAAACAGTTCCCAGAAAGGATTCATCCATGTATATTCTACTTCTGTTTATCAATAATAGTGTGTTAACTGTATTGAAAATGAGACCCTGTCACACTCTGGTTTCCATTGGTTTTTAAATAGCAACATAAATACAGTGACATGGCATGAATTTTCTCTTAAGTGCAGATTTATCTTTCTTTAGATGGAACTCTCCATTAAATGTTCTTGTGTGAAAGTAATAGATTCTCTTCTTCAGAAACTCAATAAAAGCTCTACTTTCTCTAGCCCTTGCTATCAGTCAGTTCTCCACCATGACATTTATTTGAGAAGATGAATAGTAGTATGCTACCAAGGCAGCCATGAGTGTGCAAGTGCTTATAGTCAAGGAAGTTTTTTACTTAAAAAACAACCTCTGCAAGCTTTACAGATAAGTTGTGCTTATATGTTCATATAAATGAACACAGAAGCTCCTAGAAGTTGTTTTTGAATGCCATTGTGGTATTTGCTTCTGCTTTGCTTTGTATCTCTCCTGAAATGGTGCAACTGTTTACTCTCATTCACATGGAGTTTGTCACCTATCGCTAGTGCTTCCCCAGTGGCCTCTGTGAGACTAATTTTCTGAAGGACTGACTAATGGTACTGTCCTTCTCAGCTGAAGACAGGGTTGTTCCTGCAGTCTCCTCTGTATTTCTGAAGGTGCTTAATTGAAGAAAATTTTTTTTTTATTATTCACTCATGGAAAATAGACCACACAGAGGGGAGGAAGGCGCAGAATGCATTGGCAAGGCTGTGACTTAATTAGGTTTGGCAACTTGGATCATGGACTCAGAGGTATCAGAGTTTGAGTTCTCTTGAACATGTCAAGTGACCTATGAAAGTGCATTTGTAATTTAGAATGCCAGTGTAATTCTGAGTAAAGCCTTTCATTTCCCCTGCCAGCATACCCTGTAATTTGGGTTATGCAGAGGGCAGAAGATTCCTACAGACCTAAAGCAGAATGAGCTAACTGCAAAGGATCCTCTGCTGTCTGCTTCAGAGAATTGACCCAGTGGACCTTTTTTTAGTCAGATGGTTTTCTGCTTAAATAGTTCTCTACTGAAGCTGTCATCTGTATGGAGCTGTCCTTAATAGTTGGTGATGATCAGTCATTGCGTGTAGGACTCATGGTAATTATGCTGGAGCAGTTTCCAGAGAAGAGGAGGATTGAAAGTGGGCTTGTATTTTAGAAACAAATTACATTCTACCACTGCCTTTCTTATTTCCCACATCATCATCTGCTTATGACAAAGTGGTCTAGTGTTTGTGTGTGTTGTTTCTGCACTTTGAGATCTTCAGCTGCTGTTTGTATTTATAAAAATCCTGTATTGGATCTATGTCATGGCTGGATGTTTAGATTTGGAAGTCACCCCTACTGGAGAAGGTGAATTTTGTCATTCATCCTATACCAAACTATGCCACGTTTGACATGGGTACTACTGTTCCAAATCCAACAGGTCTGATAGCAGAAGCAGTTGTTTCTGTGGAATTTATTCAGTGTTCAAAGATGGCCACCTTGGTTTTTATTTGAGAATTGTTTATTTTAGTTATTAATTTTAATTAATGTAGTTTATTAATTGTTTTATTTTAGCCTGCCAGGAGATGAAGTGGTCCTTTAGCTTGACCATTCAGTGCTGTCAGACTAATTCAAGTTTGCAGGATAGCTATAAGGGCAGAAGACATCCAAACAAGAGCTGTAGGTGCTGTAGGGAAGAGCATTTGTGACCCTACCACAGCCTACCTGCCGAACAGCTGTGTGAACTGCACCTTCAGTGTGCCTTGCCAGCAAGTCAGCAGGGTTGGCTTTTCCTCTGAACCTAGCTCTGTGAGCCAGAGATCCTCAAATCTTGGCTGGCCAACTGGCAGAAGACTTGGCTCATATTGCAAACCATAGGTACTTCGGTATGATGAATGTTCTGTGCTTGTGAAATGTTTATGACAAATGTTCCTGTGCTTTTGAAATACCAAGATATTTGCCTCTGCAACTCAAGCAGAAATGTTTCCTTCAGGGTTCTGCTTCTGTTGCAGTTTGCACATTCCCTCCGAGTCTAGTGGGATATGTCCAGCCCCAAACTGGCATACGATTTTAGTGCCTTACAACAGTTAGCTGCATCACCTTGTAGTTCCAGGCATTTGGCTCTCAAACTTGTTTCAGAACTGGTAGAAGTGGGGGTTTAATATGTAAAGGACTAAGTGGCATTAATCAGACTCTGTGATTGCTCTAGGGAGACAGTGGCTGAAGCTCTTCTCAGTGATGGCTTTCTCATCCCAAAGATGGATTGTCTGAAGATGTTAAATATCAAGTATGAAGGTTAGTGTTTGGGGCACCACATAAGTAAAAAGTGCATAGCTGGTGTTATGTCCAAGTCTTTTTTTGTTCTTATTATATTGAAATCTGTAATTCTATGCATATTTTTCATATGTCTGGGTCCTTAAATGTCTTCTGACTAGTTCTCCAGACCCCTTTATGGCCATATATAGCTGTCGCTTTTGCATAAATCTCTTACCATGGAAAGATAGCTCTTCAGCACTGAACGCTGGCTGGCCGAAACATCTTTCAAAGCTTGCATCTCTGCTCTTATCTGCCATAGCTACAGATTTTGTGAACTCCCACTACTAGTTTCTTTTCTACACTGAAGATTTGAAGCAAATCTAAATGGTTATTTTTGAGCACCAGTTGCATCTTAGTTCCATGCTGCTGCCTGTATGCCTGGAGTTGCACAGATTTTCTGCAAGAGAATTAGGTACCTAGAGGCACTGAAAATTAAGAATTTGTCTATTTCCCTGGGGCCTCTTGGAAGCACCAGGCAAAGAACTTTCCAAGAAAGAGCCTCAAATTTCTTTGACTATAGTACAGTAGTAAAAATTGAGGAGTGCTTTGGTTCTGTGTTGCTTTGCTCAATGTGCCTTCACTTTACAGTGTATTTTTAGACAGATAGCTCTCGATTATGTGCAAAATAAGCTGAAACTGTAAAGGAATTCTCAAAACAGCTTTTCCTATGGTTCACCATGTGATTAGATCAGGCATTGTATTTTTTGCTTTCAGTGAGCTGTTAATTATCAATTTGCTGCTCGTTTTACTTCCCTAGCATAAGAAAATGATAGTTCCAGGCTCAGTGAGGATCCCAGGAAATACCTTAGAACAAACTACTTTAGTTTCAAACAAGTGTCACACCAGTGGTTCACTAAAAATTACAAACCAGTGAATTTTGGCTTCTCTGTTTTTTTCTTTTTACTGCAGCAAATAAAGAGTTATGGCAGTTCAAAATTCCTCAGACCTTTTACTGCTTTTGGCAGCCATTGCTGACAGGCCTCCTTTCCCGAAGTTTTACACAGATCCTAATAGAGAAAATGTTTGTGGAATTGAAGGAATGTTCTGACTCTTCAGAACTCCGGCCTCAGTTCTTGATCAACTGGATTTCTGAGATGCTGACTGGCATTGCCAAAGTAAACGCTGGTGAGTATGCATGGAATTTCTGTGTGTAAGAAATGTAAGGGTCTCTTCTGTACTGCTGTGAAAACTGGGGGAGTGCTGTGACCTTTAGATGGAAACTGCAATGACCTAATTACTACATTTTGGCGTGTGTATGTAGAGCTTTTATTGTTGCATTTCTTACACTTTTCAACCAGCAGCTTATGTATGTCATGCATTTCTTAGCAAAAAGTTGAAATTGTTATTAGCAGCTATGCTGCAGCCTCCTCAAAATAGGAATAGCCAATATCCCCCATGAAAGTTTGGGCCCTTAGGTGCTCTTTTTTTCCAGGTACTAGTACTTGTAGGAAATAACAGTAGCAGATAACAAATAAAAGATGTTGTATGCAACCTGTTCTGTCCCTGTTCCTAGTTCTTTCCTCACTTAACAGAAGCCTGCCTTTACAAGATACTTACATAGTCTTGCCGTCTTTTTTTAATCCTATCACAGGATTTTCATGCCTTCTAAGCTTACACAAAAGTAATAAATAATATTTTGTTTTCTGTTCTTAACTCCTTAGAACTGTTTAAACAGGCAAACGGCATGTCTCACTCCAGAGACAGGGCAGGGAAGAGCTTTAGTTATTCGAAGAGTGTCACGGGAGTTCTGCTAACAGGACTTCTGCAGTGCGATATAGTGTAGCCCTGAGGAGGTTTCTGGCTGGCTAATTGTGCCACCTCTTCTGTCCTCTCCTGGTCTGGCTCCGTGTGCACCAAGATTTTGCCATTCTCTGTGGCAGTCATGGGCTAATGTCTGACGCTTGCAGTCAGCACTGAGCATATCTGTTATGTACCAAGATCCCTGAGTGGTGGTAGTTCCCAGCTGTTAAGTCTATTCAATGCAGTGCTATCTGGAATGATCTCAGGTCCCAGAAGCAGTATACCGGGACAATATTTGGGACAATACTGTACAAATACATCTTGTGGCTTTCCTGGCATGGCATGCAGAGAACCAGCTTGGGAACGTCTACACCTTGCTGTGCTCACATCTTTGTTATGTGCACACATAACCTAGCTGTCAGTGCATTAGCAAGTCCCTTGTAGCACCTTGATGTATTTGGTCAGTACATCTGGTCTTGGACTGGGATTGGAATGTCAGCTTATCTGAGAATGAGTAAAAAAAGCAAAGGGATAAAGGGCATGTTTGTAATGAGTTTTGAGCACCTTGTTGTTTTCATTGTCTTCTTTGAAGGGAAGAAGAAACAGCACTGTAACAAACAGGTGTCCGTGAAGGAGCTGTTCCTCCATAAAGTTCCTTTGCAGTGGATAAGACTGACTGATAGTTGCTTGGAAGCTCCCTGCTGGGCCACCCCACACCTTCTTCAGCTGTAAGTTTGATCTGGTGACCTAGAAAAGGGACAGCAAACAGTGCTCTGTAACAGCTTTGGCTGGCTCTCTTGTGATATGCTGAGTTATAGGTGTGTTCCCTTCCTTTGCATCTAGTGGCAGGTACATATGAATGCTTGTTGCTGCTCATCTCCCCATTGATGTTACCAAGAGAAGAAGGAGGAGGATTTAAGAGGATTGTGCCCTCAAAATGAAAGCAGAGATTTATCTGGGGAGGTAAAAGCTTTAATAGAAGCAACCAGATCAGAAGAAAAGTGACTTGGTAGAGAGATGTGACCACTTACACAGGCTATACGAATTTAGCACAGGTGGTAACTTGATCAAATGAGAACAGCAAAGCAGGAATTCTGTTAGAAGTATCCCAAGTCCTTAATCACAAAGAAGGAACATTGCAGCATCCACTCACCAGGGAATAATCAGATTTTACCTGTTAGAGGAAATATATGAATGAGCTGTCCTGGAGGAAATTCACACTTAAAAGGCTGCTCAGCTTGATAAACCTTCATCTGGAGTCTTTTTTGCTTCTAAGACTTTTACATTGACCTTTTGCTTTCTAGGATTCTCACAATCATGAGACCTCGCTTGCCACGTTCTTCGAGGAAGAACCTTCTCTATCTTGCTTCAGTTTACACAGAAGGAGGTGGCCCTTTGTCCAGTCCAGGCATCTCTTCAGACTGCAGTGAACAGCCAATTTACACTATAGAGAGCTTACAGTGGAGGGCCAGGCAAGAAAATCAGGTTAAAAATCAAGCGCAGGCCGTAGAGAAACAAGATGATGTGCTGGAGAGAGATGATGGTGTAGAGGAGGTGGAGGAGGAGGAAGAGGAGATGGTAACTGAAACAAATCCTTTGGAAGGACTTGCTCACTCTGGTAACCTGGCGGCTATTGCTGAGAAAAGGGCAGCACTGCAAGGGTCGGCCTGGCAGATTACTGCAGGTAAAAAATGACTTTGCAAGACTTAGTCTTTGTCACTGGCAGATGTTAATTGAAATGCAAAGGCATCTCAGCTCTCTGGGCCTGGCCAGAATTGAAGCATGCTTCGAAATCACCTGACTGCCAAATCACTGAAAACTCAGGGTTTTTCTCTCCAATCTTCTGTTTATGTGCAGGAGTCATTTCTTTTAAACTCTTTAAATACTATGAGTGCTTTTTCCAGGAGCATGTTGTTACTGCCTCATTAAATTTTTTATCAGGCTTTTGCAAACTGTTTTTAGAATTTCAGTGTATCCCATTGATGGGGCAGGATATATCCCAGCTGTGAATGGCAAAGGAAACATGGATGTTTCTTGGACTTCTGTTTGTCACACATGGGGATATTTAAAAGCACAGTTTGGCTGTGCTGGGAAAGCACCACTCATAGGCTTGTAATTTCCACGCTCCAGGAAAACTGCTGTTATGACATGCTGGCAAGCAAAAGAAAGGAGCAAGGCAAGTGTTTAGGGGGAATAAACAGCATATCCAGCGGGGGTTCTTTAGCTTTATTACAGTAGCTGTACTTTCTCGTTGGGGTGGAGGGTTCTGTAGCTAACCAGAGTTGTGGGTAAGTGATGTATGGAGGGACTGAAGACAGGAGGAGGAGGTTGGTGGAGGGGAGTTGGAGGCAAAGTGGTATTTAAAGGATGAAGAAGAAAAGCAATGATTAGAAGGCAATGAAGTCTTGTACCCCACTCACAGGGAAATTTTCCCAAGTCAAACAGCCGTCCCCCCAAAAAAACCCCCAAAACCAAACAAACACCAAAACCAAAAGAGATCTGCCTAAGCAGCTTGGCTTAGTTATGGAGATGTGAACAGCTTGTTAGAGCTGTATGTTTTGAGAACAGTCCAGTGACTTTGGTTCCCGTCAAGCAAAGCTTTCACCAAAGAACACGCATTGCGTCCTGAACCATCTGGTTTTTGTGAACATTCTGTTCATGTAGTTGTTTGTGGGTAAACTTAATTTCTGTTTGAATAACATCTGTGTAGTTACCACCCTGAAACAATTTGAAACTATAGCCAGTAGGTATGTACAAAAACCCATGGTAACATGTGGTGTATCAACTACTTACTAGGTTGTTCCCCAAAGAGAATTCTTAGCCTGTTAAATATTTATTATGGTAATTTGCCTATTTTTTGCCCTTTCTTAATTGTAAAATTATGACGCTTAGAAAGCACTATCCTATGTCAAGATTTTTTCTTCTATTAAATGCCCGAGAACAGTAAACAAATAAATCTGCTGGTTCTTTAGGGCAACGCTTGGGGTTTTGAGCAGATACCAGGTACACAAAACAAATCGGTTTCAGGCAAAGAGAAGGAAATGGCCAAGTTGTAGGTGATTTTAGCAGGGATCTCAAATACCTTGCGTAATTATTGCATGCTCTGTGGAGTGGGGTGCCTTATCTTCTGAAGGCTTCTGTCTGCTGGCCTTTGCTGAGCTGCTTGTAAACATTCCAGAAATGTGTTCTGGTATCAAGAAAGCACACAGGTTTAAGAAATCGTATTGTCAAAACAATGACACATAACAAGTAGCATCTTTTTAGTTGGGAACTGTTTTTCAACTGTCGTTGAAATTTTAGCACCATGCTATAAAGGAATGGGCTCGCTGACGTTATCAGTTGTGATGATTTCCCATTGTGCCGTTGCTTTCAATGTGCCGAAATCTAACGAATATGAAGTCATGGAGCGGAAACAGCAATTCCTGCTCATAAAAACAAATAACAGAATTTCCAAGACTTTGTGATATTCTTTCTCTTTGCCGTCTCATCCCAACCCAGTTGTCCGTCCAGAATTGATTTATGGGTTAATAAGACTTCCTCAGCTTCATACTCCTCTACTTTTGTGGCTTCAGTTCTTCTTTAGTCACTGTTGCTGTGCAGCTGCTATTGTCAGCGAGTCGTTAAGAAGCTGATGCTTCCTCTCGCTGGGGAAATGAGCTACTGGATGCAAAGGTGCTGTTTTGTATCTTCCTATGTGTACAAATAACTCTTTCCATTTACAGAAGTATGCAGAGTAATTGTTTTTTAAATTAATGTATGTAAGTCAATGTGTACGTTTTCAAACAAAAGTATGCTTGAAAGAGGAAGGCAAATACTGAAGGGCTGCTCCAGAATACTGTGGGGTTTCTTTTAACGGACATTGTCTCATAGCAGTTTGTACGAGCTGTGCTGTGTAAGCTGTGTGATGTTACATGACTCCAGATGTGTCCCTGTTGTCTCACATACTGCAGTGACTTTTTTTGGAAGAGATAGTAAAGTTAGAAATAAAATTAGTTAGAAATCAAGCTTATTTTTGCAGAATACTGAAATTGTTCACTCTTGCTGAATGGCTGAGTTGTATGAGACAGTGTTTGTGGACACAGGGGGATCTTGTATTTTTTAAATTCTCTGTGGGGAGCTCAGTCTTCTTTATGTACTGTTTTTACCCAGATGAAGTACCATGGAAAGACTTTCCTCTTGGCAAACTCCCAGGTCAGACAGATGACCCTGATAGTCTCATGTTGGATAATTACTCCATGATGTCCCTGCTTGATCAGCCAGTGAGAGATGAGTGGAAGCCTCCCAGTACAAAGTGAGTAATGGTGTGGGCAGGACTTTGCCCCTGAACCATGAAATGCATTTGTCTCTCTCTGTGCCTTGTACTATATGACGTGAAAAACTAAGGATAATACTTCCTTTTTATTTCTGTTTGATCTATGTATCTACTACGGTCTCTACTAACTGCACTTCTCATGGATTTTTCGAGTAATGTGTGTTTAGAAGGACCTTTGCAGTGCTGGTGTAATAGCATAACAGTCTGCTTTTCAGACTGGGCCAACAACTTTCAGTGTTGCCTGATGCTGTTTGGTAAGATGCAGTCTGCTGATGCTTTAGAGTTACTAGTCTGGAAGGGCCGAATTTTTAAAACAAGCTACTGAGAGCTGGTGCAGACTGCCTGGTGATACACTGGGGTGAGTACCTTCGATGGGAAGAACTGTGGCCTTGCAATTAAAACGTTCGGGACTAGAAGCTTTGGATGTCATTCAGCCTCCCCAGTGTCAGTTTTCCCAGACTGGCTAATCTTGCATGGGAAGGAGTCGTTGTTCTAAAATGCACAGTGGTTTGCTGAGACACTTTGAGGTGCGTTAGTGGGAAAGCCTGAAGATGAGGAGAGAAGGTAGCCCCAGGAGGTGGTTGGCTGCAGATTACTTTTATAACACCTGAGGAAGGAATTGAGTGTTAGTAACTGGGGCGGTGAAAACGCCGAGAGTTTCACATCAGATGTGTCTCTGTTCTGTATGCTTGAAAGGGAGACTGCAGTACACTTCTTGAGCAAGGTCTGTGCCACTGCAGTCCCAGTTTTTCATCCTGTGGGTAACCCAGCATGAGGCAAACCCTCCTCACCCTGCCCAGCTGCAGCGGGAAGCTTTCTGCTTGTTTGTACTGCGTTAGTCCGACAGTGTGCTTGCATTGTTGATGGGCACAGAAGTTACTGCTGCCTGTATTGCTGTGACAGCTAACCAGTACCATCGGAAGTTACTTCATGAAGCCCTAACAGTCACCCTTTGAAGCTGAAAGAATATATTCAGCATTACCTCTCCGCATTTGTCTCCATCTTCTCCTGTCATCCAGTCTGAGAGTTGCTGCTTGTAATTGGTGCTGTTCCCCTCTGGGAAGGTGCTTCTGTTTTGCACTCCATGGGTCTTTTGCATTACCTGAAAGTTAAATGCAGTGGCGTAATTGGCAATCAAAAATGTGATTTCTGTGGTGTCCTTTGGTGAAGCAAGTTTATAACCTTACCATCTTCACTCCTGCTCTTTCTAAAAGAAACCAGCACAAAGATTGTGAGATACTGCTGTTTAGCAGTTTCAAGTTACTAGCACAGCCTCAGCAGTCTTGAAAACTCAGTTTCTGTTAACTGGGGCTTTGATCCTCAGCCATAGCATGTTGGCATTGCCCAGTGACCTTTTCAGAGCTGCAGCTAGTAATTTAAGCTGCAGGTCTGACCTCAGTAAAGAAACACAGGTTGTCATGGAACTAATGGTAGCATTCTATAAAGCTTTAGTCAGATCACCTCCGTTACTAGATGAAGCTTATCCATTTAAACCATCCCACAGAAGACATTTTAATGGGCTCATTATTTCACCCTTTGAAGGCAAAGGAACCTGAATGCTGTAAGCTATCAAATCAATTGAATTACATACACAATGGGAGATGGGCTTATATGTATTATAATCCAAGGAACACTTCACAATATGAATGCATGGCAGTTATTTGCTTAAACACTTGATAGGATAACTCTCTTAATCAGTGATTCTTTACCTGTAGTTGATGGGCCCAATCTAGTAGCTTCCAAAAAAAATGCGAATAACGGTGACAGTCATGCAGCCTGAGGTGTTGCATTGGGAAGAGCTCTTGCACATACTCCTATGTTAATATACTCAGAGTTGTCTTCAGATTAGCTTTCAGTTCCAAACCTTCCAAAGAGCAAGGTTCCCATTCCCCACCCTCTTCGTCATCCTCCCTGGGACTAGTCTGCTCTTGCCAGTTCAGGCCTGCTGAGAAGGTATTGTTTCTGCCTGACCCATCCAATTGAAATGTAAAATTAGCACCTCAGAGATAGCTAGGTAATCAAAAAGAAACTGTCCCTTCCTACTGCTCCTTTTTCTGACAGTCCAATTACTTAATGAAGTCCTTGGTTCCAGCACTTCTGCGAGAGGTTGAATGCATTACCCTTTTGGAGTTCTCTTGAGTGGTGTCAGTCACTGACAAGAGCTGTGCTTTTGAGCACTGCGTGAGTTTCCCTTCAGACTGTGAAGAGAGCAGGTAACTCGTTTGTCTTCTGGTAGTTTTATCATCCCCAAAAGAGGAGTAAATCTATACTGGAAGCAAAAAAACCCTTTTTGATTCAGCAGAAGAGACCTTTGGTGTCAGCCATCTGTGAATCATGTTTCTGGCAACATGTTCCATGTTGGGAATAAGGCAAATTCCTGAAATTTGCATTATCTGCTTCTAGTCTGGAGAGCCCCAGCACTCTCACTGTAGTCACAAACAATAGAATGCTTGATCTCAGAGACTTTAAAGCCATTTGACTTGATGTTTGGGTAGGTGGGTTCATCGATAAGAATAAGCAGCTGCAGCAGAATTCTAATTGGCTGCAGTAATCAATACCAATTGGCACCTAGCCAGCAGGCTTTGGCAAGGGATGGTTTTTCTTAATCTAATCCTTATTGGCTTGGTTGGTTGTTCTGTGCATGGTAGCTGGAATCATCATTATGGAGGCTGTAATTAAGTACATATGGAGTAGTGTGATTCACTGTTCTGGCTTGTTCATAAGCTGCAACTTGAAATCAGCTGTAGCACGTGCCCATTTTGACTTGTGTGTTGTAGGTTTCTACAGTCCCAGTGTATTTCTTGGAGTGGTTTCTAATGATTCATACCTAATGATTCCAGGTTCTGCTCTACAAACAAAGGAATTCCTCTAGAAACTAGAAAAAACTGGTTAGTTTTTCAGTGTATAGTTTGAAGTTGTATAAATAAAATTTTCCAAACATATCAGTCTTGTTTGGAGGAATTGTTTTCTGTTTTCAGATGTTGTTTTGGTTTTGTTTTATTGTGAGACATAAATTTCTGTGATGCTTGGATACTTTGGAAAAGCTTGCCCTTCCTTCCTCCCTGGTCCCAAAAGATTGTTCTTTGGTGGGTTTTCTGATCTATGCTGTGTATTGACGAAGTTTCTGTTTAGAGTTGCTGGGGCAACCTCTGAAGCTTTAAATAGCTGCTGTCATCCTCAGGCAGGCGTTTTGGTTTTTGTGATAAGCATATGTGCTTTTTGTTTACTCCCAGTGTCAGTTTTACCTGACAGCAGGAGCAGATTTGGCAAATAATGACCACTTGGAGAGTTTCCTGAGGTTGGAGTCACTGACATGAAACTGCTTTAGTGATTGCATCAAGCGCTTACACTGACATTTCAAAATGGGATTCATCACTTAATGGGCATGGATGGTGACTGGATTTTGTTGTCCTAAGGATGAGATGCATAAGCGAGTAGATGAGAGGGATGGTTAATACATGCTGAAGGGTAAAGACAGTGAGTAGTCATGGAATATATTCCTGTCCTGGAGGATGCTAGGTTGTGGCTAGGAGTACATGAGCTTTCCTTGGGTGTAATAAGAGATAGAGAAAGTGAAAAAAGTGCACAAGACAACCAGATTTTCCCTTTTTCTTCTTCACAACGTCAGATACCAGGTTTCAAGTAGATCCTTTAAAGATTTGGTTTATTGATAAAATTTAGTTTTCTCATGAAACAAGTAAAAATGGTAAAACAACCTTATCTGATCTACTTAACATAGTAGTGATTTAAGTTCCTTCACGCAGTAAAAGTTTGGGTAGGGACAGGTTTATGTATGTTCTCCAGCTGTTCTTTGAGCCTTGTGTTTGACAGTGCCTTATGTCTGGGAACACTATATAAAGTCTTACTTGTTCCTTGGTACGCTGCGTTAGCGAGCCACGTAAACGGGTCGTAGTTTGGGGGATCTCCTGGGGCTCAGCCCTAACTGGGCAACTTCCGCAATGAAAAGGGATTTTATGCCTGTTTGAGTGAGCTACTATTGAGTGAGCTCTTCTAAAATTAGAAAGTACTTGTCATGCTGGGGGTGTCACCAAACAACAGCTTCCTTTGAAGTCTCTGTTAATGCAGTAGTTCCTGTGCTGCCTTCCTAAAGCTGTAGGAGCCGCTGGTTTCAATGTGCAGAACTTATAGATGATGTAACACTTGCAACTCCTGACAGTTTTTTCATGTCCACCACTGGCTGTGTTAGCATTTCACCTGACCAGCTTGTGTGTCTGGCTGCAAAGGACAGATGAAGCTTCAGCTTGAAATTGGTCTGTGGTTATTTCTGAAGTTGTATCTCCCTTACCATTATTAGTTACTGGTAACCTTTCCCCGGTTTGTGCTTTGGTACCTTCAGCACCTCGAGGGCTGTTGCCTTTCTTGAAGAAACTAAGGACGTGCCTTCCAGCAGCTAAACATTCAGAGCCAAGAATGAGAAATGGCATACTGTTTTGGAAACAAAACTTGCTAACAAGTTTAAAGTGCTATCAAAGTTACTTTGGTGA